>CM053581.1:444932659-444954629 GCA_028627135.1 Pseudochirops cupreus
GAGATGGAGTTTTCCTGACACCAGAATCTGGTGAAGGTCACTTGGAAGGCTGAGAGGGCTTGCTTGGAAGGCCGAGATTCTCCTGGGTTCTAGGGCCAGCTGAATTGCTGGAGGACTGAAGAAGCATGACCGGGATAAGCCTTTGTTGGTTCATGGCCTGGCTGATCCTTGAGTTCCCAGCAACAGAAGTGGTGAAGGGTCTGAGATGTGCCCAACCCTGTGAACTTCAGTGTGTACCAGGGACTGCCTGGAGGACTGGACAAGGACCTGGGAGCTGTCTACCTCTGAGGACTGGATGAGAACTTGGGAGCTGTCTGTCCCTGAATCCAGGTGACTGTTTGATGGATTCAGGTAGGAGATGGGACCATGGAAGGGGATCCAGGGAATCAGAGAGACCATCCCGAGTCAAGATGAAGAAAAAGGCCTCCCCTTGGATGAAATTGAGGTTTGCGGGACACCAAGGGGTGGAGGGTTTATGTAATTTTCTAATGATTGTATTTAATGACTGATTGAGTTGATGTATGACTGCCCCGTGAATGGAAGACTGATTATTGTATTGTGAATTGATTGAATGATTAAGTTAATGATTTGCCCCATGAGTGGATGACTGATTATTATATTGTGATATATTGTGAATGTTTGCCTTGATTTGTAATGGAATAAACAGAGTGTTCACTATACTGTGTAATCCGAACCTTAAAAGCTGTTCACAGTAGCATTCTTTTGGGAATCTCCTGGTGCATGGCGTTACAGAAGCATGAACTAATAGGAGGTAGTGTTGTGATGACTTGTAAAGAGCAGATGACACCAAATTATTCATAACTTCACTTTTTGTAGTAATAAAGAACTAAAAACAAAGTATATGCCTACTGATTGGGGAAAGGCTCTACAAACTCTGGTATGTGAATATAATAGAATACTACTGAGCTATAAAAAAATTATGATGTGAAGAATTCAGAGAAACATGGAAGGATATAATGAAGTAAGCAGAACCAGAAAAATATAATATATACAACATAAATAGAAAGGATAACAAGAAAAATAAAAATTAATGCTGTTAAATTTTAATGATGAAGCTTGATACCTGGGATGAGAAAATATATCTCCTTTCCTCTTTGTAGAGGTGAGGGACTATGAATGTGGACTGTTGCACATAATGCTGGATTAAACTGATGTGTTGATTAGTTTTACTGAACTTTTTTTATTTTTTTTTCTTTTTGGAGGGGGGAAGGTAGGGCAATTGGGGTTAAGTGACTAGCCCAAGGTCACACAGCTAGTTTTTGTGTTCAATTGGATTTGAACTCAGGTCCTCTTGACTCCAGGGCTGGTGCTCTATTCATCGCACCACCTAGCTGCCCCTATTTTTTATTCTTTATTACATTTATTTATTTATTCTTTATCGCTGGGTAGGAAAGATGAAATACATTTGAAAATAAGGTCATATAAAAACAAAAGACATCAATAAAAATTAAGAATAAGTTTGAGGCAGGAGGAGAGACGGAAGAATAGAGGGCATGATCAATGAGAGGCATTTCAGAGTTCTGGATCGTGACTACTGTGGGTGACGATGAACACCGTGGGATGATTCTTCCATACAAGTGGCTCAGGGGGAATGAAAATATATTTATCAAAGCAGATGATGAAGCTGATTAACTTGGAATCCAAGTTATGTGATGAGATATCAAGGTGTATATTGATTTCTTCAAACATAAGAAGAAAGGTTAGGCAGAAAGAATACTGTGAGTCAAAAACTGAAACTTGAGAAGAGAGTTCTAGAGCCCAGGAAATAACTGCAATAAAGTTCTGAATAGGCTGGATGGAGTGAATCTCAAAGGAGAAGTGATGACAGTAGAGAATGGCAAGAGTGGCAAATGAGAACAAGAGGTATGCCTATTCATGGCCAAGTGTATTCAGGTGCCATGAGAGAAAGTCACATCAAATACTGTGAAGTTTGGTTGGGAAGTAAGGTATATCTTCCTGAGGAATTCAGATTTCTTCTTTAGCTCTCAGCAAAATCACTTACTCAAATGACACAGCAAGAAGAGTGGTAACAAAATTCTTCCCCCTATAACCCAGAGAGTCTCTCACCAATCTATATTATGTCCGTGAGTAGTGAGGCATGTGTTTAGGGAATACACATAGCTAAAAACTCTAGCATCCATATCAGGAAACATTTATTAAGCATCTACTACGTGCCAGGCATTGTGCTAAATGCTGGGGATACAAAAAGAAGAGTTCCTGTCCTCCAAGAGCTTACAATTTAGTGGAGGTGACAGCATACAAATATATACAAAGCAAGATATACACAGAATAAATAGAATATAATTAACAGAAGGAAGGCACTGGAACTAAGAGGAGCTATGGATGACTCTCTATAGAAAGTGGGATTTTAATTGGGACTTGAAGTCAAGGATGTCAGTAATTAGAGGGGAGGGGAGAAAGCATTCCAGACATGAGTAACATCCAGATAAAATGGCCAGTGCTGAAAAATGAAGTTATCTTATTTTTGGAACAGCCATGAAACCAGTGTAACTGGATCAAAGAATATATGTTGGGGAATAAGGAATAAGAAGACTGGAAAGGTAGAGCCTAGATTAGTTATGAAGGGCTTTGCACCCTAAACAGCATTTTGCATTTGATTCTGGAGGCAATGGGAAACCACTTGAGTTTATCGGGGTCATGAAAATTACCTTAGTGGTTGAATGGAGAAAGGATTGGAATGGGAAAAGACTTGAGGCAGGCAGACCCAACAGTAGTAATAATCCAGATGTGAGGTGATGAGGGCCTACACTAGGGTGGTGGTAGAGGCAGAGATGTCACAAGGCGGGAGTGTATAGAGAGAGTGAGGAATCCAGGATGACACCTATGCTGAAAGTTTGAGGGACTAGAAGGATGGTGTTGCTCTCTACAATAACAGGAAAGGTAGGAGAGGGGGATTAGGAAAGAAGATGATGAGTTTCACTTTGGATATATTGAGTTTAAGATGTGCACTGAACATGTATTTCAAGATATCTGAATGGTAGCTGGAGATGGGAGACTGAAGGTCAACAGAAACACTGGAGAAAGACAAATAGGAGAATCAGTAGCATACAGATAATAACTAAGTCCATGAGAACTGATCATATCCCCAAGTGAACTGGAAGAGTGGGACAAGAAAAGAGTGCACAGTGCAAAACTCTGAAGAGTACCTATGGTTAGAGGATGTGATCTGTAAGATGATCTACTAAAAGAGAGAAGAAGCCATTAAATAAGTAAGAAGAAAAACAGGAGAGAGTGGTGCTCTGAAAACCTAGAGAGAAGAGATGATCAAGGAGGAAAAAAGGCTTTCCCAGGCTACAGAGAGGTCAAGGAAAACGAGGCCTGAAATGACTGAACAATAAACAATATACTAAAACAGGAAAGACTACCGCAAGGAGGGAAATTCTCAAAAATGTGAAAACCTCGAATTTTTAATAGGCAAGCCAAGAGGTTACAAGAAGTTAGGATCTACTTAGAAGAAAATTTATGTTCGTGTGTAAGTATTACAGTACGCAACACTTAATTTTTGCTCCATCCCAACCCTGCTTTTGTGGGAACCCTATCTTGCCCCTTCACTAAGAAAAACTGTATCTTCTTCTTCAAAGGTCCTTCACACCTTGAGAAAGCATGTGCATCCCATTGGAATGGGTGTCATCCTTAGGCTAATTGTGAGAAACAGGCTCTCCTCCAAAAAGGAGCTACCTTTGCTTAAGGCAGTTTGAATGTGCTAAATGAGTGCGAAGTTCAACAGCTCAAAAGACTGATCACAACCCTGCAAGGAGCATTCAGAGATAGTTGTATTTTAGCACATCTCTCCCAGGGATCTTGGGACCCATGTAATTGTTCCAGCTGTGAATGTGTAGTTATGCATTGTTCTCTGCTTTCTCTCTCATTTTTTTTTTAGCATCAAGGTAGTAATGCTAATATTTCCTTCTACATAATTATCCACTTAAATTGCATTTGCTTCCAAATAGTAGGGAATGAGCAGTAGACTATCTTCCCAACCCCAAAAATTATCCCCTTGATCCTAGGACAATGGTAGACTGTGTAAAGTACTAGCTTTGGAGTCAAGAAGATCAGTCCCTATGAATTAATCATTTAACTTTTAAGGGACACCAGGCAATTCTTGAAGACTGCAAATTGGGTTTCCAGATCTGCGACAGTGGAGGAAATTTCCACAAATTATGATAAAATTGTAACGTTGACTATGTAAACCAAAAAAGAGAAGTCACAAAATATGAATGTTACTTTAAATTTACACCTGAATTTTCAGAATGCAAGGATGACTTGAAGCAATATTTTGACAAGTATGTTCAGAATGTTTATGACACAAATAAAATAAAATGCCTTCTTCATAGCTGAGCAAAAAAATTCTGAAAGATTTAAACAGTTCAAGATCATTCATTAAAAACCAGAGACTTGGAAACAGAGACACACACACACAGCTACGCCACAGAGCAACATATAGCTCACAATATATCAAGTCAGACATATATTGCTTAGGGTGACCCATTTACAATCTGAAAATGAAAATAAAAGGCATCATATGATGGAATGAAGATAATTTAGAACAGAAATAACATGTTTCAATTGTCAATCTTAGTAGCTATTAAGTTTGTTTTTTTCAGGATAGTTTTAAAGATCTAGCTTGCCTTTCAAATGCTTACATACTGTAAATGGTCTTAAGTTTTTATTGCATAAGTTGTAAAGAAGTTTAAAAGTTCAGTTGCTAAAATGTTAGCAAAAATAAAGATGCATGATAAATGAACTATAAGAAAATTTTGTCCTTATGCACTTAAGTTATCTGATTTGAGAAATTAATCATTTGAACCTACCTTTTTTGATTTGGGGGCCTAGAAGTTGGGAAAAATAAAAGATTATAAAGTCAGTAAGTATTTACACACACGCATATACACACAGCAGGTTCCCCCCCAAACTGAAGTGCAACACAAGCAGGTGCACACTCAGAATACTCTAACAGTCTATATTCTTCCAAGAATTCACAATAGAATTCATTTACTCATATGAAAGCTCAATATGAATAATAGCTAGCATTTATACACGGCTTTAAGGTTTGCAACACATTTTACCTATTTATCAATTTTTAATCATTTGCAGAAATGCCATAAAACATACACGGTTTCCATCTCAAAGGCATTTAATGGGAAAGTTTATTATCAGTTGCCAAAAGTTGCCAGCTCAGATCCATTTTTTTTGTTTTGTTTTAAAGCAAATTGTAACATTGCATGTGTCCCATGAGCAGTTCTTCGTTTGTTCGTTCCTTTGGCAAACGCTTTACTTGGCCCCTCAGTTTGCTGCTGAAAAATTCTGATTCCTAACTCTGCAGTGGGAAGGATCGAAGGAACACCGAGACTATACCACCTGCTTGCCCACACTTCCTGAGCTGCTCATCTATCCTCCTTCCATCTCTCTGTACAGTGTCCCAAAAGTCTGAATGCATTTTAAAAAAACAATTTTTTCTTAATAGCTTAAAAGTGCATTAAGGCTTTTGGGACATTTTGTATCATATATATATAGTCCATTGATTCATCATCTACCTCTCTTTAGATCTAATGCACCCATTCACTCGGACTCTAGTAAGGAGACAAAGTTTATTACCCGCCCTGCCTCCCCAAACCTGCTCTTTCTTGGGAGTCTCTGGACCTTACCATTATCACCGCTGTGCTACCAGCCGGAAGGAGGCTGTACACTGTTGACAAATGGTCCCCCTCCGTTGCCAGGACTACCAGCCTCCTAGCAGTGCCACTACTTCCTGCGCAGCCGCAATGAAAGGTTCCTCTGTCTCTGGCCCTTTCCCACCTGGCGATAGAAGACAGGTTCCCACACTCTCGAGACCAGTGTTAAGTGCCAGCTGACTTGCCCCGGTTTGCCAGAAGCTCTGTCTCTGCGCAGCCGCACCTCACTCCCCTGACCCGCCATCGCCTCGCAGCCCGCCCCCTCCTCCAACCTTCCCATTCGTTCTCAGCAGAGGTTTGCCGGACTAGACCAGGCTGCTTGAGTATTACGCCACGCCACGCCACGGCGGGCGGTGCTGCCGGAAAGAGGCTTGGGTTTGCGGCAGAAGGTGAAGTGTTTTGGATTATTGACTTGTTGGTATCTAGAGAGAGGAACGCGATGAGGGGTGCTGGTGGAGGGGGCAGGAGGGGCTCTTCTTCTTTTCTCTTTCCCTAAGCGGCTCTATCCGCTGTTTTCTCCACCAATGGGGCCTGGCCCGGCTGACGTGACTGACCTTGGGGATGGGGGTTAGGGGGAGCGCGGAAGGCGGGGCGTCTCCCCACCTGATATGTTCTCCCGAATTGATTGGATGGGGCCTGAGGACTAGAGACTCTCAGGGTTTGACCTCTTGGCGTAAACCAGTCCTAGACCTAGCTGCTCCCTTTTGGCAGTTACTGTAAAGGGGGAGACTTGGGGGCTTGATCTCCACATGAGAGCTGGGGCTGGGAGTTCCTGGGTTTCAGACCAAAAGAGCCGAGTTCGAATCCCAGATCTGTTTCCTAGCAGGTCACTTTGGCCTCCCCTAGGCCTCTGTCCCTGTCAGATGAGGAGTCGGGGTTGGAGTAGATCACAGGTTCTTTACCTGGGACCCGTGAACTTAAAAAATTAATAACCATATTTCAGTATAACTGGTGTCCTTTATATCCGTTTTATTGAATGCGTTCAAACTGCACTCTGACATTTAGCATGGCGATTCTCACCGTGCTAAGTAACGGAAGGATCCCTAGGTTTCACTAGACACACACGGTTAAGAATCCCAAGACTGGAATTACAGTCCCTTCCAGCTCTGAATACTATGAATGTAGATTTCTGTGTGAAACTATTACCCTGAGCTAGCTCTTTTGCAGTTATTTGTGCTACACATATGTTGGCAGATAGAAAATTGTTTAAAAGCTGATCCTAGAGAAAGGATGCTTTTCTCCTGTATTAAGTAGGAACTGTGACAAAACAATATGCTAACTCAGATCAAACGTATCTTAAAGGATTGAGATTATACAGTGTTGAAAATTAGCATTTTGAATATTAGGAATATTAGCATTTGGGGGAAAATTACTTTTTCTGTAATGTTGTTTTGCTTTTAAGAGAAAGCAAAGAGATATTATTATTCCTTTGAAGATATTGAAGACATCAGGGCTCAAAAATAATAGTTTAAAATAATGTGAGCATAACAAATGAGAAAAGAAAAAAGCATAACTGGGCTTGTTAAAATGCCATTATTGAAATAACAGAGGTGGTTTGGAAGACTGCAATTTACTTCTACACCACATACTCCTATTTGTCAAAAGAGCAAATAAAGAACCTCATCACCTAGACTTTTTAGAACTGATAATGATATTAGAAATAATGTAGTTTGACCTCCTAGTTTTGTCGATGGCAAAAGTGAGATACAGAGAAATTGCTAGTACCAACCACATAGTAACTTGAATTCACAATCTGTAGAATTTCGAAAAATCTGTCTTTGCATCCTCTGTGTTTAACCCAAAAGGAAAACCTCGGTTATTCTTAATCCATTAAACAGGCTTCACTGAGTAAACCAATGTGATGATTCATTTAATTCAATAAACACAGTATGAGCAAGGCACATATATTGGGTGCTGGAGACACAGACAAGAAACTAGGCCTTGCCCTCAAAGAACTTAAACATTTGTCTAGTGGAGAAACTGAAGTATATACAGATAATATGGAAAGTTACACCAGGAGGGTTGGTACCTGAGTGATCTTAGAAGGCAGCTAAGTGGCACAGAGAATAGAACAGTAGGCCTGCAGCTGAGACCTGAGTTCAAATTCCACCTCAGGGTATGCAGCTGTGTAAGCCTAGGCAAGTTGTTTAACCTCTGCCTATTTCCTCATCTGTAGAATGAAATGCTAATAAAAGCACCTACTTTGCTTTGAGGATCAAATGAGATATTGGTAAAGTACTCAGCACAGTGCCTGGCACATAGTGGGCACTATATGTGAGTAGTAGTGTTAGGAGGATTTCTAGAGAATGCACTCTTGGCCTGGTTTGTGTATTTTGCAAGCAGGAGATGGAACTTCAAATTGAGTCTGGTTTAGCTGTAACAAAAAGGCAAGTAGTGAGTCTAGAACAGTGAGTTGGAGCCATATCATGGGGCACACCAAACATAAAGGTGTAGTGCTTTCATCTTTATCTTAGAATGAACAGGGAGCCCACTGTAAGTTTTTTAACAAAGTTGTGACATGATAGAACCAAGTCTTAGATGATTTTGACAACTGTGTGGAGAAAGGATTGGACAGGGTATTCTTTGGAAGCAGAGAGACCTTAGGAGGATATTATCAGAGTCCAGGCAAGAAGAGGTGATTAGAATGAGTGGAAAAAAGGGAACAGATGACAAAGATTTAGCTGGAAATGAGTGTTTTATGAAAAGCAAAGGTTTCTTATCTACATAGAACTGAAAGTTGTTCGTTGTTTTTTTTTTAAAGGAGCAAAGTTTTTTTCAATAGTGAAATATTTGAAGAAGCAGTATGGTACAACAGAACAAATGTCAGCTTTGAAGTCAGAAGACCTGGGTTTAAATCTTAATTCTGACATTCAATACTTAAAACCATGTCACTGAATCTTCCTGGGCCTGTTTCCTCATCTGTAAAGTGAGGACATTGAACAAGATGGCCTTTGAAGTCTCTTAGAACTTGAGATCTATGACCTTGTATCTAACATGGAGGACAGTTCAGGTATTACAACTATATAATAATTATAAAATGTTTTGTTCAGATCTGTGATCACATGGATTCCAGAGTTACTTCCAACAGTGCAGATCACAAACCATCCAGGATTGCTGATTCTATGCAGCTCTCATCCAAATCTTCCCAAAAGTTCACAGCAGAGAGAAGCGAATGTGCTGGAGACCATTTTTGCCTTCTTCCAACTTAAAGGGTTCCGATAGGCACTATGGTTTATGTCTGCCTGTCACTAGCTCTTACCACATAACCACCCTGTCTTGTTGCTGTCATAACATAGAGTTCCTTGATGACTTTCTTTACTCCTTTTCTTTTTTGGAATTAATATTATAAATAGTAGCCTGTTCACCATGTTCCTTTCCTTTGCCCTTTTTGAGTGATGCTTATTTAGCTCTTGAGAGTGTTCTTTGAGTTCTCTGCCATTCAGCAAAAACACTTGTCCTAAATCATTGGGCATTTACATATGATTTCATTGTACTGAAATTTGGGTGTGGAAACTCCTTTTACCAGTAAAGGTAGGCAACTAATTCTTATGTAATTTATATACTCTTAAGAAAGTTTCATGGGGGCACTGAAAGTTAAGTGATGTTAAGACATGCTCAGGGTCATGTTGTTCATTTGTGTCTGACTTCATGACTCCATGAGGTTTTCTTGGCAAAGATACTGGAATGATTTGCCATTTCCTTCTCTAGTGGATTAGAGGCTAAATGACTTGCCAAGGGTCACATAGCTAGTAAGTTTCTGAGGCCATATTTGTACTTGGATCGCCCTGATTCCAGACCCAGTGATCTATCCACTGAGCCGTCTAGCTGCCTTGTTCAGTCATACAATCAGGATTTTTCATCAGCTTTGCATGCTGTCTTCTACTTATTCTTTAGGAATGTTGTAACATTTTTGTTACAGTAAAAGTTCACTCTTTATTGGAGCTAAGACCAGCCTAAACTAGCAAAACTCAATGATAGATTTTTGGCAAACTCCTTTTAAAAAGCTTTTAAAATCAGTTTTTAAAACAAAACACAGGTCTTGTGTTGACACTATTACTGATTGATTACAAGTTTAACATGAATTAGACTGTATTTTATGAATGTTTTTAAAAATATAATTGAGAAGCAGTGCAGCAAAGTGAATAGAGCGGCCTTAGAGACAAGTCTCTCACATAACACAACTTCTGTGGTCACAGCCTGTTTAACTTCCCAGTATACCAGGCAATTCTTTAGGACTATATAGGACTATAATTTAACTAAATCATGGGAAGCAAGTCTCCACAAAGGATATGTTCATACACTGATGAAACTTAAGGTCCAGACCAAACACACACACATAACTGTATACATATACATATATAAACACAGACATAGAAATATACACTAAATTAAAAGGAATTATATTTCTAGCCTGAAATGTTTCCAACACTAAACTTAAGAGAATTTTAAAAGTTAAAACATGCTCTAGGACAATGGTCCTTAACATTTTTTTGGTATGATGGACCCCTTTGTCAGAATGTTTTTAGATGTTTTAAAACACAAGATTATAAAAGAAGCCAATTATATTAAAATACAATTATTTTTTTAATTATGGGGTTTAAGTTAATGGATTTCAAGTTAAGAACTCTCAGCTCTAAAGCTATGCTTTCAGAGTAGTAAAAGGTTTTCAAAATTTTAAAGAAAGCCAGAGTGAGAATCATTACATTGTATCACTTTTATATTTGTATCCCAGGCATTTGCACATAGTAGTAGGTGATAAATGTTGATAGATTTAAAGTTTAAAGTTTATAATTTAAATTTTATAATTTAAAGTTTATAGGACTTAGAGACAGGAAGGGTCTTGACATTCTTAAATATCTAACCCCCATATTTACAGATGAGGAAGCAAACACGGAATGGCTGACCATTTCAAGGATATACATAAGAAAAAAGTAGTAGCAAAACCAGTCTTCCAAACAAGTTTTGAACTAAATAAAATTCTTAGAACAAAACTCATTAGGAGTATACATATTAATATATGGGAGAGAGGATTTGATAACTTGACCTGAATAGAAAAAGTAAATGTGGGCCAAATTTTAACATCTAAGTCTGTATACTTACTACTTAAACAACTTTGAGAGAAAAATCATTTCTCTTTTGGCCTCAGGTTTTCTCATTTGTAAAATGAAGAAATTGGAATAGATAGGCCCTAAGGTTGTTTCCATCTCTAAATTCTGCTATGCCCATGAATTTTTTATTACTACTAAATGCAGATAAATTAATAAACAAGAATTCAGGTGCTTCCTGTTTAATTTTCCATAAAGTAGCATGAAATCTTCCTTTGCTGAGAGCTGCTCTGAATTTAATATTTTATTGGTGATTAGTTTAAAATATGTATTGATAAAATACCCATTTTTCCAGGTATGTGCATTTATACACATGAAGACAGTGGATATTTTCAGTGACAAATGAAAATGGCTAACCCATTAAGAGGAGAAGTTTTGACTCTTTATAAAAATGTAAGTATCTACTATTAGTTACAATAATCTTAATATTACATGGTGCAAATTATTTAGGAATATAAAACATGTTTGTTTTTAAGCTGCTGTATGTCGGAAGAGAATATCCAAAGGGAGCAGACTACTTTAAAAGACGTTTGAAGGCAGCTTTCCTTAAAAACAAAGATGTGAATGACCCAGAGAAGATCAGAGAACTTATTGCACGAGGAGAATTTGTTATAAAAGAGCTAGAAGCCTTGTACTTCCTTAGAAAATACAGAGCTATGAAGCAACGCTACTACTTAGAAGATGACAAAATAAAGTGAATTTTTATTGTTGCAAACGTAGGTTTACTGCTTAGGCTTTCTGAGCAATAATTGGTGGCACTTTCTTTATATGTAAATCAAATATTGCAGAATAATTCTAATACACAGGATGTACACAAAAATGCCCACAATAACTGAACTCTCTTCCTCAACTTTAAAAATTATTTTAATAGTTTCCAACTGATACAGCTATAAACTGATACTGAAAGCTTACTCAGCCAAGACTTGTGTCCTTGTTTTTTTCTTTACATCTGTCAAAGCACTTATTTAGCAAAAAATTCATTGCTCAATTTACTGAATAGAAACTTTAAACTCCCATCATTAATCGACATTGAAAATTTTTAATGAAAATGTTCACTAGGCCTTAAAAATACTTATGAAGTAGTTTTAGATGTCTATCTTAGTCTGTGTATTATTTTGTATTCACTGATTCTGTCACAAAGAAAAAAGATGGTATTTTGCATTGAAAATACATTTACCAAAGGTATTAAGATTTAGGTTTTAATTCAGCCAACCCAACATTTCATTTGTTTTAGTTTTTAAAGGAGTAGAGTTTTTAAAAAACTTTTTGCCAAAATTTGGCACACTGCAACAAGGTATTAAGGTTCACTTGAAAGAAAACTGAATAGCACCAGAATTCAAATGGATATTTTCTGTAGCTGCACTGCACAAATTTATAGTACAGAAAACCATTTGCAGCAGTTTATAGATCAGCCTATGGCAGTTGGATGGTACAGTACTGAGCGCTGGGCCCAGAGTCAGAAAAACTGGAGCTCAAATGTGGCCTCAGATATTGCCTAGCTGTGTGACCCTGGAAAAGTCACTTAATCCTGTTTGCCTTGGTTTCCTCATCTGTAAAATTAGCTAGAGAAAGCCAAGAAAACCCAGATGAAGTCCTGAAGAGTGAGGAACTACTGAACAACAACATCCATCAAACTGGCTAATTATGCTGAAATGAAATTCTCTGAAATAATTTGCTTGTCTTGACTTTGAGATATTTGTTTTGGAAGGTGATACGCCGATTTTTTTTATTTTGCATTTGGACTAATTGATAAGAGAACCACAGCTTAAAAACTTCATAGTTTTATTATTGTTACTAGATTCCTTTCAAATTCAAGTAAGTTATTATAATCATCTTTGACTTAAGACAAAATGCTATACTACTTTCCTTAATAAAAACAGATGGGGTTTTCATCTTTTGCTAATGGATAAAATAACAATGAACTTTTAGTAAATCCTAAAATCATACAGTAGATACAATAGTGTATGGTTAATGTAATTGATTTAAGGCACACATCGAAGCAGTTTCTTTTGTGACTAATTTAATCTAATTTCCTTTAGAGGAAATCTCTAAAAATATAAGTGTATTAATGCATACCTTGACAGCTGCAGAGCAAATATTAAAATATGAATTCAGATTTTGAAATCAATTCCCAGGAAACCCAGTAGTAGATTCACAATAACTTTATTACATTACAATAATTAGGAGTAGTACAGTTTATGACAAAAATATGACAATTTCAGATCACTTCACAGCACATACTCCTGTGAACATTTAAAAGTTAATTTTAGTTAAAACAGTGGTCATTTTACATTTTTATGTCTGATACAACCAATATTCCTAGTTCAGCGCAACCAAATGATGGAGAAAAACTGGATCACACTGCATATGCCCCCCCACACACAAAAAAGCACAATGTACAAAATGTGCATGTTTCAGTTTACACTATACAAAAATAGTTAAAATACATTCCAGGTAAACATGTTACATTAAGAAACAGTTTCTATTAAGAAGTTGGCACTCAAAAAAAAAGGAAAAAAGCAAACAATTTTCAACGTGGTAACAAAAGACAGTGGAATATGGAACTTTTAGATCATGTAGCCCATGTGGTATTACGTAGCACATTTTACCCCAGAAGTATGACAATTTCTCCAGCTGGCCACCTCTATTTCTCTGAGTACATCTGTATGTTCAGTATCATCATTCCATGTAGGCACTTAGAGCTGTTAGACACCCAGATCTCAAGCTATGGTAATTAACAGAAAACTCAGGAACTAATTTGAGTATGTTACTTGGAGAAGCAGTAATTATTTTCCCTATTGTACTCAACTAGTCACAGTACAGTTTCATGCTGTTTAATTTTTCTTTACATGAAATTCCTAACAGCCGCCAAGATTATAACTTAATAGTTAATTAAAAACTAGAATTTCGACTTAGTTATTAATTGCTGGTTGCTTTTTTAGAAGGTGATTATCAAGATTGCATAAAGCTACCACATTATTCCTTTCTGACAAGTAGAATTAATAAACAAATTATCATACAGTAAATGACTTAACAGGCAAATTTTTGTTGCCATCAGAACAAAATCCGAGACATTCTTAGAAAGCATTAAAAGAAATCCACGGGAACACAAACAAGACCAAGTTGTGCAAACTGCAGCTCAGCACACCCCGGCTTCTACAGATGTTTAAAAAACAGCACAAAAGCGGCAGAGATTGTGATACTCTGCAAAAGTTAGGTTCTAAATTCTTATGCAGTGTGACTCAGTTCAAACAAAACCTAGAACTCCTAATTGTCATATAATGACTCCAAAACAAACTATGCACATCTGCTACATTCTTCCACAAACATGTTATAGGGATTCTAAGACTAGGTCAATTTTCTCAACTTCAGGATTAGATTTTAAATGTTAAGGCTATTATAATTAGATAAATGCTTATCTTCTAGGATTCCTCCTTCCCACCCCACCCCATCCTTTAATTCTACAAAAACTTCCCTCTTCCTCAACCCACTCACAATTCAGGTAATGAAGAATAACTTATAAGTCGTATAGGTTTTTTTTTTAATTGCCCTGCTTCATCAAAAATTCAAGAACCCTACAGAAAATACATTTGAATCCCTTTATGCATCACAACTCTTTTAAGTATGGCCATTTCTTTCCCTTGGTACTGCATATATCTTGGTAACCCCTAGACAATGCTCCATGATCCTAAATTTAGGAAGTAACATTTAAGAAAAGTTATACTTAATTTTATCCAGAATGGAAGCTACATTCAGTCTCTATGAGATGCATCTTAGTTACTACTTAATTTTTGACAGTTAAAAAGCTAATGTACTCCATGATTCAAATCAAAAGGAAAACAGAGTGAATTGTTTATAAAAAATTAAGTTCAAAGAAAGATCTAAAGCCACTCTGAGAAAAAGCAGTAAGAAATCAGGATTATGACCCATGTATGTACTTCATATTTTTCTTTTTCCATCATTAAAGAATAGTGTCTGAATATAACCTCAAATATGTCCTTCTGGTGGATACAGTGGTATCAGACTCAAACAGAAATAGATCCTTGTGGGTGCTGTTGACTCTTTAAAAAATCTCAAATTAACATTATCCATATTGCATTTTTGATTTCCTGATTACATTTTAATCTAGTTCTGGCCCCACTTGGGAGTAAGCAGTCCACAGGCTGCAAGTTTGACACCTCTGCTCTAAGATACTAGGCCTGCCTTAAAAGTAAAGGCCACTGAGCAAGTCTGTGTGAACAAATCAATTAAAAATAGGAAAATTAAAAGGCCTTTATTATTTTCCACTGCTGCAAAGTTTTTTATTTTGTTTCCATTTTTATAGAAAAAATATATTTTTAAAGGAGTGACTATGACAAACAGTAGCAGTGGAAATTTTTTAAAAAATCTAAATGACGTACTTTACATTCATTAAAGGTGATCTGAAACTACAAGGACATGATGTCTATAAGCTGAATCTATAGGAAGACTATAAGAGGTTCTTACATCCTAAAAATTAATAAAGCCAATCATTTAAGTTTCAATTGAAGTTAAAATACCTAAGAACTAATCCATTATCAGGATAAAATAAAACACAGTATAGGGATCATTTAAAAACTGTGTAACGTTATACTTCATTGATTTGTTAAAACACCTAAGTTCATAACTGGCAAGAAAAAATAGAAAGTTAGAGCAAGTATGCATGCACCAAAAATCCCAAGAGGGAAAATCTCAGATATTCAATTTTTTTTTCACAGGCATTGCTAGTTCAAGAACCAACACTAAGGGAATACTGGCACTTAGAGGAATAAAGTTTCCACTGTCATTTTAAAATAAGCATTCAGATAAAAGCTAAGAGGTTGCATGAAGCAGAAAGAAAACTAGGTAATGCTAAAAGCAAATGCTAATAATTTAGTATAATGTACAAAAAATTATCTTAAGTATGCTTTGAGAAAAAAGTACAAATTTTATTTACATAATTATACACTTTGTCTTTGACTTCTTTTTCTTCTTTTTACCATCTTTGCTCATCTTTTCTTTATGTTTTCGAATTTCACGAACTAATGTGTAAAAAGCATCATCGACACCCTGAAATACATAAGAGGTATGAAATCAATTTAGCAAAGGTTGTTATTTGCTACCATTTAATCTTATATGTTGAACAGATAGGGAATTGAGACATTAAGGTTGAGCCTGTATAAAGAACATTTACATCTATGTATGGAAAATACACATAAGCACTTAAAGATTTTTAAGTTTCATGTTTTCATACTTTCAGAGTTATTTCCCTTTTTCATAATTTCAGATGAGATCACTTATTCTTGTGTGTATGTATGGCTGGCTAAAACATCAAAGGGAAAAAAAGATAAGCAAAATTATTAGTAGTGTTGCTATAAAGAGGTGTAATCTTTGCACTTAAAAGTATGTTAATTTGTTTGAAAAAAGTTACTTATTTCACTAACATCATTACTGTCTACCACTAATACAGCATTCCTGAATTTTTACACAAAGATAATTATAATCAAGATCTAAGTTTTTAGGCTGACAACTAAAACAAGAACCTTCCTAACAACAAGAATCACTGCTATAATTATCTTCCTTATTTGTAAACATTAAGAGTCTAAACACATTTGTGTGTTAAACTTCAATCATCCCTGTATTTTGGACCTCACTATAAGCTATGCAAATATTCTTTAAAATACTTTCATCCAAAATCAATTAGCATTTGCTAAGTAAAAAAATACATAAATTTTCAGTAAAATTTTTATATATTTTACATCAGTTAAACTAACCTTAGGAAGAGAATCATAGTGCTCTTAGTTTATATACCCTAGAAAGCAACTATATTTTTAATTGATATGTAACATATCAGCTTCCTCAGATATGGGTAGCATAAAACTACATTCTATAGAGTGTTCTACTTGATACACAGGGTGGTGAGAGAAAAGAAAACCAGTTAAAAATGGAATTCAATATGTAACAACTTATAACCTGATGAATTATTTAACTGAATAGCAAAACGGCCTAAGAATGCTGAAAACAATAGTCTAACACATGAAACAGAGCTTGTTGACACTACTTCCCCACCCCCCACAAAAAATTACCAAGGGCTTGTAATCAATTAACATTTACACTTGTTCACTTTGCCACTATTAGAAATGAAATTAGTATAAAATGGAATGTAAATTATTGATTTAATAAACCTGAATGAGTTATAAAACAGACATAGAAATACTTCAAAGCTGGACACTAGAGGGAGCCTTAGGAACAAAAATCTAACACATTAAATGTAAGTCAAGCCACTACTACAAGAATGAAGTCATCTTTGTGTTTACTAATGTTTTGGAAAATTTATAATCTACTTTATTTTATTTACTTAAAGTTTTAATTTCTACTATGGTTTACCACCTTCTGTTACATGAAAGACCACAGTACATATTCCAAGATGTTGAGTTTGACACTTAACGCAGTGTACCACTAGGATTTCTTTTATCAGCTATGTTAATAGCAATAGTAGTATAACCATTTCATTCAGTGTCTGTTCTTTTAGGTTACATTAGCCCTAACAGTGTACTTGGGTAGAGATGCCATTAGGTATTACTACATGGCAGGAAACAGTGACTGCTAAGTGGCTTGTCCATAGCAATTCAGTTAGTGGCAGACAAGTAGTCCACCTTTCTGTATTCAGCAATTATGACTGTGTTCACAAACAATAAGAACCTAGAAGTTCCACTGAGGGTTTCTGGTAGCCTTAAAATTTTTATTTTTGGGCTATAACAGTACTAACAAATAGTTAAGAAAAAATTTGCAGTTATTCAATAGGCATCCAAGGCAACTTAGTACTCAATTAATTTCAACAGATCAAGTTACACCAGGTCAAATTAAGAAGGAAATATAAAGAAAAACACAAATACAAAATATAAAAAATTAAAAGGGAAAAATGCTTCCAAAATTCAATACTAACACTTAAAATATTAGTACTAAAACATAGCTTTGATTAAAGTTTTGTACTCAATCTATTTTTCCCCATCTGCTTTGCTGCTACACAAGTACCATGGAGCTTCTTTCCACCCGACTTGCTGCTCAACCATTCCTATATGTACAGTCTCCTCTTACTAGATTGTAAGCTCCTTGAAAGCAGGGACTGTTTCACTTTTCTATTTGTATCCCCAACATTTAATATAGTACTTTATCTCATAGTAATCATTTAACAATTTTTTTTAAATTAGTAACTAAGACAATTCTTAGCAGTGTCCAAATGCATAAAGGAAATTTAACATTCAAGCAATAATTAAAGTCTCAAATTAACTATTTAACACATTAAACTGTTATACACATAAAATATTTGAAGACTTCAACAACATGTGACTTCCTTGGATTGAGTACTCTCTCCACTAATGCAGGTCATAATTCCTGTGACTTAGTAGGTGGTTTTCTAAAGTTGCTGTGACTAAAACTTTTATCAGTCTTTTTGAATTTAACTAGACTCATTAGACAATACTTATACACTTGGCCACCAAGCCTCTACTTGCAGCCTTTCCAACTTATGCTCTGCTGGCATAGTCTTCAAGAACCCACGTTCACCACACCATAATGCAGGCATCTCAAGAGGATTTTGGTCTTCCTATATACATTTTTACATAAGTCTTCATGAAAATTGACTTTTAAAAGACCACACCCCAAGGAACTTATTTAAATCAACACTTAGAAACAAGAAAAGGCTAATTTTCTTTATCTTAATTTGAAAATAATTTCATCAAAAGATTTCTATTCCTCATACCCAATAGTAACAAGCATTTTAATAAATGAATTTTACCATTTTTTCCCCTGAAAAGGAAGGTATATAAGTTTCAGAGTTCATCAGCAACATTTAGCTAATACCAGCTATGTATAAGACATTATACTATTTCTTTTGCATTTACACTTTGACTAATATATACACTGGACTTGACTCTAAAGTTAAGAAAATACATTTGTTACCTTTTGGAGGTTTAATTCTTAAGTCCCTAAACTGCAGAACACAAATGACTGATATTCAAGTCTAATAAATAACTGCTCACTCAGTCTAATAACATACTAAATTCAACAATGCAAATTCCCATCTCACTTGTGCCCAAAGAATATTGCAAAACTAATAACCTAAAGGAAACCATAGACCTTTTTTTGTGAATTTCACGTCATTCAACTCAAACAAAGACATAGACAAGATGTGACCTTGGGCAAGTCAGGCCCCAGTTTCCTCATCTATAAGGGCATTTTTTTTTAGTCTTTCAGGTCTCATCCAGTTCTATTTCTATGATTTATACTACCATGCGCACATTTTACAGATATGAAAACTATGGTCCAATCACAATTTAGCTTTTAAGACAAAATAGGTTCTGTCATAATTTTCCTGCATAGTTTGAATTTAGAATTACTTTAAAAAGCATACATTTTATATTATACTTCAAATTAGAATGCTTTAAATCTATAAGTATTTTAATATAGAACTGCCATAAACAGTTCTAAGAGTTTATAAACTGTGTTACCTTTAAAAGACCATCAGCTTTCTGCCAAAATTTAATTTGCTCAACTTACCAGATTACATTACAATGCATTTTTTAATTTTCACACAGCCAGGAGTCTTTTCTTCTTTGGTGATTTTTTTCAATCTGTATTGCCGAATCTCTCTCACCAATGTATAAAAAGCATCCTCCACTCTCTGCATTGTAAAACACAACTCCTTTAAAGGTTTGTTTCATTGCTAAAAATAATTTATTGGGATAGCCATGTGGAATAAAAATTGAATAAGTGAGCTTCACTTGTTTAAAAAAAAATTGGATAACACATCATTCACCAGTTTTCTAAAAGGGGGGAAGGGACAGTTTTCCCATCTGAGCAAGAATACTGAATTATTTTAAGAGTTGCTTAACATTGCTTAAGAAAATCTATATGAGTGGGAGAAGAGTTTATCAAAATTAGTGAGAGTATGTGTGTGTGTGTCATTTCCCCTCTACTAAGCATCAATGAAAACTTTTAGGAAAATAGTAATTTTTAAACACAAAAATTAAAAAGTGTTCTCTATTCTGCGTGGAGTATTATATTTTATATGATTTGTAGTACAACAGCAATCATGGCATTATGCCCATTTAGATTTAGGAAAAATAACTGATAATTCTGCCACTGATTTTTGGTCTCATTTTGGGGTTCATTTTTATAAGCTTTCATTTTTCAAAAAGTCCTCCACACTACCTTAGAGTCTAGAGACAATCTAGCCATAGCTAGAAATATTTGAGAATTTAGCCAATTTTAAATAAAACAAGTTTTTATCTTCAATAAAGTCTTAAAAATAAATCTGGAGGATGTAACCCATTCAACTAAGATAACATATGTATAGCACTTTGCAAACCTTAAGTCACTTTACGAAAGCTATTATTCATTCATTCTTATTTTCCATCTATTTTCTTGAAGGCTGTGGTGTCCTAGAGGTTCAAAGGGTATTGAGAGAAAACACAGTGTGTGACAAGAGGGATTCACAGAAGTGCTTTCAAGTCTTTTCTATAAAAAACAAAAGGAACAAGGTGATAAATTAACATGGGTCCATCCCAAGAAGGTAGCCTATACTACCACAAAATTTCTTAAATCATACTGGTAAAACTGTAATTAACTTTGTAATTTACCAAATTCAAGTTTTACCTTCTTCTTTCAGAGTGAAAGCTTCTAAAACCTTAGAACTTTACTTAAGTTTCTGTAATATTCCAAATATTTTAGTGGCAGTCTTGTAAATAAATCTGATTCATTATATATTAATTACAATTTTCTCCTCAAACAAAACTACATTTTTGCCTAAAAAGGTGTTCAGCCTTTCCTTAAATACAACTTAGACTAAAGTCAAACAAAACCTGAACAAAATTCTATAAACAGGTTTCCCCATTTTCAACTGTAATGGTTCTATTTTCTGATTAGTTTTATACCTATAATTAATTCCTTAAAGAGGCAAGAGGTTTTTTTTTAGTTAAAATTATCATGAAGAAAATAAGATTAGAAGTAATTTTGAATTTTAAAATAACTTAAGGTACTTTCATTCTTTTAACAAAGGAATAAATCTTTGATAAACTTTTTCACTTAAAACTCAAGATAAAAACTTGAAAAATTTGAATATGTCCCAAAAACCAAGTAAAAGCTCATTTTCTTGATATGTTAAAAAAAAATTTTATTCCTATCAAAAGGAAAATAAATCATTTTCAGGATTTATTTGTAGCTGCCAGAATAAATGCTATGAAAAAAGAAATCACAGAACTTTGTGCTCTTACTATTCTGCAGCAAGAACATAATTACTGCTTGATTTGAACTGAGTGCATGATTTTACTTTTTTTTAGCATAAACATACCCATCACCATTAAATAAAAGTGTGATTTTGGTTCTAACAATGCAGAGAGATAGGAAGGCATTAATTAAAAAGAAATTACCACCACCACCACCAAAGAATTCATTATTAGAATTACAGCTAAGATTATCATCATTGGAAGGTCATTATTTCAGAATGAACTTTATTACCAAGAGAATGTTTACTTTATCAATCTGAAAAACTAGAATTTAAGGAGCCAATTAGCTACAATTTCATTTCTGAAATATTACTTAATATATCTTTTATATTGATTTTAAGATTAACCAACTGACCTCACAGAGATGTGAGTTACCTATTTATTTTATTTCCTTGTGATTCCTTCCATTGGTTTATATTTAACTAAGTTCTAGTATTCATAACAAAGCATTGCATATACTTACAAACTGGCAAGTGTTCATATTCCAAGGACTTACACAACATATTTAGAAATTTCTATTATTGGAATTTTAGAACCAGTTGTTTGTACCATGTTTCCTTTCATAGGAGCCAATTTACAAAAAAAGATAAGATTATTACATGATACACAAGTCAAATAATCCTTTCATTTCAACACAAGTGACATAAAAGTAAAAGTAAGCTAGAAGGAAATGATACCTTGTGAAGTAAACATTTTAAGAAACTGAACAATTAATTTTAACTTCCTGTTGGAGAGTCAAAATGGGGTTGAGCATGGAAGAGGCAAGAGAGAATTGTTACAATAGAGGGGGAAAAGAGGAAGGCAAAAGGTAAAGAGTCAACCTTACTCTCACGGAATTTGGCTTAGGGAAGGAATGACATAAACTCTA
>CM053581.1:444955129-445001072 GCA_028627135.1 Pseudochirops cupreus
TGCATGCAATTATTATTATTATTATTGACTACATCCAACTGGAACTTGAGATACACAGGCACTACAGTTGGGAGATCCATCCTGCCCTACTAAAAAGTGACATAGGAGAGAATAGACTGGGGGAGGGGGGAAACACTGGGATGGAAATATACCCATTTTGCTGTCCTTGACAAAGATATCATTTAAGTGTCTCCTTGAGTGTGCCCATTCAAATTATATTTAGTGCCTATGTTCAAGGAACTACACTAGGCCTAGAGGATACAAGAAAAAAATCAACATCCCTGACCCCAAGTGACTCCTAGTCTACTGGGGGATATAACATGTCCATGATTAAGTACCTATGAGATCACCTGAGGAGAAAGGAGGGGAAGATACAAAAAGGATTCATGTAGAAGGTAGCAGTTAAAAGCCTTAAATGATGTGCAATGACTGCATTGGGAGTATAAAGAGATGGAAGATGGCATATAGTGAGTTCAGAAAAACTGCTGCTACATTATTTTATCTGGAACATGGCAAGGGCAAACAAATACAAACCTAGAAAAAGTAAATTAAGTCCTACATTAAGGAGAGCTATAAATTCCAGGATAAAGAATTTGTGTATTATCCTTGTGGCAATAGTTAGTCACTGAGTATTGCTGAGTAGGAGAATAACATGGTCAGACCTATATTTCCAGAATAATTTGTCAGCTGTGAAAAGAATGTATTAGAGAAGGGAGAGCGTGGAGACAGAGAGACCACTTACTCAACTGCAATAGTCCAGCTGAGACACAATGAAAACCTGAATTAGGATAGTGACCTTGTAAGTAAAAGGAGGGCGCTAACAAAGGCAACATCGTAGATGTAGATTCATTAAGCCTTGGCAGCTGATCAGACATGGGGAAGGAGAAGTAACCAAGGATTATTCCTAGTTTACTAACCTGAAAAATAGTGTCCTTGGGCTAAGTGGGGAAGACATTTTCCATTTTGAATGGCATGATCAGATTAGGTATATCAATTTGGAAGATGTGTGGATGATAGATTGGGAAAATGGAGGCAAGCTGCTGGGGGTTGGAGAGAAAGAATAGAAAAAAATTTTACATATTTGAGGGTATGAAAATACTCAAGGAGAAAGCTATTTTTTTTCCAAATTTGTTTTAAACTAGTATCTCCCTTTAGTGTTGAAACTGTCTTAAACTTAGAAGGCATGAGAAATGCATACTTCCACATTTCAAAATAGTCACGAATTATCTCCATTTTTATCTACTTTTCCACCTCTGCTCCCTGCTGCCTCCTCTAACTGGAGAGTTCCTCCATTTTAGAATAGCCACACTAACCAAAATCTGCTCCTGACTCTTCAGATTACTTTTTCACCTTTCCCCTGCACAGCATACCCTCTCCCAACCCCACCACCACCTCCGATAGTTCCCTTTTATGTGTTGTCATTGAGGACAGAGACTTTGTTTTTTGCCTGTATTTGCATTCTTAGAGCCTGGCAAAGTGCCTGGTATAGTAAGCACTTGATAAATTATTTAACTAATCTAAATAATGCCCTATGTGCTACATTACGAATTTTTATTGTTAAAACACTGCACCTACACTAAACAAATACTTTCTTAATGAGAAGATGATCAAAGTGAATAGTTACATGTATACATACACTGAAAACCAATACCATCCCCCCACCCAAAAAACCCCACATAAAAACACCTCCCAAGGTCTCCATCCATATTAGGATGCCAGGCTACAAAACCTGTTTTTAAGCTCTTTACTATTAAAGAGTTTCTATCTCCAGAGCCCATTCACAGAGCCTGGCACATGGTAATGCTTAATAAACAAATACTTGGTGATTGACTGAAAGAAATAAGGGAGCTTCCATACTTCTAAGAAATATTCAAGGCTTCAGGCTTCTGAGGTCCCTTTCAGTCCTAGAGCTATAATGCTAAATTTTAATCTAATGAACAAAATCTACAGATGCTTCTATTAAGTTACAGGAATTTAATACCTGAGGATTTTCTTATTTGTCATTGGAAATGATCACTTTTTAAAATATAATTCAAACAATTTTGTAATGTGTATTTTAATTGCATCACTTGAAAATGAACCATAAACCTATGAAGAGTAAACTACTTGACATTTTAACTTTAAAAAATTAATTTTCCTAGAATTCTCAAAAGTGAAATCCAATGAAAGTTTTTGATTAGGCCTGTAATCACCTTTACTGATACCACTTCACTGCGAATACCCATTTGTTTTCAGCAAAATGTATGGCATAATACTGACTCCCAGAGTTCCAGTATTAGTTTCAACAGCTGCTACCCCTCGCATTACCACATATTGACTCAGGTGGGACAGGATAAGCTAGCATTAGCTGCCTAATTAGATAGATGCCCTAAAATAGCAAGGCCTAATCTAATCTACGTTAACAATGTATGTATGTGTGTGTATGTGTATACATATACACACAAAACACCCCCATACTTCCTAGTTCCATGCACATCATGTGTGTGTGTCTGTGTATGTTGTCTGTGTTGTCTGATTTGCCTATCTTATCCTCCCTTCAAGGGCCTAGTTGAACTTACTCCTTCCCCCTTCCTTAACCCTCTCTAAATGCAATAAAACAGGATACCAGCAGCTGCCTTTCTCTAAAAACTGGTTTTCTGCTCAGGTAGCTGATGCATCTTGGGCAGTGTGGGTCTCTTCATATGTTGCAACCTCTTTTTTATAGAAGTAATAACAATAACCTTTCACATTCCTATTCTTGCTGTTCCAATATAGAAATAAATTATTAAATCTGGCAACATATTTTATAGGTTTTATGTATATGTGTGTATATATAGATACAGATATAGATATATGTATGTATGTATACACAGACAGACACACATACATGTAGATATATAGTCAAGAATCAAAGACTATTCAGAGATGGAAATTATTTCAGAGGCTCTATAGACCAACCCATACTTCAATAAGAATCACCACTATAATATCCCTGATAACCTGGTCATCTGGCCTTTGTTTGAAGAACTTTCAACCATCTAATACTTTCTCCTTGAGAGCAAAAAAGGTAGCCAAAGGCAACATTGATTCTTGTTTCTACAATTTGTTCATAATTTTAAGAGAAGATGATGGAAGATTATAAAGAAAACCATCTCATAAAATAG
Source organism: Pseudochirops cupreus (assembly GCA_028627135.1). NCBI lineage: Eukaryota > Metazoa > Chordata > Mammalia > Diprotodontia > Pseudocheiridae > Pseudochirops > Pseudochirops cupreus. The sequence goes on from CM053581.1 coordinate 444,958,273, forward strand.
GAAGAAAGAATAACTGAAAAAGTAAGTTTATAAAAAGCTTGACAAGAGATCCAACTAAGCAATCTATGTCATCCTATGGGCATTCAAGGATAAAACTAGACAAAATACAATCAATAGATAAAAAATGGAACTTGTATATATTTTTACAAGAAACTTTCCTTTTTACAAGAATTTTTTTCTTGAATTGCACAGGAAAAGCAGAGAGGTGTGACTGGAGGGAAAAAAAGTCTGATCACATTAATGAGAGGCAAGGCTGACTGATGGATAAGCCTATGTTCCACTGGTATCTATCCATGCAATGTCAAGAGAACTCAAGCAAGATTCTTCAGCACACTGAGTGAAGCTAGATAAGAACACTGATGAGATCACAGATACCCTGAAGCATCTTGTTTTAAACAGACAGATCTAGAGGGTGCCTACATCTGAAGTATCTAGGCACAGTTAAAACATGTGGAGCCTTCCCCAGGGCAAGGCCATGACTGTATGGTATCTCAATTTTTATTGGATCATAATCTAAGTAAGAGGGACTATGCCTTCTTTTTTTTATACCCCTACCACCTAGCCACAATGTCTTATACTTATTAGATGCTTAGTACTTCAACTTAAATAGGTAAATTTAAGAAGAGCTGAAGAGGTTGCGAGTGTGAAAAGTCTAAGAAGCCCTGCTCTACCTATGGCTCTATTCCTTAACTGTCAGTCTGTTATGCCAAAAGGCATAGGCAAGTAATCTTTGTTCAAGGGAAGAGTAACTGATGCTAAAGACTTATCAGCACTTAACTGAAGCTTACTCTCAGTTGTAATTTTTAAAAATGAAAAAGGTAGCTTTGGAAAGTTAGCTGTATTAGAAACAGAGGAACTGGTTTTAAATCTAAACAACTGAGTGACCTTGGACAGGTCACTTTTCTTATTTAGGCCTATTATCATTTGGCTACCCTGAGTACTATGTACTCTTATTTTCACTAAATTCCAAAGACTGTCACTAACAATGACTTGGTAACCACATCTTACACCAAGGGAAAACTATCTACAATTCTGAATACCATGCTGCCTCTTCTATATGCAGCTTAAAAAAACTAAATTGGGCAATAAATTCTCTCTATACCTACAATAATCAAATTTTGGACAACTTATCTCCTTCCTCAGAATAGTTTTCATGTCATCAATTACTCATTACTTCATGATATGAATTCCTCTATAAATTTCAGTTCACCAGATCCTACCTATTCTTTCCTTGTGTGAAGGGGTTAAATTGAATTCAGGTCTTTCCTGAATTCAAATCCAGAGCTTTGCCAACTAGCTGACTTTAATAATTATATATTTATGAACTACACATTAATATTAGTTCACATTTTGACTATTTAGTGTGCATTTTAAACATCTAAAATAATGTAATGGATGGAAAGTATCTTGTATGCTCGTTATCTTTTCAAATGTATGTAATTTATTAAATACTCAAGTACATCATAAACATTAAGTAAAAGGGGAAAATGAATTGTATGTTTAAATATCTACTTTTAGAAATATTTAATTCAAAATCACAAATGCTAATCTATAAAAAAATTAAGTAGAAATCCTGACTTATTTGCTACCCTCCACTAAGTGACCTTCATTAGAACACATAATCCCACAGAAATTTAACCATTCATAATCAATGCTCTTCAACCTAAATACGTAGCCTAAGTCTAATTCGTTAGCTAATACATTATACCTATTATTAATAGGGTGGGGTATGAGGGATAAAGTTGTCCTCTAAACTGGGAAGACCTGGAATTGAGTCCTGACTCTGACGTCCTGACTGTGTGACCCTACACAAGTTTCTTAAAGTCTTTCTGTGCACTGGGCAACTCTCTAAATAAAGACAGCTTTCAGTTGCAGAGAAGGTGCTAACCTGCAATTAGCAGCCAGAGCCAGATTAAAAGTAACTGGGAAATATTTAAATGTTCAGTATGTGATTTTCCAAAACAATATGCAGCTCACAAGGATCCTTATGTATGTTTTAGTGGCCTCTGTTTATATTTGAGTTTGTTACCACTGCTCTATAACAATGAAATCACAGGTCTGATCCCTATCCCTATATTTATTAATGGTACATACACTAAATTTAAAACCCAAAAATATACATAAAAAATTAAGGCATGAAGCAAGAAAGTACCCTTTTGTGAATAACTGATAGAATAAAAAATAAGATATTTGAGTTATTAAATGCTTGAATCACAAAATGCAACTTATAATGGGAAAAGGACCTAGGTCCAACACTTTGCATATAGGAAATACAATATTACTAATTATTGGAAGCTGTATGTCCTTTAATTTGTTATAAGATTCATGTATCACATTTCAAACTTTCTACAAGAGTTAGAATAGCTCTTTTAAAATCTCCTAATAAGATATACTTTAAAAAAAAGACCTCAAATTAGATTCAATTGATATCTTTATGACTCAGAAAATTTTTCATAAGGTAATTTCTAAGGAAATCATAAAGTTCAGACATAATAAATCAAAGATCAAATTTAAAGCTTAGAAATATAAATCTGTTTAAAAGTTTAAGAATCAGGGTAGAGTTAAGAAATGTTCAATAAAAGCAGGTCTCAAAACAGATTTATGTAGCAAAGTAATTATTCATTATAAAATCCTTAAAATATCTGAAATAAGTTTCTGTTAAATCAATCCTATCTTCCCACCAATTTCTGTATCAACTGGAGATGATGCTCAAGCAATTTTAGCCCTTAAACTTTTTAAAAACACAGAAAAATACATAATCACATGTTAAAGAAAAATGGATATTTCAAAATAACATATAAATACCATACTACTTTAAAAATTTCAACTGATTATCATAAAATGAAGCAGTGTGTAACAACTTAGGGCAGGGAAAATGGAATATTAGAATGTTCTGCTTCATCCTGTCAGTCCTTAACTTGCTATTACCAAGAGTTAAGTCAAGGGCTCCCTTCTGGGAATTAAAACTATTTCCCTTCTTTCCTACCTTTGATTTATAGCCCTGTAAAATATTAGGCAAGTCTATAACGCTTCACCTTTCTTGTCTATAAAGTGGGAAGATACATGTTTTTTGCTCCAAAAAGCCTTTTAAAGTTTTAAATGATAAAACAAAATCTCCCTCTCTTTGGAAAAGAGTGTTACTGGTTTAAAAGTAGTTGGACTGGGAACCAAGTTTCCTTTTTCACCTTTTCTATATCTACAAATATAATCATAGCAAAAGAATTTTTCTCTGGGGAAGATTCTCTCCCCTCCCACCCCCCAATAATGTCACTGGTTTGACTGAGGTGTCAATCCACATCCAAACAATAGTTTCACTTAACTGTTATATCATGACTAGTTGGCCTGCTGCTGATGGCCAATTCAGCCAGGTTATCATAGGGGATATAAGAACACTAGTGGAAATGTTGAAGAACACAATATATGTGACCTGGAGGAAATCTTAGAAATAATCTAGTTCATTCCATAATTTTAAATGAAACTTATACCCCACTTAGAGATGTTAACTTATATGTCTGTGGTCACATATCTAGTAATTAGTAAATTCAGCACTGGTTACTTGATCTATAGGTCTAAGTGTTCTATAATGTTCTAAACTCAAAGCAACACAAGGTCAGTCCTCAGACTGTTGCTGTAGCTCCTTCACTACCTCATAATTAAATTCAATTTTTAAAAGTATTGAATATCTACTGTGCACAAAACACTAAGCTAGGTTCTGGGGATACAAAAATAAAAAAGAGTTGCTGCCCTAAGGGAGCTTACATTCTACTCTGGGAGAAAATAAGGAAATGGAGGAGGCTGTATTCCCAAATGCCCGGAAGTGACTACAGATCTAGTATGGAAAGAACCAAATTTCATTAAAGTGAAGTCGATCTTCCCTAATTATAAAAGACTATAAAAATGCAAAAAAATTTACAGATTTTTGGTTCAAAAAAAATTTGATTCTATGAAAGTGAATTCTTAATATTGTACTTGTTTCTTAGTTTTACTACTTTCATCATGAAATGTTAGTTTTCTCCCGTTATTTGTTATGATATAAATGTATTTAGAAGTAGAAGTGAAGAAACATGCTGCATGCCACAAAAAGAATATGCTCTATTTTACTTGCAAAACATTAATTGAAGTTTTACATCATTCACAGCCTGCCCCACGATCAGTGTTTTTTGTTTCTTTGTTTGAACCTACCATTTCATCACTTAAGGGAATATAGAATAAGAAAACTCTCTCTCCAATGCAGCCAGGCAACTTAAGAGAGTGTCTTGGGGGCAATGAGAGGTTCTGTGTCTTGCCATACTACGCAAGTTCTCCAAAATCCTAAAGTACCTACTCTCTGTACCACTCCTTTTAGTACAATCACATGTTAACTTATATTTTCATTTAACTGTGGCTTATTTGCAGTCTCTCCAATAACATATGCTTCTTTAGACAGAGACAATTTCTTAAAGATCTTAGCACATGGTTTCACAAATACTTTTTGAACCCATGTAAATCAGGCACTGTATGTTACCCAAAATAGTCTGAAATTTTGTTATTAAATCTAAATAAGTAAATAGAAATTTTCTAAAAGACTTTTAACTGTTCCCATGTATAATTTTTGCTTGATAAAATGAATCTGATTTTGTTCTTAGCATATAAATTTTTCAAGCCATCTATGTTGACACTACATGCAATGTAATATTTTCACTTTTATTTTGTTAATTTTATCATTCAAGAGCTTTCTCCATTTTGTATATCCTATGGATATGCCTGTTTTTACCATTTTAGCAAATTTTTACTTTATATGACTCTGTAGGACCTTGTTTTATATTATACCAAATCTAACTATTTTATAGTTGCTAATACTGCTTTAACTGAAAGTTTGACATCAACAATTGATGAATATATTTTTAAATGTAAATCTTCACATTGAGTTTATCAGGACAAAATAATGACTACTTCTGTGAAATCATTTTTAAATGTCCCATGCTTTAAAAATTTCTGCTTCCCTCAAATTAGCTTCTATCAAGGGAAAAATAAAAATTTTAAAAATATAACAGAATTGAAAACCATGTCTAGAAACATGCACTATGTTATCTCTACTGGCACTAGTAGAGAACAGAAAATCTCAAAGGTTAAAACTTCAGAGCTCTTAGAGTAATACACTTGAATCTTTAACATTAAGCACACACTGAGTGCTCAATTAAGCAGTTTGTGAGAAGTACTTGAATTCAAAGTTTTACATTCTTATCCAGGGACCCCTGTACACAGATATTATTCTTTTTTATTTCAACAGATTACTGTTTTTTAGGTTAGAAGAAAGAAAATCCATGGATTTCCATATAAAAGGATTAATTTAAGCATCAGTTGTTTTAAGCAGCATGTTCATTTATTAATCTACCAAAGCTGAATTTAATCACAATTTACACTAGGCAATAGATAAATGGTAGATGTGAAGTGATGTAGATAACACTTTCCAGTCTCAGCAAGTAGTTTTCGGTTTGTTGTGGTTTTACTTACCTGTCTTGTTTTTGCCGATGTTTCAATGAAAGGAATTCCATAACTTCTTGCTAAGTCCTGAGCTTGTTTTGTATCTACTGTTCTGGAAGGTAAATCACATTTATTTCCTACAAGGACCATGGGTACATCTTCAGAATCTTTAACTCTTTTTATTTGTTCTCTGAGGTAGGAAAAGAAAAAAGCCATGTTATATCAGAGACGTTTAGACAGATGGAAAAAATCTTCTAACACTTGATAAAAACATTTTTTTAACTTTAGTATGTATAGTCAGGCTGAAAACTGATTATAACCCCCAACTTCCCCATATAACAAATTCTTATTTTTCCTTGTTTAGTTTGAATAAAGCATCCAAAATTAGTTCAGATATTTTTGTATTACACAAAATTTTTAAAAGGAGAAAAGGAGAGGAAGAAAGATATAGGGGTAGAAAAATTTTCATTTTAAAATATAACTACTTCAAAACAAAAGAATGGCAAAACTATAATTTTGTAATTTCAAACCAAAAAACATACCAAAAAATATATAAATTCTGAAGAAACTCAATATATCTAAAAACTGTCTAGAATATAAACTCTACTTTTAAAGTACATTACTTAAAAAATATAAACAGCACTTAAGTATGTGCCTAAAAAACAATTATTAGTAAAAGCTTTATTCATTTTTCCCACATCCCTGATCCCCAAAATGAAATGGTCAAATTCTTGAATAACCGTTATACACTCCAAAGTTCAATATCTGCTAAAAGTCCTTTAACCTGAAAAAAAAATTGGGGGTGGAAGGGCAGCAGCATTATTTTTAAAATGGATTTTTTTTCTGTTTGATGTTACAAAGTAGGCTGTACTTTAAATAAAGAAATGATGTTTTAATTCTGTCCTATTTTACTCTTCTGAAGAGCCATTTTTATGGTATGGTGAGGGAGGGCTCCAAAATTTGTAAATGCCAATTTCTAATATCAGACTCTAAGCAAACCCATTTTATAAAACTCACATTACTTTTCTCATTCATATCCCAACTGCACTCTTTCCCAGTGTGATCAGGGAATTCCAAATCTAGCATCCTTTCCACTACACCATTTGGTCTCCTCTGGGAATTGTGGTGAACAGAATTTTCATTTACAGGCATACCACATCTAACATTGTTAATTAAGTCCATAAAAACATAAAGTGAAATAATATCAGAATAGTGCAGTACTTGGCAAATTACATTATATCTGTGATAATTCTGTGATACAGTGTGGCTGAGGATAAAATATACTATGTATTAATATTACTATGAAATAATGGCTTTTATGTGAGATATCTGTATACTACACGTAGATTGCCACTTTCAAAGAATGTGTAAAATTAAAATATACTTAACACCAAACCCACACTGGAAAATTAAAAAGAATTTAGAAAGCTGTCAGTACTCTCCTGCCAAATTCTTTAAAGATATTTTAATTTAAAAGCTCTACTGCCACCGCTAAGCTCCTACTTCCCATCTATATTTAGGATAGAGATTATTATAAGACATTTCACAAAATTTTGTGCTTAGAAGTTTGAAATGACCAAGCATTAAGCCATTACATGAAAACTCTTAATGGATTTCATCTTTTTTGATAGTCCATTATTCTTTCCTCATAATGTTAACTTGTTGAGTAACATTTTCTGTTTGTTTAATGTTCTGCTGTGGCTGTACTAATTTCCATAACCTAATATAATATTTACACATTTTTTTAGTTTTATGTCAGTTGAATATTAGATAATATTTGACATCTACAAAAGAGATACTGCATATCTTGTATTCCAACTAATCTTTTTAGGACCTAAGATTATGACTAACCAGTCTTATGGGCTGCTTAGAAAGGAAGTGTACATTTTAAATCAGCTAATGTTTCATTTTGACCTATCTCCATGGAAATCCTGGATTTATTCAAATATTTTTCATCTTATGTTTGGATTTTCAGCACTTAGTCCTGAGCCCTGCACTTACTAAGTACTTAAAAAATTCTTGTCAAATATGCTTTTGATAGAGAAAACTAAGTTAATATGCGTAGTTCCAAACCAAGGGAAAAGACTATCAAGCTTTAAAATCAGCTAAAAACAATTATGATTCCCAAAGTTAAATCCTGTGGCAAACTAATGAAAGCAAATCACAGGATGCCAAGCATTACTGAGTATAAATGATCATTCATAATTTCTTCAATTCATTTCAAAACAAACATATTAGAGGTTAACTTTTTTTTTAAATGGAAGGCCAACGTGATTACCTATTTTATATTGGTATATAAAAATAGTGGACAATAGTAGAAATATAGTTTGAAGGATGGCTCACTGATAAAGGGAACATCATAGATTTAGTTCTTCTTGATCTTAGTAAGCTGTCTGGCAGAAATGAACCTCTTACACTATATTTATGGATATGACAGAAAAATGTGGACCAAGTAATATTTGAGAGGCTACAGAGTTTAGTAGATAGTATGTTAAACTTGGGAATCAAGAAAATCTGGGTTCAGATCCTACCTTAGACACTGTGTGTGACCCTGGGCAAATCATTTAACTATATTCAATCGTCAAGTCCTGTCATATTGCCTTCAGAATATCTCACATATCTATCACCTTCTTTCCTTTGACATTGCAATCCCCTTATCGTAGGCTCTCATCACCTCTCACACCCTGTCCTTTTCATTAGCTTGCTGATTGTGGTCTCTTTGCCTGAAGTCTCTGCCATCTTCTAATACATCCTCCAAACTGTCAAAATGTTTTTCCAGCATCAAATATAAATCCTACCCTGCTTTTAAAGCTCTTCATATTCTGGCCCCTCCTACCTTTTCAGTCTTCTTATACCTCATTCCCCCTCCACAGGTTCTACAATCTAGTGACATTTGGTCTCCTCAGACGCATGACTCTACTGTGCATTTCAAATAGCTTATTCCCCTCATACCTGTACTTTTCTCTCTCCTCCTCTCAAGCCTCAGCTAAAATCTTACCTTCTACAAGAAGACATTCCTGGTCCTTATTAATCTCCCCTCCGAGACTATCCCTAGTTAATCCTGTAGAGATCATTTGTATATAATTGTTTACATATTGTCTCTGCCAGAAGATTGTGAGCTCCTGAGAACAGGAACTGTTTGTTGCCTTTGTGCTTAGTGTCTGGGCACAGAATAGTGTTTAATAAATAATAAAAGTGCTAGTTGACTGACAATCTCTCTTGGTCTCAGTTCCCCATCTATAAAATTAGGGAGTAAGCAGCCTTTAAGGTACTTTCCAGCTCTAAACCCACCATTCTATGACTCACAATTGACTATATTATTCTAATCAAAGTGTTGATTAATTGATCAATGTCCACCTGGAGGGAACTTCTCTAATGAGAGACCATAGGGTTCTGTCCTCAGCTCTTTAAAGATCAATATTTTCATTAAAAATTAGGTAAAAACATAGAAAGCATTCTCTGACAAGTTTGTAGATGACAAAGGTGGCATAGCTAATTAATACAGTGAATAACAATCATATTTTTAAAATCTCAACATGTTTGAACAAAGGCTGGAAAATAATAAGATGAAATAGGGGAAAATGTAACCTAAACTTAGGTTTAAAAAATCAACCAAGAAATGAAAAAAACATAACTGGAAAGAAGTTTACATAAAAAAAAACAATTTTGGTCATTTGGAAACTCAACATGTAATATGGCAGTGTCACAGAGCTACTAAAAACTATAATACAGTCTTAGAAAGCATAACAATAAGCATCAAGTCCAGATCAAGGAAGTAATAGTCTTCTATACTGCACTCTACCATGGCTTGAAATACTATATTTTCAGTTCTAGGCAATATGTTTCAGAAGGGATATAACTTCGTAAAAGGGCCACCAAGTCATGAGAGACCTAAAAATTATGTCATGTGAAAATTAAAGGAAACAGTGACGTAAAGCCTAAAGAAAAGACCTAAGGACAACATAGTACAGCATAGTTTTGTTTTTTCAAATAAAGAGATATCATTTTGATTTATTAAACATATTCTGTGCTGCATCAACAGAAGGAATGAGGATCAAGAGATAGAAGTTATGGGGATACAGATATCACCCCAGTTTATGAGCTTCCCAACAATTAGGTATCTAAAAATAGAATGGGCTACCTCATGAAGTGGTTAGTTTCCTTCTTGAGAGATATTCAGGCATTCCATATGAATGTTTTCCCATTGCAAAGGGAAAGGAGGAACACAATGTGATGCAAAGAGCAGTGGTCTTTGAATCAGAAAATCAAAGTTAAAGTCTGGCTCTTGACACTCACAAGTTATGTGATTATAAGCAAGTAAGGTAACTTCTGGACAGTTAGGTGGTGTAGTGGGTAAAGTTCCAGGCCTTAAGTCAGGAAGACTCATCTTCCTGAATTCAGATCTGACTGCAGACACTTACTAGCTGTGTGACCCTGGGCAAGTCACACAACCCTATTTGCTTCAGTTTCCTCATCTGTAAAATGAGCTGGAGAAGGAAATGGCAAACCACTACAGAATCTTTGCCAAGAAAACCCTGAGGTCCAGAAGAGTCAGACATGACTGAACAACTGAACAACAAAAGGTAACTTCTGAGTCTGTTTCCTCAACTATAAAGTGGGTTTAATTGTCCTACTGACCTTTCAATATTGTTTTACGGAGAGTACTTTGAAAACATTCAAATTCAATATAAACATGGTCTATAATTATTCCTGCATTTAATCCCTTTTGAGTTAATGTCCCTTCCGACACTAGTCTAATAGGAGTTGGACTGGATTTCTGTGGAACTGAGCATGTACTCTTGGTCCCAGGGCAGGACACATGTGATCTAATTCTGCACTAAAGGACTTGTACAGATGTTGAACTTGGGATGATGAGGTAATCCCTTATTTATCCCCATAACTATCAGGCTTTTTCAAAGATGACTTGTGACTGAACAGGCTATAGAAAGAATGAGGAGAAAAGGCTTCCAGATTCTTTTAGGTCTTACAGAAAGTAGCCAATACATTTCTCTTTTCTTTTCCTAACTTCTAGCAGATATGAAGGTTTTAAGGACATGACGGAAAGAATGTGTGACCCTCAGAAAGGATGAGCATCTGCTCAGCTCCATGTAAAATACTTCAACTTTTTTAAAATTATGATCCTATGAATCTAACAACACTAATCTTGATTACTATTTTTAAGGTGATTTGGGAGGGGGATTAACCTTAAGAATATTTTATAGCTTTTCTACTCTACCTACATAGCTCCTCTTACAGGTAAATCAAACATATATACAGGTTCATCAACCAATGTTCCCATCCCAAATTATATTTTGGACAAGAGGAAGTCCCAGTTTTCTCCTGCAGATCACTAAGTTCCACATCCTCTGCACAGCAGCTCTTAGCACAGGCCTGCACATCCTGTAGACCACAGGCTGCTTATCGCCCTCGGGCCATTTCCCACACACCAAAAGACTTCAGGTGACCTGTGAAAAATGTATAGGAAAACATCTTTTGTATTGTAGAAGAAATCCTCTGGCATATTGCAAACAACCTGCCAGGTTGTGCAGACCTGTCTTATCGGGTCAAGAAACAAGGGCTAAGTACTAACGGTGGGAGAAGCAGGCCCAGAAGAAAGAAGTAAAGAAGAAATCAGTCTCTTAAATTAATAGAATTTTTATGTAATATGACCCTTTAGTAATAAAATTTTGTCCGTTTGTAAAAATAACTATTGCAGACGGGCAACTTTATACAACCAATGTTAATGCAGCTATTGGAACAATATCTACGATTTCTATAGTTACAAAATTCATAAATTCTCCTAGAATAAAGCAATTAAACAGTTCTCCAGTTTTGTTTTCTAAAATTGGTTTGTTTTAAACCCACCTATAATGGTGAATATCTTCAAACGATTTAGTATTATTTATGGCAAATACACATAGAAAGCCCTCCCCAGTCCTCATGTACTGGTCCCTCATTGCACTGTATTCCTCTTGACCTGCTGTGTCGAGAATATCCAAGAGACACGTCTCTCCATCAATTACTACTTGTTTCCTGTAGGAATCCTGAGAAAGGAGAAACATAGTCTAGGTTATTACAATGCATCTTTTTGTTTTTTGTCTGGGTGCTGTACAGAGATGCAGTGATGCTACTATGTATATTAAAATACAAAAATCAAGTAAACAGGGTTGACCTTAATCTGAAAAGAAAAATCAATCATTAATATAAAGATATTTCATTTAAATATGGTCTATTCAACCTATTATATTCTACTAAAGTCCTATTCCCATCTCTCCTTGTGGTATAACAATGATCCTGGGTCCTCAAAGGGTATGCCAGGAGAACACATGCTACAAAGGCTCTGAGCATGGGTCTACAATGGTCTTGTCATATAAGGACCAGCCTAGCAGGAAAAGCCAAAGGTTTGATCACCAAGTGATGATGTTTTTAGTTTTTAGCTAAAGCAATTCAGGCGGCACTGGAGGAATTGCCATTTGAATGAATGGCAGGAGTTCCCTGACCAATGAAATCACAGATCTCACAAGTTATTTCCTGAGTACTTTCTATATGTCTGGCGAAACACACAAACATACACTCATAATTACTTTACATTCAAATGCCCTTCTGAAGTGCTTTGGCTGTACAATGTGATTTTTCTTAGGCATACCAGTTGTTAGCCAGAAAAATCTTATGGGAGTTAGCAGGGTACATTTTACCTGAAATTTTAAGGAGTTTCTAACTATAAAATAAAAAGAAAATCAAAGAAAGAATGAGATGGCCTTAAGGACAATGTCACAAAATGAGAACTTAATAACAGACCACTGCAACGCAAATCTTTCCCTCAGACTCTAGGCAATCACATCTTTCCCAGAGATCCCCACTCAGTGTCAATGTTGCCAGAAAAAGGAAGAGAGGGTGCAAACTCAAAAGAAAAGGAAGAAGAGGTACCAATGGGAGGCAAACATTTGGATACAAAGTGTAACTGATCCACCCCACATTCCCCATACGAAGTTAAAGATAGTATTTATGTAGCTTTTAATTCATTAATTATCTCTCTAAGGCTTCAATTCTAAGCAAACACCTAAGTTAGCCATTAAAATTAAACATTTCATATTTTTAAACAAAAATATTAAGAATTGTCAGAATTTACATCTAAGAGTGCCATTTATCAAGTACCATACATTATATGCCAAACAAAAGTGAAAGAGAGACTATGTGGGGCAAAAAAAAGATGTGGAAATAGGGTCATTCCAATGTTTCTGACACTGCAGGAAAAGGACCTAGAATAAGGAAAGTCCTTTAAAAATATCTGTAGAATATAAATAGGTAGGGAAGAGATAGGCCTTATCTTCGTATATTTTCATTCAAATTCCCAGATTAATTGAAGGCTTTAAAAAGGACAGGTAAGAGGGTTACCTAGGCCTATGAAACAGAAAGGATTTAAAAGCTCTGTCCTGCTAACGCCTTTAAACTTCTGGTGACCTCTTAAATACCAAGGGAGTTCTCTTTCTGAAATAAAAAAAAAAAATACAACAACTGCATTACCCTTACTTATACATTAACTGAAATAGGTTACTGAATAAGAGATCTTTAGAGCAAGAAGGGATATGGGAGATTGAAGTTTTCTAGTCCCTCTCCTCATTTTATACATAAGGAAACAGAGGCCCAAAGAAATTAATTAATTTACCCAAAATAACACAACTAATTAAGAGGTAAAGAAAGAGAATAACCATAGGAAATGACTTATGTAGAATACGAAGAAATATGAAAGACATGAAGTGATACAGAATAAAAGTGAAACCAAAAGGACGTGATATAGACTGACTTCAACTATCTAAAGGAAGCAACACGAAACAGTGTAGGCAAAACCCATAACAACGAAACAGAAAAAATTAGTGCTAACTTGTTCAATATAATGTACTTTTATTATTAACAAAAAAAGGTAAAGGTACAGTTACATGCACAAGTCTTTGGAACCATTTTTAATGCTTTTTATTAAATTGTTTATGGAGTTTGGGGGTTTAGTTTTATTTGGGTTTTATTATTTTTTGCTTGTACTTTCTTTCTGGTGCTTGTTCACATATTTCAAAGCATATATTCTATCACTAGAAACAGAAATAAAGTTTTTAAATTAAAAAAATATTCAGCCCCAGGTCTCTTGACTCCAAATTCAACAAAAAACATTGTAACCCTATCCAATCAACATCACAAACAGGCAAAGCCATCCCTACTACTATCCATGTGCACTTCTTTTCTTATTCCATAGAATAATTTTAACTATATATACTTTCACAAACCTGGCTGCTATTAGACTTAGATATGTGAAAATTCTGATAGGTTTCTAATGTATATAGACTCTCCAATTTAATTTACACTCAGAGTGATTCACATATTTACTAAATGGATACCATTCAAAGTGTGTATGAACAATTAACTTCCACAAAGTCCTATTCTGAACTCTAATTAAGAAATGGTGACAACACTGGATCCTTGAAGACTAAAGGAGTGAAACAAAAGTTATGGTAAAATCTGCCATTACAGAATATCTTTGTGTAGGGTCCTACCACAGACTGGTCCTAGGACAAAAGTTCATCTTAGAAGAAAGATGTTTATCACTAGTAGACTAATTATTAGTAGCTGAATTCTTAACGGAAACCACAGAAGATAAAACTAAAATAGCCATCATACTTTTGTTTGTCCTCTCTTCCCTTTCTGCAGTGAGAATAACAGAAAAGGAATCAATGAATCCTAAAGACAATACTTTTTATACCATATGTAACCATTAAAACAAACTGTTCTCTAATTGTGAAGTCCTTGTCCAATAACCAACAAGTTGAGACACTACTGAATGTAGAAAAGTAAGTAATATTAAGACTGACATTGCTGCTTGGTCTACTGAAACCAGAAGATATAAGGAAGCTGCACCTAAATGGAAGGAGGTTTTCTATGGAGAAGCAAATACAAGAGAGTTGGTGGAGTTAGTTTTGTGTGTCTTAAGGCAGTAAGTATTTCACAGGGGTACTTCGTCATCTCTGTCTGATTGCAGTGTATGATAAATTATCAGCTGCAAAGGATTAGGAGGTAGAAAAGTCCTATGAAACACATATATAATAAGACCCTCCAAATTAAAATACCATGTGAATATTTAGTAATTTCAATGCAAAGGTAAACACAGGAGATGTTAGAAAATATACTGGAAAAGGGCTCAGGATTAAGAAATGGAAGATGTCCAGCATACATCATGAATACTTTCTTCAAAAAAGAGATTCAGAAGGTGTTAAGATATGGCAAACAATGAACATCACAAAAATGAAACTTATCTGGACAGGGAAACAACTGGTTATTAATGTGGTTACCATGTCTAAATCAACTGTGTACAGACTAACTTGTTAACGCAAAAATTAAAATCAACACCACATCAGGAGGAAGATGAGAAGATATACCATGCAGTTAAAACTGACCTGACTTATTTAAAATAATCTGTCAACAGAAAACAGATAAAGGAACAGACACCAACACAGTCTATGATAATTACTTAAAGAAGGTTAACTGACAGAATCTTACTGCTGAGACTAAAAGGGCTTAGACAAGTAGACAATGCTAAAAACAACAGGCCTCTTTTTGTTCATTGTGTTCAAAGGAAGACCCAAAAGCCCATGTTACTTAGCTGGAGACACCCAAAGAGTGAGGGACAAAGACAACAAAGGAAAAGTACTAAGGGAGCCCATCAACTCCCTCAGATTAGGGCTGGAACTAATACCTCTAAAACAGAACTGACAAGAGGCATGAAGAAAAATCACTGAGGAGCTCACCACAGCATGCTTCATAGGAGTTTCTAGATCAGACTGGCTCAGATGTTTTGAGGGAAGTGGGGTTTCACTTAAATGGGTTTGTTTCCAACTTTCCAGTTAAGAAACTACAAGTTTCTATTGGAAATGGAGCATAGAAGATGGACAGGGAAGTTTACAGAAAAGAAACAGGGTAAGAGGGTATCAGAAAGGAGATACAACTAAAGAATCTGCAGACTAGATCACTGGTTTCTTCCAGACTAGAAAATTCATATGAATGTGGAGATAAAAAAAAAGCCTAGAAATCTCACAACCAGTAGCTAGAAAAACTAAAAAGTTGGTGAGGGGTAGGGAAGGTGAAAGATTTTTTTAAAAGCAGCAAACAGTAGCAGGAATGACATTGACAAAAAGCTTGCTCAAAGACCCAATTAAGCGGGATAGATATGTGGACAGAATGCTTAGCCTGGCACCAAGAAGACCCAAGTTCAAATCTAGTCCAAATACCAGCTGTGTGACTATGGGCAAGTCACTTGACCTTTGTTTGCCTCGGTTTCCTCAACTGTAAAATGAGGATAATAACAGCATCTACTTCACAGGGTTGTTGGATCAAATGAGATATCTGTAAAAAGTACTTATGAATGGCAAATGTAAATGCTTATTTCTTTCCCTTCCCATCTGAAGATAAAACTGGTAAACAGATTAAAATAAAATGGAAAAGATCTGTCACCATTTCTATAGCTATTTTCAATGGCAGTGGATCTCCCATATACTGATTCTAATCAATGTACTGCAGGAGAAAGTAGAAAATGCATTAAAGAATTCAATTTAATATGCATTAAATTCCTTAGGCACTCATTATATGCAAAGCTGGGGATGCAGAGACAAAATAAAAAACTGTCCTTGACTATAAGGAGCTTATATTCTACTATAAAGTATGCCTAGAAGAAGTCCATGTTGGAGTCAATACATTTTTGAGGGCACTGCCTGGAACAAAAAACAAAACAAAACCAGAAAGTAATACTGCTGGGGAGAAGGGGGGGGTGCACCTGCAGAGGAATGACAAGGAGTACATAAATAACTACAACTCATACACCTATTTTCTTACCCCTACAAAAACTTATCTGTGCACATAATCTAGGATATGCTATATGAAAACAAGGACAGAGGCAGACTTTCACAAATAATATTCTACATCAGATATCTTTATAGTCACAAAACTGACTGAAAGGTATAGGAAGTAATAAGAGTTCACTGTATTTTTTTATACTGTTTCTATACGCTAATTTTTAAAAATTCTGACTCATAAAACAAAATCAAGGCTTAATGGCTTTCTTTCAAAAAGATAGGGATATATGCTAAGATTTTATGGGATTTCCTGACAACTTTAGGTGACCACCTACTGAATTAAACACAGAACATAGCATAAAAATATTAACATACACTGAAATTTACCACTGTTACAGGGAACTACCCAAGCCAGTCCAAATAAAGGAATTCCCTATAAAGACTGAAGTTTTTAAATGACCCTGCTGGAACACTGCAGAGTAATGTACATTCACATCCACCCAAGTTTGTTCTACCAACTGCAATGCAGTTGGTAAGGAAGGCTATTAAACTAGTCCATCAGAATGAATGCCCTGTATAGACACTGCACATGGACAATGATTTGGGCCCCAAATTAAACAAGAAAACGAGTGTGTTGGATTGAATATGGAAAACTATATAGCATTTTCACCAACCCCAAGAGTCTCTCTGAAATAAAATCCCCTCTTTTACTGTGTACTGTAACAAAGACTTGGCCTAAGTAAGGAAGACTGAGTTCAAATTCTGTTTCTGATCCATCCTGGCATGTGATCCTGGACAAGTCATTTAACCTCTCATGACCTCAGGCAGTTCTGCAAGATCATAAACTATGGAGCAAGTGCCAGTGTGCATTAAGAAAGCAAGTTTCCTAAGGAGGAATGCCCTATACCAATAAAATCAAGAGGTCCAGTTTCAAAATTTCTAAAAATCCTTTTGCATATTTACTACAATTTCCAAAAACTGCAAACTGCATGATCATCAAGAGGGAAAGAGATGTATAGCAGGTATGGGTATGTTGCGACTTCTTACTAACAATAAAAACTTAGTGCAAGTAGTATAAAAATATCAAAGAGCTATATAACGAAGAAAATGGGCTGCTATTAAAGTAGCAAGAGTGAAGGATAACCAGAGTGACAGCCTGCATGCAGCAATGGTACGCACTTTAAAGACCTAGTGCCTATAGCACATCAGATACACCTGCCATGGAGGACTTATGGGAAGACAAGGAACAGGGTTATACTGTATAAGGGATGGATGGTTTCAGCTCTGCACCTCTGGAGAAATGTTTGATCCACCAAAGTAATGAACATCATTATGCACAGTGGCACTTTAATAAATGGTTACTGACTGATCATCTTTGAGGTTTTGCATTTAAAAATTTTATATTAAAAATATTTAAGATGTAACACATTAACAAAAGTATTAAATGATTTTTGATCTTCAAGTTCTATGAAAAGAAACAGACAAGTTCAGAGGCTTTTCTAAGGAAGTTCAGCAGCAAAACAATACATCTCTATTATCATCACCATCAGCATAAGCTGGATGATAAAGTAATGCCCTATCAACTACATCATTCACTGGTTTTTATCCATTCTCTTTGTATTTACTGACATGCTTATATATGGATTTGTCTTCAAAATACACATAAGATCTTTTTGAGTAGAGATTATTTTATTCTTTTCATTTGTATCCCTATTCCTAGTATACGGCCTCACATATAATATGTGTAATACGCTTAATGTAATATGTAATATGTTTAATAAATGCGTGGTGATTGACTGATGTAACTTTAGCCTACACTGCAGTGATTTTCAGAATGATAACTTTAAGGTAAAAAAAAACAGACAAATATACTGATTCAATTGCATATATATTAATAAAGTTTATAGATACATATAAAAGAAAATTAAATAATTAAGCATAAATCATTAAAGTCAAACTACTTAGTGAGTATCTAAGAACAAGATTTTGAGACTTCGATATTTTTTCTATAATTGTCATACACATTAATAAATTAGAACTAAAAAAATCCCAGTATGAATTCAAATTTAGTATCAAAAGCAAAATGTTGACCAGTAGAGGGCACTTCTGAGAATTTGAGAAAAAAGGTGGGCAGTTTAACATGTACTACAATTAAGTTTAGTAAAATCCACTGTAAGTTTGCAAGAGTAATTACAAACTGAATTTTTAATAAGCACTGTCATGTTAGAAAATATGAACTATTTATTCAAATGGCATTTATTTCAAGTAATGAGATATTTTATAGTCTTAAAATAATTTTTAAAGTACTTGCTGTCAACAGCAATAGGCACTATCGATACTTTATACATAATGTGTATTTATATAAAATGTTTGTATATGGCTTATTATTAACATTGATAGTTTTTTTCATTCAACCTCAACCTTCTTATTTTGCAAAAGAATTATCTCCTGCTATGTCAGTATTTCAAAAGACTATAATTTAACCAATATGGACATTCTTTCCACTTACACAGATTGCAACCTCTCTACACCTTAGTAAGAGTTTTTTTTGTCAATTACTGCAGTGTTCAACACTGTGGAAATTGGCCTCTTCCAATATGGCTAGTTTGGTCCTCATATAACAAAACACAAAGTCCTCTCAGAGATCAACTAAGAAGTTTCTTCATTTTACAGATAAAGAAACCAAGGTCCAGAAAGGTTAAATAATTTGCCCAAAGTCTGTTCTCTGCCCAATATTCATATAGACCCACACTAAGTCATTCTGGCTGAGTTAGCACGTTCCAGAGCATGATTCTCCTGGCATATGCTTCAAGAACTCATGGTCACCCCCACCCCTTTATAGAGCACTAAGGTAGCAGTGACAAAGAGTAAGATTAAATCTGAGAAATACTGTGAGATAGATTGAAGAAAAAAAGCATGAAGACAGGGAGACCACAGAAATCAGAGGTGGGAAAGTCAAATTATTACATCCACCTTCTGAATAGAACATTATTTGAAGAACAAAGGGCATCAAATCAGAATAAAGTAAATTAATGTTAATCATATCAACAGGCAATATGGTATAATGGAAAGAACACTAGATATGGAATCAAAAAGACCTAGGTTGAATCCCGATTCTGCCATTTACTATCTGTGAAACCTTTACCCAACCATTTAACTCTTCTGGGGCTCAGTTCCCTCATCTGCACAAGGGGAAATACTATTTGTATTACCTACCTCAGAAGATTATTGTGATAAAAGTGCTTTGTAAACAGAAAAGCACAATATAAATATGACTTGTTATAACAGGAGAGTGTATGGTATAGATAAATCAATAATACGGTAATGAAAATAATCCTACTTATACTAATATATCATTAACAAATCACACATCTTGTGTGCATGTTAGCTAAATGTTTTTAAATCATTTTTCAAGTCCAATCACTATAAAATGGTCTTTCCTTATGCCATCTTTTACCAGTAACAACTGAAACTAAAACTTGCCTTTTTCAGTTAGTCATCAGTCACTGTGAGAAATAAAACTGAACCAAACAAAATATGGTTATAATTATTACTAGTTCTATGTTTAATTTACAGTAATTTTCCCCCAATAACAGAAACGTCAAAAAGTTCTCCATGTTTAATTTTGTTTGTCTAGAATCTTGCAGCACTTAATAACCATTATCTCAAAGTCATAAAAGTATTAGGGTCTGAGTCAGATGTACACAACAAAACATATATATCATGACATTTATGCCAGGAAACCAAACCATATGGTATTTTTTTCATATCATAATTTATGACTTCAACCTCCAATGTAATTAGCAGTTTGGAACAGCAAGTTTTAATGAATTATTTCAGATAAAAGCTTTCAGAATATGTAGCTCAAATGTTTTTTCTTATTATGTACAGGAGTTAATTTTCTATTTAAAAACAAGCAAGTTCTACTTAGATATGAAGCATAGGGTAGCGATCAGAAGATCAGAGTGGACTATTACTAGGTCCTGCCTTTGACATATTACTAGCTAAGAGGTAAGTCACAACCTCTCAGTGCTCAGAGGCAAGTCTTTTAAAATTTAAATTGTAGCCAAATGCTAATTTTTATTGGTGGGTCACTTTTTACACTGGTTATCTTGCAGTGATGAAGAGCAAGAACAAGAAAAAAAAGGTAAACTCATTAAATTTCATAGACTCTCAGACCATCTTGAAATCATTTTGCCCAACTGTCATCTGAAACAGTAATCCCCTCCACCCCATAACAGTCTCATCTATCTAGCTCTGGCTATCTAGCTGTTTAAAGATCTAAAAAGACGGAGAACTATGTCACGAGGCTCTCTATTCAACTTTCAGGGAGCATTACTTATAAGTCTCTCCTTATATTGAGCAAAATTTTGTCTTCTTTCACCTACTTTATTTCCATCTGAGCTAACAAAAAAGAAAATTTCAAATATATACTGTCAGTTTTCAAAATAGCACTCTCCTCTTCTCTTAAATCATTCTTATCCATATTCTCTACCTCATCAAAATTCACACTATTGAGATCCCATAAAAAGTTTTATTCTGAGCCACCAGTACATACTGCTTCCTTCAATAGAATGTAACCTCCTTGAAGGCAGAAATTATTCTTTTCCTTCCTAGCGCTGAACAGCGCATGACACAGAGTAGGTCCTTATAAGTTTTTATTGACTGACACATTTCTGGCTTCCTCATAGGATCACAATCAGAGATGATGAATACTTCTTGTCTCTGAAATTAATCAAGATGTCTCCTGTGAATCAGTGAAGGAAGAAAACTCACACTGTTATTTTTTAGCTCTCATTATAGTTTTTTAAAAAAGTATACACTAATAAGGAAATATCAGATTCAAAGATCATCAATGCTTCCCAATTCAGACTTCTAGCAAAGAGTTGAAATTTCCTAATTCATAAATCTCTACTATCACCAAAGGTCAATAATTCACACTGACAGCTTATCTTCTTCCTTGACAATTCTGAACAGATTTATTGACCTATTTAATCGAATACTGTCTATCAGAATTTATCATTTCTTATAGGAATGAAATTATTGCAATGACTTTCAGGAAGGACCTAGGGCACAGTTATCCAAATCAGCTGGAAAAACTCCATGATGAAACTAGATTCTTTGCTTTACACTTGATTAAGATGGTAAGATAACTCTGTGGAACTAGACTTGGGCTAAATTAAAAAGGGTTCATGTTAATTTTTTCTTTAAATTAAAGTATTTTTCTTACTCTAGAAAATATGACAAATAGAGTGTTACTTTATTTACATGGATATTATATTATTAGACAAATTTTTAAGCCAAGGGACAAAAAATTCTAAGATCATGTGATAGTTCTGTAAAATAGGGGGTTTTTTCCCTATTTTTAAGTAGTGAAGAGAATGCAATCTTTTTGTTTTCAAAAACTTCAAGATTACTATATAACATTACTAGATAACTACTAGATTACTACATAACAACATGCCCTTCATCATTACTGAAAAATTACAAGTACACTATAGCATATCTGCTTAGTCAAGTTTTAGATTCCATAATTTAGAAGTGCCAAGAACATCTTTGGAAAAGTTCAGATCATGATTTAAAATGCTGTAAGGTAAGGGTCAGAAGAAAAAATTTGAAAGTCTGGGATTGTTTAGCTTAAGGAAAAGAAGGCTAAGAAATGACTTCACAAGAGTATATAAAATGTTATTACACAGAAGGGAGTGAGTTGTCATTCTCAAATGGAAGAAAATGAGCTTAAATTGAGACAGAAAGATTCAGGTTCTATATAAAAGATTTTCTGACGATGAAGATAACTAAATGTCTTAGCTTAGTAACTTATTTCACTTTGTAGAATTGGATATATTTTCTTTGGGAAATTAAAAGGGAAAACTGTATTTAAATGGATCCGTCATCTAGTGCTTTTTCTCAAATTATGCAATTTGTAACTCATCAGTATAGTGATTTTTATAGTAAGATTACCTAAGACTGAACTCTAACCACATTTTCACTAACACTTTAGTAACTAGAAAGTACTTTGCCTATCATTAGATAAAATTTCAAAAGTTTTATTTTCTACTAATGAAGTTTGATTCTAACTTTCTAAAAAACCTGTGAAAACACCTCCCATTTAAATATGTGTACAAATGCTTTTAAAGTACACATAAGGATATGTAAAAAGAATATGCAAAAGTTTTCCCTTTTCAATCAAAATAAAAAGTGATAGTTGTGTTATGCTACTAGATATTGAGGGTGGGGGGAAAGGGCAGTCCTGGAATTTCTCTGATGTAGGGAATTTAGGGAGAAGAAATTCCCACAACCAATGGAAATTAACAACTGTTCCACAACTTCAAATCTTAGAAGAGTTGTCAACTGAAAGTAAAGGGGCAATTTGGCCAGGGTCACACTCTCTCTCAGGCGGAGAAATAAAATTCAGGTCTTCTTGATCCCAAGGTTAGTTTCTCTAACATGCCACAACACCTGTTATTCTAAGACACTGTTAGTCAGAATTGTTAATATACACAATACCACGTAAAAGTTAAGCAGTTCATAGGCAGAACCAAAATGGCGGAGAAAAGGCAGCAATTCACCTAAGCTCTCGCCAAAATCCCTCTGAACAACTTTAAATAATGCCATAAAACAATCCCTAGAGCAGCAGAACCCACAAATGTATGGGGTAAGTTAATTTTCCAGTCAGTGACAACTTAGAAGGTCGACAGGAAAGATCTGTCCCACTGGAGTGAGAATAGAACACAATCCAGCACAGGCCATGCCAGCATAGCCCCAGCCGCAGCCACAGAAAACCAGGAGGCCTTGGGAGTCACTGAATTTGCAGCAGTAGCACCTGCTGCTTTGAGAGCTCTCAGTCCACAGACAGTAAGGAGGTTGAACAACTGATCAGAAGAAGATTACAGGGGTCTTTTTGCTGGCACTGGGGGCAAGATTTTTTGCTTTGCCCATACTCAGATCTGGGTCACGGTCCTGGGTGGCAGTCCCAGGGCAAGGGTGAGCACTAACACACCAGAGTTTGCAAGCACCAGTGAAGCAGGGACCCCCTTCACAGTTCTAGGGCAGAAAAGAGTGCCTATGGTCACTCGCAGACCACAGCACAGGCCAAAAGAGTAGGAAACACCTCTCCTTAGACCATACCACCTTGGAAGAACTGAAAACTTATATGTCCCTAGAAGTATTTCTGAAAACTGCTACACAAAAACCCTAAAGCTTGGGACTGTGCACTCTCTACCCTAGAAGCACA
The DNA here is from genome assembly GCA_028627135.1 of Pseudochirops cupreus. NCBI lineage: Eukaryota > Metazoa > Chordata > Mammalia > Diprotodontia > Pseudocheiridae > Pseudochirops > Pseudochirops cupreus. The sequence goes on from CM053581.1 coordinate 444,981,802, forward strand.
GCCCCACTTTAGAAAGAGTTAAAAGTCAAGAAATAGACTGGAAAAATGAGCAAACAAAAGAAAAAAAAATCTGACAGCAGAAGGTTGCTATGGTGACAAGAAAGATCAAAACATACTCAGAAGAAAATAATAAAGTCAAAGCTCCTACATCCAAAGCCTCCAAGGAAAATATGAATTGGTCTTAGGCCATGAAGAACTCAAAAAGAATTCTGAAAATCAAGTAAGAGAGATGGAAGAAAAATTAGGAAGAGAAATGAGAATGTAGTAAGAAAATCATGAAACATGAGTCAGTAGCTTGGTAAAGGCCACACATACATACACAGACAATGAAGAAAATAATACCTTAAAAAACAGACTGGGCCAAATGGAAAGAGGCACAAAAACTCACTGAAGAAAAAACTTAAAAATCAAAACTGAGCAAATAGAAGCTAATGACCTCATGAGAAATCAAGAAACAAACAAAACCAAAAAGAAAAAGAGAAAAGTAGAAGACAATGTGAAATATTGCAATGGAAAAATAACTGGCCTGGAAAACAGATGTGGGAGAGAGAATTTTAAAATTATTGGACTACCTGAAAGCCATGATCAAAAAGAGCCTAGACATCATTTTCCAAGAAACTATAAAAGAAAACTGTCCTGATATTCTAGAATCAGAAGATGAAATAGAAATGGAAAGAATCTACCAATCATCTCCTGAAAGAAATCCCAAAATGAAAAATTCCTAGGAATATTTTAGCCAAATTCCAGAGCTCTCCAGTCAAGTGGAAAATACTGCAAACAGTCAGAAAGAAATAATTCAAGTATCATGGAGCCACAGACAGTATACAAGAGTTAGCAACTTCTGTATTAAAGGATCTGAGGGCCTGGAATATGATATTCCAGAGAGCAAAGGAGCTAGGATTAAACCAAGAAATCTAGCAAAACTGAGTATAATCCTTCAGGGGCAAAAATAGACCTTCAACAAAATAAAGGACTTTCAGGCATCCTTAATGAAAAAAACGGCTGAATGGAACACTTGATTTTCAAATATGACTCGAGAAGCATAAAAATATAAACAAGAAAGAGAAATCATAAGGGACTTAATAAAGTTAAACTTGTTTACATTCCTACATGTGAAGATGATACTTGGAACTCATAAGAACCTTCTCATTAATAGGGCATTTAGGAGGAACATATATATATATATATATATATATATATATATAGACAGAGGGCAAAGATCTGAGTTGAATATGAAAGGATACTCTCTTAAAAAATAAAATTAAGGAGAGAGGAATGCACTGGGGGGGAAGAGGGAAGGCAGAATGCGGCAAATTATCTCATATAAAAAAGGCAAGAAGCTTTTGCAGTGGAGGGGAAGATGGAGGAGGTGAGAAAGAATGAATGAATGAACCTTACTCTCACTAGAACTTGTTCAAAGATGGTATAACATACACAATTAGATAACAGAAATCTACCCTACCTCACAGGAAAGTAGGAGGTGAAGGGGATAAAAGAAAAGGAGGGAGAGTGATAGAAGGGAAGACAGACTGGGGGAGAAATTAGTCAGAAGGAAAACACTTTTGAAGAGGGACACAATAAAAAGAGACAGAGAATAGAATAAACAGGCAAAAATAGAATAGAGGGAAATACAATTAGTAAGTTTCTCTGATAAAGGCCTTATTTCTCAAACATGTAGACAACTTAGTCAAATGTATAAAAACAAGAGCCATTCCCCAACTGATAAATAATCGAAATATATGGAACAGTTTTTAGATGAAGCAATCAGTGCTAAACTACAGCCATAAGAAAAACCGCTCTACATCACCACTGACTGTAAAAATGCAAATTAAAACAACTTTGAGATACTAACTCATCTCTATTAAGATTAGCTAATAGGACAAAAAGAAAAATTACAAATGTTGGAGGGGATGTGGGGAAAATGAGACATTAATGCACTGTTTGTGCAGGTAGGACCTGATTCAAACATTCAGTAGAGCAATTTCGAACTATGCCCAAAGGGCTATAAAACCACGCATACCCCTTCACCTAGCAATACCATTACTAAGTCTGTATCCCAAAAGAGTTTAAAAAAAAAAAAAAAGGAAAAGGACCTACACATACAAAAATATTTATAGCAGCTCTGTTCTGGCAAAGAATTGGAAACTGAAGGATGGCCATCAAATAGGGAACAGCTAAACAAATTATGGTATGTGATTGTGATGGAATGTTATCATGCTATATGAAATGATTAGCAGAATACTCTCAGAAAAACCTGGAAAGATTTATAGAAGCTGATACAAAACAACATGTACTGTGTACAAAGTAACAACAATATCGTAAGATGATCAACTATGAATTACTTAGCTATTCTCAGTAATACAATGATTCAAAATGACTCTGAAGGACCTAGGAAAAATGCTATCCATCTCCAGAGAAAGAACTGATAGTGTCTGAATACAGATTAAAGCATATTTTTTTTTACTTTCTTTATTTTTCTTGAGGGTTTTTTTTTGTATGTCTGTGTTTTCCTTTACAACATGATTACTATGGAAATGTTCTGTATGACTACACATGCATAACCTATTTCAAATTGCTTGCCTTCTCAATGAAGGGAGTGGGGAGGGAGGAAGGGAGAGAATTTGGAATTCAAAGTTTTAAAAATGAATGTTAAAAATTGTTTTTATATTTAAGTGGGGGAAAATAAAATACTAAACAAAAAAGTTAAGCAGTTCAAAATTTTAAGTTTTCACAAAGGATCTGAAATACATTTTAGTTAAGTATTATTGGTCAAAAGCTTCAGTCTATTATATGTATGTCATTATTTAATATCACACACATATATTTTAAATAGACTTACCTCTATCGTAGGATCATACTCATCTACAAAGTGATTCTGAATTAGCTGTATTGTCAAGGCACTCTTGCCTACGCCACCAGCTCCAACTACCACAAGCTTATATTCAGTCATTTTCAGCAGGCCTTATAACAAAAAATAATAATAATAACATGAGCAGAATATTCTTTACACATAAATTTAATATAGCCCAAACTTTCCTACAGGCTAGAAATAAAATGGATACCTACCTTTATCAGGGACATACACTTTTAGGATATACTCAAAAAATGCAGGGCTGAAAATAAGTTTAGTAAAACTTGTTTTAATGGCCTCAATGGATAGAACATAATAGATTGCTACTAAAATACTATAAGCTATATAGCTTAGAAATCTGACTTTTATATTTATGACAACTTTCCCATCAGTATTTTGAGAAAAATCAATCCTGTGTGAATGCAGGCATGGTTCTTTTATCTCATATTCTAACTATTCTTTTTAGAATGGCCATTGTTCTCACTGGAATATGTCCTGACTTCATGGATGAGAAGTGCGTAGAGTACAGCAGTGTACGACCAAAACTAGAGTGGCTGAATACCTCCCCCTGCTGCCACTGCCATTTTTCTATGAAACTCTAGCTTCCAAACAGATGGCAATGGCTATAAAATCCACAGCAAAGATGATTAACAGGTGACAAAAAGTACACCTTGACCAGCTTCAGATAAAGCTGACAAGGAAGTAAAGAAGGTTAAAAGTGTATAAGAACAAATTATTTTATTAATCAAAGCATTTTTAAAGGATACAGAAACAGATTTCCCCTCCCACAGTGAAACTGTTCAACATCAAGAATTTGAACTACATTACATGTACTACCATATACATCCTGCCCCCCATATGTTGACATGTGTGTATGCATGTATGTATATATAGAAAAAAGTACATATGAGAAAGGTTAATCAATACCATTTAGAAGGGAACTGACAATAATCTAAAACTAGATATCAGTTCCTGAACAAATTACTTGCCCTACTCTCCAACAAGGCCTTATGCTCCAAAAGTGTTTGTGTCAGGTAAAGAAAAGCCTCTTAATTTACCTTCTTCCATACCCATTTGCCTCCGACATGAGAACAAGTAACTTGTATTAGCCTAGTGCTTAGCCACTACAGCCAGGAAGCTCATGCTACTTTGGCCCTCCTTGTGTAATGGTCAACAACAAACAGTATGGAGAAAATTTACCAAAATTTACCATGCTTCAAAGCTTAAGTAGCAAGTAGTTCCTACCCCAGGCCTTTCCTCATTCCCAAAATTTGCTAATACCTTCCCAAATTAACTCAAATTTATCCTGTGTATGTTTTGTATTGACTTTTATGTGCACATGCTGTTTCCATGAATATAAGGTAAGCTCCTTGAAAGCACGGGCTCTTTCATTTCACTCTGTGAACTTGGCCAATAGCACAGTGCCTGGTACACAGGAGGTGTTAGATAAATGTTTACAGAACCTGAGCCTTAATTTCAACTCCAAGCTCCTGCCTCTAAAAAAAAAAACCTTAAAGTTCAAAAAACAAGGGCTAAGTCAATGCAAGTTGACCATCAAGTGCCAAATCCTCAGTCTGACATTTATGACCTCCACAATTTGGATCTAGTCTACAGCTTTATCTTGTACTACTCTCCTCCATATACTCTATAGCATGGCCAAAATGAAGCACTTTGGCTGAACACAGTCACGTGTTTTCTTCTATGTGTGCCTTTACTCATGCCTGGAGGGTCTTACCCTCAAATCTACTAATATAAATCCTATACATTATAGATTCATAGGATTTAGAACTGAAAGGGACCTTAGAAATCATCTAGTCCAGCCCTCTTCCCTCAGGTTTCCCAATCTGGACAAGTTTATGAATAAAAAAAATTAAGGTTTAGAAAAATGAATTGACTTGACCACTAATTCACAGTAACAAAGGTAAGATTCAAAATCAAGTTGTTGTTTTCACTAATGTTGGTGTTCCTTGCACTAATTTCATTCAAAGGATAGGGATGGATCCTGTGATTTCATTGGTCTAGGGAATTTCCAGGTGAGGAAAACTATGTACCAACACATTCTCTGTACTTTTATAGTCTTAGGGAGTTGCCTGGCGCACTTAGAGTTTAAATGATTTGCTCTGGGTCACACAGCCTAAATATGTCAGGAGTAGGACCTGAACCCCAGGTCTTTCCAGCTTCAAGGATTCATCTCTACCTACTTTACCAGACGTCCTCTCTCCTTCAAAGCTCCTCAATATCATTTCCCCCAAAAAAGCTTTTTCAGATCCTCCAAACAGGAAGGAATCTCTTTTTTTCTGAACTACCATAGAACCTCTCTATAATGGCCCTTAACATGTTCTACTTTGTGTCACAGTTCATAAGATCATATACTTAGAGCTAGAAGTGACCTCAAAAGCCATTTAGCCCAACCCCCTCAGCTTATAACTGAGGAAACTGAGACTTGGGAAGGTTAAATGATTTGTTCAAATCACACTGAGAGCTTTGAACCCAGGTCCTCTTAATGGTAACTGCCCACGTACTTAAGATCTCCCTTACTAGACAATAAGCTCCTAGAATGCAGATGCCATGTTTTATGCACTTTCGTATCCACCGTTGCCTATGTGAAGTGCCTAATCAATTTCTACTGAATAAACAAATGGTTATATGTGTATGAATATATTTTAATTTCTATACACATAAAGAGTTACTGAAAAGGTGAATGTAAATAAAATCACATTTTAAATTAAAGGAAAAGATCATCAAAGTCTTAAAAAATTATATTTTTTGGAGCTAGAACAAGCAGTATGATAATAATACCTAATATTTGTATAGTTCATACTATGTGCCAAGTGCTCTACAATTATTATGTCATTTGATCCTCACAGAAACCCGGGGAAGTAGGTGCTAATATTACTCCCATTTTACAGATAAAGAAAGTGAGGCAGAGGTTAAGTGACTTGCCCAGGGCCACACAGCTAGTAAATGTCTGAGGCTGGATTTAAACTAAGGCCTTCCTAACTTCAAGTCCAGCACTCTACTGCACCACCCCAAGCTCATTATTGTACAAATGAGAAAACTGAGTTAGAAAGAGCCAAGAAAGGAAACCTGGCAATTTAAGGTAAATAAAAGCCTCTTAATTTACTCTTTCTGAAAATTCAAATTTTTATGTCAGCTGTTTAAAACAGACTACATTTGAACACGGCTTGGGTTCCAAACAACGCCTAATTGCCGTCAACTTATATTCAGTTGATAAAATCTATCATTCTGAACTGGAGTTCATCAATACTGCCATCAATCAATGACTAATGTTAAGACTGTCTGGATATTAATGGCCATTTTCCCTTCTCCAATTCACTATTCTTATTACTGAATATGTAAACATCAGCCAGTCTGGAGCTTTAGCTATAATATATGCACACATCTGATTAAAAGGCTGCAGTAGGTTGTTTTGGCGGCCACAACTGAGTCCTCAGCACTGGTCATTATTGCTAAATGTTGGGAGTTCTGTTACAACACGGTATTACTGTAGTAACTTCTAGGATGGTGAACATGTTCTGCATTCTTCAGTACAGATAACCACTTTTAGTTTGTGGGTGAATTTTCTTCTTGCTTATAAATAAACTTGACTCAGCAAAATTCTCTGGGATAAACCATTTTCCATTTACAACTCATACAAGGTTTAATTCCGTACACCTAGAGCTTTCTGCCGCCACTTGCCGAGGCTACAAAATGTCACATACAAGGAAGGTAGTCGGGAACTCAGCGGCTGCAGCTGGACTTTCCCCAACGTAACCTCAAACAGGGGTCTTTTACTACTTCTCAATTCTCTGGGGAAAGGAGCCCCCCCCCCCCACCGCCCCCAACACACACACACACACACAGTCTTTGTTCACAAGGAAGACGGCCACTTAGCAGCGGCGGCAGCAGCAAAAGAAGTTTCTCGCTCGCTCGGGGAGATGCTAAGGGCGACAGGGAGGACGTCGCCGGGCAGCCGGAGCTGGGCAGGGGAGGCGGGGGGCCGGCCAGGAGGGAGTGCACCGACCCACCGACAGACAGACCCGGGCGCAACCTCCACCACGCCCGGACCCGCCCTCGGGGCGGCCGAGTTTCAGCTCGCCTCGAGCCCGGCCGGCTCTCCCGGGAGGGAGGGAGGAAGGAAGAAAGAAAGGAAAGAAGGAAGGGGATTCCCGTTCAGGAAGCGGCGGCCGCCTCTCCCCGCACCCCCCACGGTTGGTCCCCACGGCGGCTCCGTCCCTCCCACCCCTCGGGGCTACCCCACCCCCGCTAGGACCCCTAATTCATTCACTCTCCGTCCGCCCCGCCCAGCCTGGCGCCGGCGAGGAAAGGTCGGACCCCGGGCAGGGACTCAGGAGGGAGGGCGGCGGGGCCCGTACCTCTCTTCCGCGCCGGAGAGACGCTGGGTCTCGGGCCCGCACGGCCGCCTGCGTTAGCGCCGCTCTCGAGCCCACTCTGAAATGGCGGGGGCCGGGGAGCACAGAAGGAACCGGAGTCCGAGGCGCAGCCACCGCTGCTGCTGCCGCCTCTGCCGCCGCCACCACCACCACCGCCTGGGCAAGTCGAGCCTCGAGCGAATGGATGGAAGCCGCGAAGGCCGAGCTATCGATGTGTTCTGCGTTCGATTTCTTTTCGGGCGGGCGAGAGAGAGGAGGGAGCGGCCAGCGTAGTGTGAAAAGAGAGAGAAAGAGGGAGGGAGTCAGGTTGGAGCTGAGATAGAGCTGCTAAGTGGAGAAAGAGGAAGAGAGTCAGTGCAGGCGGCGCACCTCACGTGCGGGCGGAGCTAGGCCGGAGGAGGGGAAGCTAGAGCGTTAGTTAGCTCCACGCCCAGCCTGACACACTAGCGGCCCCCATCTGCCCCCCACCCCCTACACACACCCATCCATCCACATACACACAGAGGCTGCCAACTGGCCAATCCCCTTCCGCCCTCCATACCGCACTCCCGCCCACGCGGCTCTCCAGCCATTCACCTTGTCTCTGGTCGTAGACATTCTCCTCCCCCTCCCACACATCCACCCCGAGCTAGCTGCCACACCTTCGGGTTTGCCCACGGGCACCCTCCAAGCCAGAGAAGCTCCCTGGTTCTGCCCCTACGGTCTGGTGCTGCAGACCTGCCTGCCCAGGTGCCCAGAGTGCATCTTTAGCTGCTCACGTCCTCACGTCCACCGGTTCTATCCGTCAACCACGGCGGAGCAAAGCTATGCTTTTGCGCCTCCTTTCACTACCCTGAAAGCCTATCGTAGTCTGGTTCTGCTCTACTGTCCTGCTAAACTGGAGGACTTTTATGTTCCCTGAATCCCGCTTTCCATCTCCCACCTGTGCCTCTTTCCCCGCCTTTCTCTACCTGTGTTTCTTTGGTATTGAGAAATCCCAGCGAGTAACTTCGTGCCCCGTTAGAAATGTAGGTAAGCACTTGCGGTGTAATTTGTAGTCTGGGAGCTGGGGTCCACCAACTTTTAAAAAATTATTCTAATATAATGAATTCCCTTTGTTAAACTATGCATTTTAACTTATATTATTTTTTCTCAATTACAAGGAAACTAAAATTTTGACATTCCCTTTTTTAAAAAATTTGCATTCTAGCTCCCTGAGTCTACTCCATATGGCGAACTTTTAATGAACTATTAATAAACTTTACTTTTCTTTGGCTGAGAAGACTTGAGTTGAATTTATTCGGCAGGACCCAGCCTGTGGGTATTTTGGGGTCTCCAGAGCAACTCTAACCCTAACCTCTTCATACCCTCCTTCTTGAGAAGGCAAGCAATTTTATATACTTACTTGTGCACTCATTCAAAACATAGCCATGTTGAAAAAGAAAACAGACCAATAAGTAAAAATAATAAAGTTTTAAAAGTATGCTTCATTCTGCATTGAGTCTATCAGTTCTTTCTCATAGCATTTTTCATCATAAATCCTTCAGAACTGTTTTGGAAACTTGCCTAAATCTATTGGTTTCAACAGACTAACAAAAGGAACAGTGACACACCCACACCTTTCCCTCCCACCCTTACCCCCCTCCCATAAAAAAGTTAGGAACCTTAGCTAGAGCAGCCTAGGAGGTTGTGACTAGTCTAAGGTTAGACAGCCAGTAGATGTCAGACACTTGAATCCAAATTTTCTGGGATTGTTTACCACACTGCCTCTTTGAAGGCTATCTGTTCTCCAGATTTGGAATACATCCCAGTCTCACCTCAGCCTCTTAAAATCCCTAATTTCCTCAAAACTCAGCTAAAGTGCTACTTCCTGCCTGAAGCCTTTATTATCTCTCTCCCCAACAACCCCCCCCCACTACCACCACCACCTGACCTCTCATGAGTACTCACTCCCTTCTAAAATTTTCTTGAATTTACTTTATCAGTATAATTGTTTTATTTTTTCCTCAGGATACGGACTGTTTTTGCCAGCTAGGTCGAATTATGGATAGACTGCTAAATTTGGAATCAAGAAGACCTGAATTCAAATCTTGCCTCAAACTGATACTATCTGTGTGACCCTTATCAATTTACTTAACCTCCCTTTCCTAACCTGGTTTCCTCATCTGTAAAATGGGGATTATAATAGCACCTATTCTTCCATGGTTATATGTATTTAAGTCAATATTACTTGATTACTAATATTGTTACTGTGATATAAGAAAATATAAGAACATAAGAGATAAGAAATGATGAATACAGAAAAGCATGGGAACACTTACATGAACTGATGTACAATATAAAATAATTACCACGATATAAATGGGGGGAAAACAAGAACAAAAAAAATCCCAATTGAATACTGTGAACTTACAATGACCAAGCTTGACCCCAAATGAAAAGACAGCAATCTAGGGAAGGGATGCTTTGCCTGGGTGGGGGATTATTGGTGTGGTGCACTGAATCTGATGTAAGACTTTTTTGATGCTGTTCAATATTGCTGAACTGTCTTTTTTTTCTTCATTATGTTGTGGAAAAGACAATACTATACTTTGTGTTTTCAGCACAAGTCATCCAGAAGGACTTTTATTAATTTAATCTTATTCTAAATCCAAGCATCTCTAGGTTGGAAAAATATTCAAAATGTCATGGTGTTACACACACACACACACACACACACACACACACACACACACACACACACACACACAGACCTCTACCCTAAGACAATTTTGAAGTCATATTCATGGGAATTTATTCAATTTTCTATTCAGTCTAATAGAATTAGAGTCACTAAAAACTTCTAAGGGCATTCAATTCAATTCCTCTTTTGACAACTAACTCCCCACCCACCCACCAGGACTGAAAAAGCTTTCTCTCTCAGGTAATCAGTATCTTAATCCTTTTTCCTTAATCCTCACCCCTCCCCAAACAGCATAGTTTCAGAAACCCCTTCACCCAGAAAGCTCTCTACACCCCAGACTTCACACATTGAAACTACCTTCCTCCCCCACTGCCTCTCCCACTAATTGCCTAGTTCCTTCAGAACCTGCAATTTAAGGAGGGCAACCAGGCCAACTACATCTTCATTCCTCTCTAAACTGCTCTCCATACTGTCCCAGACTTTCTCTACCAGGACCTGAAGCCAACCCACCTCTCCACCCCCCCTTCCCCTAACCACTTTTCTTCCTGCCCCTACCCACTTGATGTTTTAATGTCCTACATATTGTTTTCAAGCCACTAGTATGTAAGCTCCTTGCAGGCAGGGACTGTTTTTCTGCTTGTACTCATTTTCCCTAAACTTAATAGTAAGAGTTTAATAAATGCTTCTTAAATGAAGAGGACAATATTCTAAAGTAGATCACAGTCTCTCTCTTCCAGAGATGGAAAAGCAATGACCTTAACAACATTTTTTTTTGTTGTAAGTTTGTGTACCACATTGAATCCATCTTCCGGGACCTTAGCTGTTGTTATCGACCTTTTCCACACTTTTCTAAAGGGAAAATTCTGAAAAGGGACTTTAGATAAATATTTGTTTCTTTATATTTTCAAGTGAATAAAAAAAGGTGTTTAACATGATTCCACAATTACAAGAAAATATCTCTTGGAGAGGGAGGAGAGTGAAATATATTTGGTAAATATAAGTGATAGGAAAACAAAATTTATACATAACAAAAAAATTAAAAGAGGAGGGGAACATTTCAGGAGCAGAAAAAACTTATTTTTACATCATCACACACATCCAAGTCATCACATCTTCTCAAAACATTTTTTGCTATCAGATCCTTCCTCTACATTCTCACTGTCTTACCTTAGTACAAGTCCTCATCACCATCCTTAGATTGCTACAACAGCCTTCAAGTTCTCCATCCTCTAATTTATCTAACATATTGCCAGACCAATGTAGATTTATCATCATTAATAAATAGCAATAACCCATGTGAAGAGAAATGGACCAACCCTGAAGATAACAGACATGTAAGGCACTGAATTCCAGGGGCTTGTAAGTTACTTTTCTGGTTGTGTTAGATTACAATCATTTCATAAACAGACTAATGATAATATAATAAGAAATATATGCTAAAAAAAAAAGAAATATACGCTAATTGTGAAGGGAAAGATATCTGAGATCAATTGGGGATTAGATATTTAGACATAACCATGCTAACAAAAAAAAATGCAAGCAAACCCATGACAGGATGGTTAAATGTAATTAATTGCAACTAAGAAGGAAATGAAACAATTAGAAACTTTCTCAGCAAATGTTGCCCAAAATGAGGGCTAACCCATTCTTCCTTTCCTCAATATGTTCTGGAGAGATAACTCCTGTTTATGCAGCTTCCCACCTGAAAACTGGCTAAAAACATAACAATGTCCTAGCAGTATTTCTAGCTTCTTATTCATCCCCTTTGTATTTCAGTCAGTAGTCCTCTGCTCCAGTTCTGCTCAGTACCATGAATTTAGACACTGCTGCCCCTTCTTATAGAGACACTATAGTATATAGCCCATAGCATCCTGAATTTAAGAGTTGGAAATAGATGGGTTCAAATCCCACCTCTGACACATACTACTTGTCACTCAATCTCTTTAAGTCTCTGTTTCCTTGCTTGAAAGATGAGGGGGATATTGTCCCTAGGTTCCCATCTAGGTCTGAATTTATTACCTTATGATCCTTGCTTTCCCTTCTCTTCATGACTGCTATTCTTTCTCCTACTGGGATAGCAACCCCTCGCTGATAATGATAATAGCTGGCATTTATATAACTCCTTAAGGTTTGCAAATTGATTTACTAATATTCTCTCACTTGATACTAAAAACACCTCTGAGAGATAGGTATTATTATCCCCATTTTTATACCTGCAGAAACAGGTTAAGTGAATTCCCCTGGGTCACACAGCTAACAAATATCAGGATTTGAAGCAAAGGTCTTCCTGACTTCTATCCACTATGGTACGCTGCCTGTTTCAGTACTCACTGAAGAGCAAAAATATTGATTAGCAGCCTTAGCAGGAAAATAAAGAGTTAAAAAAACAGTTGAAATAGAACTATAGTTATCTATATATGGACTATCACAATAGACTACGGGTGTAAGTCTCTCCCCACTCCAATCCATATTCCACTGAGTTGTTAAAGTGATCATAAAGTGCAAGTGTGTCACTCCTGCCCCCTAGTCAGTAAACTCCAATAACTCCCTAGTATCTCCAAGATCAGACATATAATCCTCCGTAGTGTGTTGAAAGCCATTCATAACCTGCCCTCCCCTCACCTTCCTAAACTAACACCTCACCCCCCCCCACACACACACACACGTATTCTACGATTAAGTGACACTGGCCCCTTCTCAAGACACTCCCAACTCCAGGCATTTTCACCAGCTGTCCCCCATGCCTCAATTATCTCCCTCCTCACCTCTGCCTCTTGGCTTCCTTCAAGCCCCAGCTAAAATTCTATTCTCTACAGAAAGCTTTTCCTGATCCCTCTTAATCCTAGTGCCTTAGCTCTCTTGATTATTTCCGATTTATCCTACATATATCTTGTTTGTACATAGTTGTTCCGGGTGTTGTCTCTTCTAGTAGACTGTGAACTACTTGAGAGCAGGAACAGGCTTTTGCCTTTCTTTGCATCCCCAGCACTTAGCACACTGCCTAGCTCATTGTAGACCCTTAATAAATGATTATTGACTGACTGTATAAGATCACTAAATATGTAAAATCCTTCATATATTATGTAGAGACCTACTGTGATAGATGTGACAAAAAATCTTTTCCGTTCTGCATACATGAAATGGAACTAATCCCCTCCAAAGTTTTTATAGATCAGTATTATGTGATTTATTTTTGTCTCTGTCCCATTTTATAAGTTTTATTATTACTAATAATAATTCCAATCATAATTCACGTTTACTTAGGGCTTTGTAAACTTTAAAGCACTTTCCTCATAACTACCAATGAAGTAGATAGAAGTATATCATGTAACTTTTTTAAAGTAAAGCATTTTATTTTTAACAATGTCTATTATAGATTCCATTTTACAAATGCTAGATGGAATATATACAAAAGCTAGACATTAAATATACAAAAGCTTTATAAAGCAGATAATAATATACAAGAGACAAACTAATAGGAAGTTTAACTATAACACAGTAGGAAAATGAATTAATATTCATTACAGTAAATGTCCATGAATTAGAAAGCCATTCTGTAGAGAAATGCTGTGTAGTCAGATATTATCAAAGGTATATTGTAATGGAAACTATGCTAGCATATAACTTCACTTTTTAAATCCCTTCAAATAATAAGAAATCAAAGTAGTTTTTCACAAAAGTATATCTTTATGTTCAAAAGAACATAAAGAGTATCAACTTAAAATTAAATAGGTGAGGTATATCATGTAAATTTTAAAAAAATCCATTTCAGGAATCAAATTCAAAAAGTGTTCCTGCTTATTTGCCAAGGAGGTGTCAGATTGATGATTAGAAATCTGATTTTCCTGAGATTCTGCTCTTTGAACAATCACAAGTGATAGACATTTTCTATTATACCACATGATGCTAGATGTGTGTATTTATGGTATACATAATATACATATGTGATATACACACATTTTCCATGTCCTTTCACAGTAATTGTGCTCAAATAGAGCTCTACTTGGCTACTTCAGTGTGGCCTTTTGAACTAATCTAATATTCCATGACTATAAAGCAATTAACTCGCCTAATATGTTCTAGTAATTAAGCATAATTCCATGTCAAAACCCAAGGAAGTCAAAGGGCATGAACCTTAAAATATAGTAGGAAGAGATATCTTATTATGCTGGTTCCATAAAGTATTCCTTTGATCTTTCTTTTTTTCAATAATAGCAATTCTTTATGTCACTGGTCAGAAGACCTTTGGAGACAATTGTAAGTGGGAGTAGAAAAGTCTATTATACTTTAATATGCATGTAAGCATAAGAGCAGTATTTCTATGTAGCTCATGAAATTAAGATTATTAATAGTAAAGTTTAGTTAAAGCCTTTAAGGAAATTCATGTTAGGCAATCTAATGCAAGAATTTCATAAAGAGCCCTTTTGTTAAAACCTTTATTTATAGAGCAGAACCAGTTTTTAACAAAGGCTAGCCCAATAAGAGTTTCTCTAAAATAGATTATTATGGTCTTCAGATATAAAGTTTTTATTCATAGTGAGAAAAATACAGATAAGAAAATGTGTCTGGCAAAGGGTTTCTTTCTAGCAAGATATTAGAATGAGTGATTGCATCTCAGCCACAACCTCAACAACAAGAAATACGATAAATATGTATTTTATAATAATAAGAGAAAAAAGGAAACTTTTACCTGAGGTAAAACCTTCTGAAAATTAACAACTGAAGTCTGCATTATGGGTCCACTCCCTTTAGATGCATCTAATATGCTCCACTCCTAACATGATTAGGCACACATTTCAAGCTTTAGCTTTGTTGACATCTGTCCTTCCCTCAGAGTTTCCTCTTGGCAATAAGCCAGTATAATGTTCCCCACACCAATTTAACAAGAGAGAGGATTTAACTTACCCAGAGGATGGAGAAAGTGACCAGCTGTGGGTGCAATAAGGATCTAGCTCAGGGGTGGGCAACCTGTGGCCTTGAAGCCACATGTAACCCTGTAAGTCCTCAACTGTGGTTGTTTGACTGAATCCAAACTTACAGGAGTGAGGAACTTTCCGCCAATGTGGCCTCCAGGGCTGAAATTTCCCTGCCCCTGAAGTATTTGCATACTTCTCCATAAAGGAAAGAGGAGAGGAAAATATAAATACAATTGAATTGGAATTTCCTTGGAATTTCAATGCATCATGGTTCTAGCCAGATGGCAACTCCCACCTCATAACATAGATAAAGCAGCTCAGTCCCAGTCATCGGACAGAACAGAACAGGCAACAGTGGACAAGGGAAGGGATAGACAACAAGAAAGCTGAGAGGAAAAAAAAAAAGAGTTGAATGTTAAGTCAAGGATCCTCTCATATCAACCAACAGAAAGATGCATAAAGAAGGAAAAATGAACAGTATAGAAAAGTATATGGTATTATGAATAAATATTATGAAGATAGTAACATGAAAATTTTCAGTGACACAAAGTTATATAATAAATTCTGCAGAACCTCTAGAAACAATTAAACAATGGCAAAAAAAAAAGATTTGCACACATGTATACACAAAATCCAGAATGATTCAGAGGAGAAGAAAAATAATTAAAAGAAATGAAAGGGGGAATTATAATTATTTTGGAAATCAGAGTTCTCAAAGAAGAAACTTTATAAAAGATAAACATTTAAGTAGACAATATAGAACAGATAAAAGAAGATGAATTAGACAAAACCGTAGAGATCATCTAATCTAATTGAAGTCCCTCATTTTACAGATGAGGAAATCAAAGTCCAGAGAAGTAAAGCAACTTACCCAAGATCACATAGGTAATAAATGGCAGAACCAGAATTTTAACCCAACACCCTCGACTTCAAATGCAGTGCTCTTCCTACTACATCATGCTTCCTGACATGGCATTTATCTAAATTAGTAGAGTCTGAGAAAAAGAGGTTCAAAATTAATACTAAAAAATATCTAAGTAGGAGGAAATTTGTCACAATAGAAGACAAAAATTGAAAAACAAATTAATTCTATAAAGCCAAAACAACTAGCCTTAAATTGAAAATCATCAGGGTCTCTACCTGACAGAAATGATCCATGTTTGACCACACTAAGAAGTTCCTTAGTACCCAATAACTGGTTCAGTTGTCTAATGTATTCCTACTACAACCAAAATTTTCATCAAGTCTCTGAAGACTCCTGGGCAAGGAGACCCACTACCTCTAAGAGTAGCACAGAAGAAATGTTGAGATAATTTCATCATCATAGATCTCTTCCCAAAAATGTTATATTAAAAATCCTAAATACCACACTGTGTGGAGTGAGGGAGGAAAGGAATACAAGAGTACAAGAATTTTCCCCAGAAGTACTGGAAACACAGAGCAAAGAAGAATAGAATGTATAGATTATCAACACAGAGAAACCAAAGTATAACTCTGAGAAGTATATTGGTAAAACTTCAGGACTTTAGCATCAAACAAGTACTACCAGAAGCCAAAGTAAAGTCTTTAATTTCCCCAAAGAAAAACAATCTGAATGGATAATTCTGCGTTTTAAGTATGGCATTTATAAGCTATAGCATATCCAAAAAAGGACAACCAGGATGTGGAACAGAATCAAGTTCAAGTCAAATAAGGATAAATTAAAAAGCTGGACCTGTCTAGTGTGGTGAAGAAAAGACTTAGGAAGAGAACAGAAAAAGAACATGTCTTCAAGTATTTCTCCTAAGGTTGTTTTATGAAAACAATACTGAAAACATTCTATTTGGTACCTGAAGGCAAAACTATGAACCATAGGTGGAAGTTGTGAAGAGGCAGATTTAATGTTTATATACGATAAAATGTCCTTAAAATCAGAGCTGTCCAAAAGTGGAATGGTTATTGCAAGAGATAGTGGTTTCCCCCTCATTAGAAGTTTACAAGCAAAGACTGAATGACCATTTGTTGAGCTATGGTAGGGATTCATCTTAGGGAATAAATTTTACTAGATGGCCACTGAAAATCCTTCTAGTTCTGGAATCCTGTGATTCTGGGCCACCCACTGAAAGAATTCATCAATGCATATGTCTTAGACAGAAGAAAGACAATGAGCTGAGAGAAAAATTGAAAAAAAGGAGGAGAATGGGCTGATTTACTTTTGGCAAACTATACTTTTCAATGACCCAAGCTGCTCCCTGCCACTATAACATATTTGTTTAACATCAGTATTCTCTCTAGGGATGACATATTGCTGGAAATCATGGAAAATTAAAGATACGGTGCATATATGCAGGCTGTAGCATTTTGCCAAAAGGATTCATTCAAAAGAAGTGGCATAAAATTATCATCAATATGAATAGAAAAGAAAGTAGGCTGGTCATATTATGAGAATAAGAGATAATACCTATTTTATTGGTATTCATAAAACATTAGAGGAGTTCAAAAAAGTATTCTAATACTATACATTAGGAAGATTCTCTAACTATGGAGAGCTTACATAGGGATATGAACAAGAATTGCATAAGGTGAGAAACCATGAAAGGATTGCCTTCTGTACCTTGGATAAGTCACAATCTCTCTTGGCTTCAGTTACTTCACCTATAAAATGAGGGGGCGGGGGAGAGATGTTGTAAGGAAGCATGTTATAATTGAAAAACAAAACACTAAATTTAAATCAAAAGACCCGGGTTTGAACCCCCATTCTTCTGTTTCCTTCCTGTGTCACACTGGACACATCACTCAACCTCTCTGAGTCTCAGTTTGAATTAGTCAAATCAAAAAAGCATTTATGTATCTACTATGTGATGATACTAGGGATAAAAAGGCAAGGAGCAAAATGGTCCCTATTCTGAAGGAGCTTCTATTTCATCAGATAGACATCTTTATAGTGAAACAGTTGGACTAAATCTAATCAGACAACATTAAATAGGAATAAATATAAAGTCTTACTCTTGGGTATGAAAACTCAGCTTCACAAGTGTAAGATAGGGGAGGCAAAATTAGACAGCAGTTGTTCTGGAAAAAATTGAGGATTTTAGTGGACAGCAAACTTTATATGAGTCAGAAGAATATAGTAACCCAAAAAGTTAATGTGATCTAGAGCTTCATTAAGAGAGGTATGGTTTCCAAGAATGGGGGAGTTTTAAGGGCGAAGGATGATAATCCCATCTTACTCTGCCCTGGTCAGAAGATACATATAATATTGTGTTCCATTCTGAGTTTCACAGTTTAAGAAGGACACTGATAAGCTATAGACTAGTGTTGGGAGGAGGGTAATCAGAATGGCGAAGGGCCTTGAGTCTATCTTACATAAGAATTTATTGAAAGAATTTGGGATGTTTAGACTGGAAAAAAGAAAACTCGGAGGAAAGGGAGGGGCATAATAGCTGTCTTCAAATATTTGAAAGAAAGGATTTGACGTGTCTGTTTGTCCCCAGAGGGCAGAAACAAAAGTAATGATTAAAAGTTACAAAGAGACAAATTTAGGCTTGATGTTGGAAAAAATATTCCTAACAGAGCTGATCGAAAGTGGAATGCACTGTCTGGACAGGTAGGGGGTCCCTGTCTTTGAAGGTCTTCAAGAAGGGGTTGGTTGAGCAGCTAGGTGGCACAATAAATAGAGCACCAGCCCTGGAGTCGGGAGGACCTGAGTTCAAATATGGCCTCAGACACTTAACATTTACTAGTTGTGTGACCTTGGGCAAGTCACTTAACCTCAATTGTCCTGCCTTCCCCCCTGCAAAAAACAAAAAAAAAAAGGAGGGGGTGTTGGTTGATCATTTATCAGGTATGCTATATTGGAGACTCTTTTCTTATATGGGTTAGACTAGATGAATTCTGAGGTCCCTTCTAACTCAAATTCTGTGATTTCATGATCACACTGATGATATAACTGATCCATCAAAGCATCTACTAGTGAAAAATTTAATTCAATTAGCTTAATAAATACTTATCATAAAGAAGGAAAAAAGTAAGCTATGTATCACTATGGATAGAGTGCTAGACCCGGAGTCAGGAAAACTCAAACTCAAATCTGGCCTCAGACACTTACTGTATAACTATAGACAAGTCACTTATCTTCCTGTCTCAGTTTCCTCAATTCTAAAATGGATATAATAATAGCACCCTAGCTCCCATGGTTGTTAAGAGGATAAAATGAGAGGATATTTTTAAAGACCACTGAAAGCCTTAAAATTCTAAATGAATGTTTATTATTACTTAATTAACTGTTAATTAATAGAACAAATATGGATAGTCCTTTCTTAGTTCCTGGAGTTGTTATGGGAATCTGAAGATCTTCCCTGCCCCTAGGCCCTTTGCTAAAGTGGCTACGTGACCCTGAGGACCCTTGGATATTTGAAAGTATACTCTGTTCCCTAATAGGCTGAATGTGGTCATGTGGAGCCTGTGGC
>CM053581.1:445001572-445048177 GCA_028627135.1 Pseudochirops cupreus
ATTAAAGTAAGATTGTTAACCCATTTTGAGTTGCTTTCCTTTAGAAAAGCAGATCTAAGAACCTGTGCTAGCAGCCACCCTGGTTGTGCTGGGGTGCTTGCCGATACAGGAGTCTAAAATTATTTTCTCCCAAATATTTGTCCATGAATAACAAGAATCCAATGGTCACTTGGGATTACTCTATGTTCTCACGCTTTGTGGTTACTTCTACATGAGTACCTATGAGTCTATGAATATCTGGTGATGAAGTCAGGCTCACTGTATCTGAGGTCCAGGATGGCTTCTGTCCCTGGCCCCATCGTTACTTCCTAATGTCTCTCTGGAAGTGTCAGCTTTCCCTAAACCAAATCTGCAGGCACCTCCCAAGGGCATCCAGCATATAAGTAGCAAACTAGTTCACATCTGTAGCAGAAAATAGCTGTCTCTGCCGCTGCTCTCTTCTGTTGGTGGTTTTGTAGCAAACGGTCACGACTTTTGTTCTTTCGATCCTTTGAAGTAGATTATGGAAGTAGAAACGTTCTTTCTATTGTTTCCTCTCTTGGCAATCTTTATACATGTTCCTGCTTTCAGATCAGGCTTGCCGGCAGCAGCTTCTTGCCTTATTTCTGTGAATTGTACATAAGAAGATCTGGAACCAGCTGAGGATAGATTTTCCTGCATTAGATCACTCTTTCCAAACCTTTTGATATTATTACTTTCTAGTAATTCCCCCAATTCCCCTGGTTTCTTTCCTCCTACAAACGTTGGTAAGCACAACGGCAGGTGTTCATGGTGCAGCGTGCCCGTAGTCACTGCTATATGTATGCGGTCAGCCCAACCTAATGTCTCTTCAAGCTTTTAGCTACCCTGCACATAGGGAGAGTAGTTTATAAGGAATATAAAATTGGGAATATGGAATGTAAATATGGGAACATGGAATATAAATATGGGAACATGGAATATAAATATGGGAACATGGAATATAAATATGGGAACATGGATTATAAATTTGTGACAATCCAAAAGCAGGAGTTATGTATTAAATACTAGCATGTGTAATGCTTTTATCAGAAAACAAATTACATGTTCAGCTTCTTCCCATCAGTTGTAAGCGGCTGAGAAAGATGTGCTTGTTTGTTAGGACTTGGCTTGTTAATATTTAAATGGTATTAATGTGTGTTTGTAAAGAGCAAACAGCGTGTAAAGTTAGCGTGTCTTTCTTTATCTGGTGTTGACAAAAATAAGCTAGTCTACAATTCTTCCTCTTGCATACAACCACATTACTATAAAGTAGCAATATGCAATATTATGGAAGGCAAAATAGTCAGTAAATAAAGAGCTGACCTTGGAATCAGGAAGTCCCGGGTTCAAGTCCTGTGTCTGACACATAGTGGCTCCCAGGTAACTGTGGGCAGGTCATTTAACCTCATAGTGCCCCGAGGCCAGACAGTTCTGTGAAATTTGGATTCAGTCAGACGATCACACTTGAGGACCCAGAGGGTCATGTGTGACCTCAAGGCTGAAGATTCCCCACCCCTGTCCTAGATGATTCTCTGCAGAATAGATTCCAATCTACATTAGTAGATGGAATTTCCCAACGGGGAGTTCTCTGTTCCAATGAAATCATTTGCAGATCTGGTCTAAAACACGTGTACACGTGAGCGCGCGCACACACACACACACACACACACACACACACACATACACGTGCGTACACATACACACACACACACCCCAAAGCTTTGCAGTCTTACTGATCTGCCATGACATTCTAATAAATAATTGCTGAAAATTTGTATAAGTTTAAAATGCTAATACTAGTCATAAATGATAAAATCAAGTATATAAACATATATATGAATACTTTTTTGACATGACCCTTGTGACGTGACCATATATACTATATACATATTTAATGTACTAAGGTTCAAATCATGACTCCTGAAACAAATTAGTTTTATGAAGCATTGGGACTAACAACATCAGCAGGGAGGTGCTAGTACCCTAGAAACAAAGCTAAGCAGAAAGAAGGGAAAGAATTACTGGTTCAGCAGGCTCTAGTGAGCCTTGAGCTGCACTGGCTGTGAGGAGAGGGATAAAATCACCTGGGGAAAGTTGGGATGAACTGACAGAGTAGCTACAATTAAGTATAAGCTTGAGTGGTCTCAAACAATTAGTCTAATATCATTAAAATGGAGCTGAGGACAATCTAGTGGAATGTGATTACTCTTTAATGATGATAACTGCAAAATGTTTAATTTTGTGGGGATATACCTATAATTTATTTCTTCAAGTGGGTGTTAGTCCTTTTAGACTAAAAGAAGCATTGTGAAAATAATAAATTTTTTTTGCATATAATTCTACTTTGCAGTGTGCAATAATAATAAAGAAAAGGTTGGTTTGGTGTTTTGGTTTCCCCCCTTCCCCTACTGAGGGGATATATTATAAACTATTTTATAAAGCTGCACTATCCCTCAGAGTTCTTATAAACACAGAGTATATGTAAGTAATTTGCCCATATGTAAGCAGAAAAAAAATTCAGAGAGAGAATCCTAGATGATAGCAGAGGGAGATTTAATCTAGGGGCAACTATCTCCCAACTTTAAAAGAACAGGTAAAATGCTCCAAAATGCAGCAAATTTATCATGGACAGGAAGAGTGAAATTGACAGAATACTCCACAAGGTAATTCTTGCAGGAAAAAAATATCTACCTGTCACTCAACACTCACCTGTGGCTCTAAGAAGTTGTAGCATGTGCAGCAGCCACAACCTAGTAAAACTATCTGGCAGATGGACTGGACCAGATTGTGGGTAACCAACAGGGCTCAAACCTGTCAGTGAACTAGGGGGATGTCTACCCCGAGCATGTGAAGACTTCACCTGGCAGAACGGGCAGGGAGAACAATTTGTTCTGTTAGCCATGAAGACAGCTGAAGCAGGTTCTGTGGAGAGCTTTGAGCTTGGTCAGGCATCAAAGATGCCAAGGTCATCCACTGTATCCCAGGCCATCACCAGTCATCTTGACTTTTGTCCTGCCACTTGACTCTGGAAGAAAGTGAGGCTGATGACTTTGTGCAACTCTGCCTCACTTAAATGCAATTCACAATCAAGACATCACTCCATGATGTCATTGATCCTCTTTGAAAATGGACAACAGGAAAAATAACTGAAGACCAATTCACCAGCTTATTGCTTCTGTCACCTCCAGCTTCCTTCCTTCTCTCTCAGCCCAGGCTGCCCTGTCCTAGTATAGCTTTATATCCTTAATGGATGCTGCAGTTTTAGGCACTGAATTATGAAGTTAGCCTCTTAATAGTTTACTCATGGTGGAGCCTGTTTCCAGAATGGGTTGAGATCTGTGACTGCAACTTACCTCAGGACTTGAGAAGAAGGAATGAAGATAATTGTGGAAGAATATAGTTTCTGGAGTACCAGGTTCTAGAGGAATGAGGACGGTATGTGTTGTAACTAATGTGGCAAGGTATATGGAAGAGTTTGGTTCCCAGAGACCAAGAGAAGTAAGAGAAGAAATAAGGAGGCCAGGTATTATAGTTAATTAATAAGATACAGGAGGAATGAGGCAGCCAGTAGAAGGAATGAGAGAAAGGTGGAGAACAGACCTAATTACAAGGACTTCTTGGGAGGTCCACTACAGAAATATCCTGGGGCACTCTCCCCTAATGCCTCTATAACAAGCTCTAAGAGATGAGCCTAAGAACCAAAGAGAGTCATGTCTAGAGAGAAGGGTGGTATTGATCTAAAATAGATTCAACTATTGATGTGCTGGTAAATGTTTAACAACAAGCTCTCCAACAACAGCAAAAAGTCCAAACTCTGTACTTTTTTGTTAAATCCAAATTATTAACATTTTCTTCATCACTTTCTTAGCCAATCAACAAAATAATAAATCAAACTCTGATTTGTAACATTTGCTGATTTCTGCAGTATAAATTCTCAAACTGGAAATTTAACACTCAACTCTTGAAAGCAGGTAAGAGCAGGATCTTGCCCATTCCTCCAACCAAGTAGAGAAGTTTCTCAGAATCACCTTGAAACGTTGTCTCAGTCTTTGGAAGAGTTGGATACTAAGAGAAAGAAGATGCTATATATGATGACTGCGCAAGAATGTACATATACACACACATAATTTTTTAAAAAGATATAATTTCATTGGGATAGGAAACTCTCAATCCTACTAGTATGAATAGGTATCTGCTCTGCAACTTACAGTCTTAGAGACTTGCCCCAGGACATTAACAGGCTAAATGACTTGCCCACAACAACACAGCCAGTATGTGTCAGAGGCAGATCCTGAACCCAGGTCGTCTTGAATCCTAGATAAGTTCTCTATCCATTAGGCCTAGACATTTCTCAAATGGCAGTATTAAAAAAAATTTACTAAATCTTTGAAGAAATACCTTGTTATAGATGTAGCAATCATTTTAGAATCAGATGTCTGTGTACAGTCAGATCACTGATTATCTAAAACAAAAGTCAAAGCAAATATTAAATTAGAAGAAAGGATAAGATGAGACTAAGATATTGTTTGCTCTCACAAAACCTTTAGCCTGAACTGTTTAAACAAGCTGCTAATTCTGAAAAAAAAAAAAGAAAAGTGGAGGTAGGGGGAATGGACGTTGTAAAAACCAATAAAGAGAAGTCCATCCAGTGGTATATTATTTATATAAAATCTTGTTTGATTTTTCAAGTAGCTTATAAAAATGAATGATTTATGTACCTTTCTGCATGATTACCTCATTGAACAGAGACAAAAACATACATGGTAGGCAGTGACTACAAAATTATATCTTCATTGTTATCACTACTGTTTGAATAAGAGGAGACCAAGATGGGGCATAGGCTTTATAATATTTAATAATAACTATATTCTTTGGTGTCTGTGTCCTCATGTAACTGAAGACAATTGAAGTAGCAATTTCCATTCTGAAATGTGAATGCTCAAGAGACCAATTTATCGTCACAAGCATGTTTTTCACTTAAAGAAAAAAAATGTTTGCCCTCATCACCATAAAAACATAATAAATCAATTCAAACTCTTTTCTGAAGTAGTCTTTAAGAGGAAGTTATTTTCTACATATGCAAATATTTTTATGTACATGGATATATATATTGATATACATATGTACCTTTCTTAATTCTTTTAATTCAAAACATTGCTTATCTAGTTCTTATATGAAATGTTCCGTTACCCAGGAAATGTTACTGTGGCAGAGCTCTTCAGTATAATACATAATGTATGACTATCATCAACCTCAATTTATATTCAGCAGGTCTTGGTTGCAAAGCATCCATATCATTAATAGAGATAAACACATTTACCCAGGGACTTCCGAAGTTACTATGTGTGCTTTCTATAATGAAAACACTAATAGATCAGATGACATCCCATTTTTTTTTCACTAAATGTTCTTGTTGCCTTGTATTTGCAGATTAAAATTTGTCAATAACATTCATAAACTATCACTAACATACCAAGAATACTTCAAAACAACAGGCTATCTATGTGTTGTTCTTGTATGTGTCTTTGGAAATGAACAAAGGACCCACATTCAGAGGTTTCCTTATAACTGAATATCATTTCTTCCTAGAAATAAACTACCACAAAACAAAATACAAAAACCAGAACCCTTTTCTTTCTTTCCTAGTTTTAAAGGAAGACTATGATACTGTTTAATTACAGAAGCAAAGGCAAATTCTTTCAAAGAAGCCTTCAAGGCAGAACACAAAATATTTTTTTAAGTATGAAAAGCAGGTGACATGATTGTTCCTACATTCCAATTGCACAGAAGAACTGCAATGGCTATGAAAGGTAGACTTATTTTTCAATTTTTCTGTTCTCTGACAGGGAGGCAAGGCTACTTTCTGGGAAATAGGCTCCTGTTACTGATACATGACATCAGTACACCATTTCTAGTTACAGATTATAGAGTTTCTGTCAGCTTCTGGGAGACTTATTCTTTTTTTTTTCTGCCTCTCCTTCATATTTAGCATTGACTACACCTATAATAGGCTACAGAAATAATTTCCTATCTAGGGGATTATCGGAATTATTAAACTGTTGTAAATACCAAAGTTTAATGTTACCTCATAGATATAAATACTTCATACTTGTAAATATGGTTAATTAGTCCCTACCATCTTCTCAATATCCATCTTGCCATTTAGATGAGAGACCATGACCTATAGAACTTAATCCTTTCAATTCCAGAACTCCCACTCTGGCTCTTTCCCCCAACTACATCCTTACTGGTGAAGGCTTCATATGACTTGCCATATATAGGCCAGTTCCAAGCATGTTTTTCACTTTATCATCTAAACATTGTCTCCCCAGTTGTATATCTCTCTTGTCCCTTACGCTCCTCCTTCCAGTTCTGGAATTACAAACAAATCTATTCTGCAGGGGACTACTAGATTGCATAAGGAAGAGTAAACCATGGGAAAGGGAGCAGGTCAAACATCCTGTGACAATAAGAATAGAACCAGGCCCATGAATAGTCCTTGAACTGCTAGCATAGGTGGGATAGGAGATAACAACTTTTGTTCCCCACCAAACTGTGGTGAAATAGGCTGACAAATTTTTGGAATCCCTTGTTTGGTTTACCATCATAATGTAGACATGGCCTGTGACAGACACAGAACTAGAATAAATTCAAGACTTTTATTAATCCAGTATTAAAATGCAATAGTATAACTTCAAATGTGAGGTCCTGCCACAAGAATGAGAGTGGGGGCACCTTTCAAGGTTGGGGCCAAAGCACCGAAAATAATTGGTGATGATGAAAGTGACCAGAGTCCAATTTCCAGATTTAGTGTTGCACATGATTTTGTGGCATAGTCATGGCTCTGAAAGATATGTGGTTGCTTCAGGTTACATTTTTAGCTAGCCCAGAATGACTCCCAAAGGTAAACCTGGTTTGTGTGTGCACAAAGTCAAAGGTCATCTATGTGTTATGATTGAGAAGCAATGATAAGCCCTCCTTTCATCTTCTGTAAAAATGAAAGACAACCAAGACAACCAAAGACAACTTCTACTTATAATTTAGGGACCAACACCAGCAATTTATTGATAGAACGATAAAGTCTAATGGTTGGAAAGGACCTTAGAGGTCATTTAATTCTACCTTCTATCTAATACATGAAGCTTTGTCTACTAAATCCCAGAAAAGCTGTATGATGTGAAACTACTTTAGGAGTTTGGACAACTATTAAGGTCAAGGACTATTTCATATTTGCTTTTGTATCCCTAGTACCCAAAACAGTGCCTTGCACATAATGTGCACTTAATAAATGTATCTTCAATCAGTATGAATTAGATTTTCTGTACTGAGCTGAATTCTGCCTCCTTATAATTTCCATTCACTTGTTCTAGCTTCTACCTCAGGAGTTACACAGACTATCTAATTTCTATTTTATAGCCATTCAGATATTTGAAAACAAACTATTATATCTTTTCTTCCTTAGAGTAACTGTCCTTCATTCCTTAAATGGTTTTCATTCATATGAGATAATTTCAAATTCTTTAGCCATCCTGGTCACCATCTACAGGACCACAGTCCAATTGTTTTTGTTCCACTGTGTGAAGCATTGCTTTTGTTGTCAGCCATTCTGGCAATAAGCATTTATTAAGTGCCTATTACGTGCCAGACATGATGCCAAGTGTTGGGAATACAAAAGGCAAAAAACAGTACTGCTCTAAAGGAGCTCATAGACTACTGGGGGAGACAACATATAAACAACTATGTACAGGATAAATTATGCTTTTTAAAAAAAATTATGCTTTTTCTTACAAGTAGAATTTGCTGTCTTAAAAAACTTCTGGAGCAATGTTTAGTGTCATTTGCATGTCCAACTCTTGGGCTCTTCTTTGAAAATAAGCAATAGTAACCAAAATGGATTTTTTTGTCTTTGTTTCTGTGACTCTCTAAAAGTAAAATGAAGCAAACTAAAATGCTTAAGAAGGTTGACACATTAAGTCCCTAAAACCTTGGCATCCAAATTTATCAGATCCATTTCCCTTGAATACCTTCCGGTGGGAAGAAAGGTATCAGAAACGTTGTTCAGTCATGTCTGCCTCTCAATGACCCCATTTGGGATTTTCTTGGCCAAGATACTGGAGTGGTTTGCCATTTCCTTCTCCAGCTCATTTTGCAGATGAGGAACTAAAGTAAATATGATTAAGTGATTTGCCCAGGGTGACACAGCTAGTAACTGTCTCAGGTCAGAGTTGAATTCAGGGACAAGAGTCTTCCTTGACTCTAGGCCTGGCACTCTATCCACTGTACCCCCTAGCTGCCCTGGGTGGGGGTTGGGGAGGGTTAAAGGGTAGAGGGAAGAGAAATCAAGAAACCCCTTCCAAGACAATTCTCATTTCCTTTACAACTTTACCAAGACCTGACCCAGTGGTATGAACCTGAAAGACTGCCCTTGAATAATGAGTATATCAAATTAGCTAATCATCACCTTAGAAATCTGAGAGAACCTACATCTACAAGCATGAGACTTGAGACTGGGGATGCTAAAGGGAGGAGACAGAGCGAAGGGTGTGCTTTGGGCAACGGAGGAGGGTAAGGGAACAGGACAATTTTAGTCACAACCATAGCTAGAAATTTGAACTCAAAGATATCAGCATTTTAGAATTTGGGGACCAGTGCTTCAAGGCCTCTTTCAGCTCTAACCCTTGAAGTTTCATAAGATCTAGGGTTAGAAAAGACCTTAGTAACCACCTAGTGCAGGTATTCTTTACATGGGGTCTATGTTTATTTTCACTAATCTTTGGTTTCCTTCGTAATCCTATGTATTTTCCTTTTAAGCATTTCTAAATATTATTCTGAAAAGGAGGCTATAAATTTTATCAGACTGCCAAAAAGACGCAAGACACAAACAAGGTTAAGAATTCCTGCTATAGTCCAATCATTTCATTCTACAGATAAAGAAATTGATACCAGGAAAGATGATTTGCATGTGGGTGAACAGAGAGGAGATGAATAAAGATTTTTTTTTTTAAAGCTACACTTGTGTGTATGCACTATATGCTATCTGGAGTCAGTTGGTCTTCCCAAGTGGTGGAAATAAAATGCGTATTTGAGTAACTTCTGACTGAAAAATGATTAAATCATGTATGTGCTCTTAAATGGCTGATATACTTGTAAAACCAGAAGGGCTTGGAAGTACATTCTTTTACATTCTCCTATACCGCACCACAGCCAGATGAATTCATCCAGACATGAATAAAACTCAATGACTCACCAATAGTAAGAATGGCCAACTAAGAAGAAAGGTTTTTAAAACATTAATATCTGGTAGCAGAAAAGGTTCCACTCACAAATGTAAGAGTCTGGGGAATGTCTTGGGGAGGAGGGGGAGACTTCATAAGAGAAGAAATAGAGTCAACAGGTAATAGATGCCACTTATTATTAGTTTGGTTGGGTCTTTTTCTTTCCAGAATTGGCTTAGACTGTATTTTGTTCTGAGGTATTTTTTTAAATTAAGAAAGTTATGTTTTATAAAGTAGGCCCAAAGGGTATCCCATATCATGTGATATGCTTTAGAGTTGGCAAAACACAAAATGATGTTTTTCTACAAACATTTTCCTTTTTAATTATTCAACTCATCTACTTTACTATTATTTGACATTCCATAACGAAGTTTGTTTTGTGGATGTTAACTCGTTAATAAACCTTATAAACTTTTAAGACCTTATTGGTTGCCATTATCCACTTCATCACAAGGCCTTCATTATAGGGCTTTGATTTCTCTACTCCCCTTTAACCCAAAAATTGTTATGAACTTGGTTTACTGTATTTTTCATTTTTGGCAAAGAAGGGAGATTTTCAGAGGTTTTTTTTCCGCCCTTTCGTATAAGGGTCTGGAAAAGATATTTAGTAAACATAGGGTCAAGTTCTGAAGTATTTTTTTTTAAATCAAATTGTGTTTTTTTTGAGATTAGCTCTACTCAGCAAAAACAAACAACAAAACAAAACAAAAGAAAACCCTCCAGAACTGCTTGGCTTATTAAATTTTTGAATCTCAATCACTTCTTATAAAATAAATTAAGAAAATGAGTCAGAAGCACATACGTAAAATTTCCCTTGAGAGAGCTGAGAAGTTAAAAGGAAAAGCATTTTCAGAAAACTATAATTTTGGGTTTTTCCAAGCCTAAAACATTTGAAAAATAGTTTGGAATATTTTATGAAAATCAAAATCCCAACAGATTCATCCATCCTTCTCAACTGGATAGAATATGTGTTTTATTTCGATCCCTAAACTTGTCCAATTCAAGATTTCTCCTGGCAATAGAAAAACTTCAAAGAAGTAAAAACAAAGAAAGGCACCAAAACTCCTTATAGAAATAGCAAAAACAGTGAATCTGAGGAGAATTAATATATAACTTTTATTTTTTTCCTAGCTTCTAAACTTAAAAAAAAAGCCATACTTATTTTGAGTGAATTTTGTCACCTAGCATGGTCAAGAATAGGATGTTCTGATGAATCAAATATACTAGTTAATAGAACATTAATCACAGAAACCATAAGTGGACCAATAATTTTTACATAATGAGTATACAATAAAATATAATTAAGAATAAAACCGAGCCTGACATATCAAAATCTTCCTTTGATGGTGCAGAATTATCTTGCAGAGAGTGTCTTAGAATCATAATCATTGGCATCACTTATCATTGCTAGTTAATTGTATAGAAGCGTTGGTTAATTGAGATTACCACTTGATGGAATGCTGGATAAACCAGCTTTGGTGGTAGTCTTTTATGCTGCACATATTATTGTTCCTGATAATCCAGTTGTACAGAAAGTTCAGTCTAGAATCACAGAGCTGGAGGGGACTGAAATACCTCATTTATCTGTCTTTCTTCCTCAGGGTTGGATTGGATTAAAACAATACCACAAATTCATCAAGAGTTTCTATTATTCTCTATGTAAAGAGAAAGAAATTCCAAAGTCCTGGCAACGTGGTTCAGTGGTTCACACAAGAAATTCTTATTTCTTCTAACCTAAAACATCTCTAAGGTCAGTCAGTAAGATACATATGTATGTGTATGTACATATACACACATGACATGTGTATACACGTGGACATATATGTATAAATGTGTGTACGTTGAGATACCATTCTAGGGTAGCAGAAGAAAAGAATGAAAAGATTTAATCTCTGTCCTGAAAGAAACTGAATTTTCTCAGGGATTTGCAATATAAACTGAGAATTAAGAATCATTTGATATAACGTAATTAGAAATTTGAATTTATTGATTTGAATTGAATCTGAATTTATCAGATTCCTTTTGTGGCATCGTCATGGCTCTGAAAGAAATGTGGTTGCTTCAGGTTACATTCTGTAGGGGTTAACTTTACCAAATAACAATGTAACAGATATTTTTGCCTTTAAAAAAAATGAAAGATGCATATTTGGAAATTATTAACCTTAAAAAAAATCAAACAGAGCCAAGGTGTGGTGGTAGCACCTGTAATCCCAGTCACTGGAGGAGGTAAAAACTAACAGGGGTGGGGAACCTGGGACCTGGAGGACTCATGTGGTCTTCTAGGCCTTGGGTGTGGCCTTTTGACTGAATCCAAGTTTTACAGAATAAATTGTTTTATTAAGAGGAGTTATTCTGTGAAGTTTGGATTCAAAGGGCCATACTTGAGGACCTCATGTGGCCCTAATGATGAGGTACAGGCTCTGGGAGCTCCCTTGAAGTCTGATTAAATCTTCCCACTTGATGAGGCATTAGCAGAGGCCTTAAGTTTTTCTTTGTGGCTGGGCCCAGACCTCAGTTACTAGCCTGGCCCTCCATTGTCCATCTACTTCCCACCCTTGAGCCTATCAAAATATCAATCCACCCTTGCATTGACCTCATTAATTCCTCCTGAAGACCCTCCTTAAACTCATTACTGGAGTCTGACCTCATTGACTCCTCCTGAAAACCCTCCCCAAACTCCTCCTCTGGACTATCCCTAGATTCCTCTGTACATAAGACCCCATCTTCCCTCCATGTGGTGTGAGAGTGCCATAGAATGACCTAGCACAGGCTTACTCTGTATCAGACTTGCTCTGGCCCACTTGCCCAATGCAAGCATCACAGATACCGAGGCTCCTTAAGAGTCTATCCCATATGGCGAACTTTTAACAAATTTTCAATAAACTTTACTTTGTCTTGTCTGAGAGAAGACTTGTATGGAATTCTTTTGGCAGGACCCAGCCTGCTGGTACTTTGGGGTCTCCAGAGCAACCCTAACCCCTTTATGGGTAACCTCTTCATTGAGGTCAGGTTTCCCACCCTTGAGTAAGGAGATCTCTTGAGATCAGGAGCTCTAAGCTGCAGCAGAGCTAAAGCCTATCAGGCATCTGCATTATGTCAAGCACAAATATGGTGAGCCCCTGGGAGATAGGGATCACCAGTCTGCTTAAGGAGGAACAAACTGGCCTAGGTTGGAAAAACACAGCTAGTTAAAGTTTCTATGCCAGTCTGTATTGGGAACAGGCCTTGAATAGCTATTATATTCCTTGTCTGATTGAGATTGAGTAATATAGTTCTAAAACCTAATATATAAAACCCAGAATTTAAACCCTTGATTTGCCAAATGCAAATGATGAGGTACAGGCTCTGGGAAAACCCCTTTGAACTCAGATTGAATCTTCCTACTTGATAAGGTAATTTGCCTGAAGACATAAGCCTTTCATTACAGTTAGGCCCAAATCTCTTACTCTTACTAGTCTAGCCCTTCACTGTCCATCTACTTCCCACCCTTGAGCCTGTCAAAATATCTATACCCAAATCTGTTAACCTTGAGCTAGCCTAGGCCTCCATTGTCTGGCATCTCCAGGTAGCCTTCAGCTATTTCCCACCCTTAATCACTCATTACTGGAGTCTGATCTCATTGATTCCTCCTAAAGACCCTCCCCAAACTCTTCCTCTAGACCACTCCTAGATTTCTCCCACAACCTTTCTGTATATAAGACCCCATCTTGCCTCCATGTGATGTGAGAGCACCACAGAATTTTCTAGCACAGGTTTGCTCTGTGTCAGATGATGCTGGCCTGCTTGTCCAATAAAAGCCTTACAGATATCTAGGCCCCTTAAGAGTCTACCCAAAATGGCAAACTTTTAATAAACTTTGCTTTTCTTTGGCTGAGAGAAGGCTTGAGGAGAATTCATTTGGCAGGACCCGGTGTGTTGATATTCTGGGGTCTCGAGAACCCTTAACCCTATACCTCATCATTTTATGTTTCCCCGACCTCTTCATAAACATGTTTTTATTGTGATGAAATTCCTTCTGCAGAAGAGATCTTACTTCACAACTTTTGTACACACACTAAAGTCTTACTTAATCCTCATTACAAATTTAAACTTGATGTTTTATGATGCTATCTATAATTAATTTTTAAAATATTTCTCAGACAAAACTTACATGCTCCAAAATGTGTTTTTTAAAAGCTACCAGATTCATTTTTACCTCATTTTTACATTACTGTGTAATATGTAATGGTGATTGTGATGTATTCCAGCTTAAAATACAATAAATGGCTTCACTGAAATGGTTAAATTTGTTTAATTTCTTAGATGTATGAGTCTGTATTTACTATCCAAACAGTAGACAATTAATATGCTAAAATAGTTGTAAGTTATCTTGGAATATCTAATTTTGTAATTTGTCAAAGCTGACCAGGCAGGTCTAATGTTTCAGGTCTGAGATAAAAGTGAAATGAAAAACTTAGTATATCTAACATTTAACAAAAGGAGGTTTACTTAGTTACATTAGGGGAGAGATAAGTCACTTAGCCCTGTTTGCCTCAGTTTCCTTATCTGTAAGCTGAGCTGGAGAAGGAAATAGCAAACTACTCCAGTATCTTTGCCAAGAAAACCCCAAATAGGGTCATCGAGAGTTGAACTACTGAATGACTGAACAACAGCAAAAGATACCATTAGCGCTATATATGATCAAAAGAGAAAATGAGCTGGTCATGGTGTTAGTGGAAGGGTTAACAAGTGACAACCTCATGAGAAATATTAGGTATCCAGCTCATGAGGGAGTTAAGTAAGTTCAGAACTAGTTGAATAACTAGTTTTAGATTAGTAATGGGTGCATTGCTGTTAACTTGAAGGAAATTTTCTTCAGAATGGCGGGCTCTGTCCTCAGTTCTTTTTTCGTCGTACTTTTTCAGTTTGTTGGACAAAAGTGTATATTGCATATCTGTCAGATTTGTAAATGAACTGAATCTGGCAGTGACAGATAACATGTTGGGTGACTAAATCAAAATCCAAAAATAGTTCAATAGGCTCCAACAATGAGCTAAATATAAGGCAGCTAAGTGGCACGGTGGATAGAGTGCTGAGCCTGAAATCAGGAAGACTCATCTTTGTGAGTTCAGATCTGGCCTTAGACGCTAGTTGTGTGATCTTAGGCAAGTTGTTTAAGCCTGTTTGCCTCAGTTTCCTCATCTATAAAAGGAGCTGGAGAAGGAAATAGCAAACCACTCTAGTATTTTTGCCAAGAAAAGCACAAATGGGGTAACAAAGAGCTGGTCATGACTGAAACGACTGAACCACAACAGGAAGATTAAGCCAATGAGAGGCAGGGTAGTACAATGGATAGAGAGCTTGCCTTTCAGTTGAGGTGACCTAGGTTCAAGTCTGCTTCTGACACATAATACCTGGATAGTCAATGAATAGGGAATCTCTTCTACCACTACAAATTAGTAACTAATGTACAATTTGTTGTTTATTGGCTCTTTTTCCTTCATAAATGTAAATCCTTGATGCCAGAGACAATTCATTTAAAAAGCATTTGTGTTTCTAGTGAATAATATTGTGCTTTGCCCACAAAATGGTAGGTAGTTAACAAACATTTGTTGATTCAATTGAACTAGCCTTCAGTTTTTATTTTAGACTACTCTGATAGATCAACAGTTTTTAAGCACATGACAAATAAGGAACTAATGAAAGGTGTCTCAAAATACAGTTTTAAACTTTAAAACCAAGTTGCTCTTTCTCTGTAAAAAAAATTTTCAATGTACATATTATCTAAGTAAGCCAGTCTTTACTAACCACACACTGCATGTAGGGTATAGAGCAGCCACTTTGTAGAGTTAAACTGTCTGATGAATTCTCCAATCAACCTGATGAGATTATAGAGTGTGAAACTACAGAAGGAAGCATCAAGAGATACCCTGGAATGTGGACACAAGGACCTAACAGGACACAGAGGACTCAAGATGATTGGGTAATAGCCTCTGGGAAGGAGGCTCTTACTGCCTATTTCTGTATTTTTTTTAAGACCACTTTTTAAAGTGGTCTGCAAGACCATTTCCCTCTTTCTCTCACTGTTTCTCTCTCACTTGGAGCACAAAGACTTCTTGTTCAGAAGAGAGACCAAATATGCAGTGGAGTGGACTTGCGTTCTGGTAGATGGGAACTGGGGGGAAACCTGTGCCCATACACAGCAGGGAATCAATGGGCACCATGTGATTGTGTCATAAACTTTCGTGAAGCAGATTTCAAAGACTTCAAAGAAAGACAGGTGGGCTCTCCCAGCTCAAAATTCAATAGGGAAAGTCAGTAAGTCATCTATTGAACAGCTATTGTGTGCCAGGCACTCGACTAAACAATAGGGACATAAAGAAAGGCAAGAGGCAGTTCCTGCCCTCAAGGAGCACAGAGTCTAATAGGAGAGACAACATGCAAATGATTATGAACTAACAAAATATGCACAGGGTAAATTGGGCATACTCAACAGAAGGAAGATATTAGAATTAAAGGGGGTTGAGACAGGCTTCCTGTAGTAGAAGGTCAGATTCTAATTGGGACTTGAAGGAAGTTAAGGAAGCCAGGAGGCAGATGAATGGGTAGAGCATTCCAGGTAGGGGGAAAATCAGTGAAAATACATTGCTGAGAGATGGACCATCTTGGTCAAGGAATAGCAAGGAGGCCACTTTCACTGTATAATAGAGTACATGCAAGGTGGGGAGGGGTCATGGTTAACATATAATTATAAAGCATAACTCCTACCTTACAATTAAATTCTTTTGTACTGTATACAAATGGTGCTTAAATAGAATTAATATACATATGCTAAATACTATCTTTTAAATTTTATGTACCTAGTCCCACTTTACAACAGGGTTAAATATTTCCATGGGTATAGTGGTAGATGAGATCATAGGTTCAGAAAGATTAATTGTTTACAATCTACAGAGGTAAGGCAACAGAGATTATAGAAGCTAGTCTTCAGTTTCCCAGTAGCTTTAAAATGGAAATTTACTGCACTCACAAAGGAGCCTTCAAGAAAATATCTCCTGATTATTCATTCACTCAAATTTTAAGACTCAAAATTTAGTACAGTAGATTGAGTACTATAGTGGGAGTCATGAGAATTGGGTTTTAGTTTTGGCTGTACTACTTAATAGCTGTGTAAATAGGCAGATATACATATACACAAAATCAGAACTAGAGGGAAATTCAGAGGTCATCTAGTCCAACCCCAAATTTTATTGCTAAGCCTGGAGTCTTTCCCAAGATCATACAGCTAGCAAATGCCTGAGCCTGGATTTAAACATAGTTCTTTGTGTTATTTTAGCTATGCCATCTAACTATTTTGGGCATCAGTTTTCTCATCTGTAAAATGAGTGGATTAGATGGTAACTTTTAAGTTCCTTCAGTCTCTAAAATTCTATGATTTTCATCCATTTATATTTATCTGGGTAGAATGACTCCACTGCAGACCTCTTTATAATAATAAGGTCAAAAAAAGATGGGAGTGTCTGTTTGGCTATTGAGTAGAGAGATGGTGCGACACAACCATGGCAGAGAGGTACCCTACTTAAGGTCAGAGAGAGATGCCAGCTTAATGGAACTGGTCTTTGGGTCTACCTACTCTGATCATTAAGCAAAGAGTTAACTAGGTACTTCAGAGCATAGCCAGCCTACTCCCTTCACAAGCTGAAGATTTGGTACTGTTGTTGGTCAGTAGGTCTGGGGATGCTGGAAGGCAACCTGGTTCATCCAGAAGCCCAAGGAGCACAATACGAGTATGTGATAGGGCAATTATCTACCAGGGTTTCCTCCCTCCCCCCTCCCTGGCAACTTGGATTAGTGAAGATTTTCCCTAAAGGGAAACTAAGACATACTTTATTGACCCCAGGGGTAGGGTAAGGCTCAAGCTTTGCCTTTCTTGACATAACTTCCTGGTGGCTTCTGTGTATTGATGAAGCATCCTGGTTACCTGGCAGCATAAAGGTCTCCCCACATGGGGTCAGGGCCCTTCAGATTTGGTAGATGTCCAAAGATCAAGAGAGTTAATAAATTCTACCCTGCTGAACAGATGTTTCCATACAGGGAAGGAATTGGGTGGGTGAAGGGGAAAGTGAGAGAGAAGTAGGTGAGAAATCTTTCTACTAAAGCTAAGTACTACTGTATCCTTATTGCCTATCCTTGCTATGTTAGGGTTAATCCATTTAACTGTTCAGTGACCTACAAGTATGTTATTTCTTCCCAACATCAAACTTGAACTAATAAGGTGCTGGTGTCAGGCCCATGCCTAACAAATTGCCAGGCTGGTCAGACCAGTGACCAAGCCTGTGGATGATGCTTTTGAAGAAATGGGAGAAATGATTCTACATGGCCAAACAGCATGGATTGCCAAAGTGTAGATAATGTGTGCTTCATGTGTAAACATACCCTGTCCTTACATGTTGCGTATGACTTACATGTGATAGGATCTTATTGTTTCATAAGCATCATTGCTGTACATTGTTTGAGGTTTTTACTGAATTAGGAAAAAATTAGTAAGCTTTAAGTCGTCATAAATTGTACTTGTATAGACTGGCAACTGTGTGGTTTTATATAAATCTCTGAGTAGCATTATGCTTGTTAAACTCAAATTGTTGGTGATAATGGAAGACAGAGTCCAAGACCTATTTGTCCATGAATAACATGCATGTTTGCAATATTTCTGTCATGCAGATTGTATATTTTTGCTTGTGTTTCATGCCCTGGGTGGCATGTTTTGTACTGCATTGAGATTTATGCCCTTAGGTAAATCTATGTCATGCTTTGACTACACAGTTGAATATATAGTGTTCATCTGTTTGTCAATGCACTATCACTAGACAAATACAGTTCTAGTTAGAATACTATGTATGAGCTGTTTGTATACAAGTTGTCTTACATAGTTGTTCAGTCGTTTTCAGTTTTTTCTGACTCTGTGATCCCATTTGGGGTTTTCTTGGCAGAGACACTGGAGTGGTTTGCCATTTCTTTCTTTGGCTCATTTTATAGATGAGGAAATTGAGGCAAACAAGGTTAAGTGATTTGCCCAGGGCCACACAGCAAGTAAGTGTCTGAGGCCAGATTTGAACTCAGGAAGAGGAGTCTTTTTGACTCCAGGCCTGGCCCTCTATCCACTGCACCACCTAGCAGCCCTGTCTTCCGTATTTGGTTGGATGTTACTTGTTGATATATAATGCTTATTGTGTATATTCAAAGATATTCAAATGTATTTTCATATAATGTACCAGGACTATAGATACTTTATTGGGAGGAGAATATTGGTTCTTTGCTGACTGAAATAGAGCAATAAAGCAATGGGACTTTGCTGCTGACTCATATATGCATTAAAGATGCCTGTATGTGTGTGTGTGGACATGCCTGCATTTATTTGAGTCTAGACTGCATTTTCATCAGAGCAGAGAACTCCTCGTGTAGAAACTTCCTTAGTAATAATAGTAAGAGCTAGCATTGACATAACACTTTAAGGGTGCAAAACATTGTAAATATATTCTCATTTAATAATTTAATTTAATTATTTAATTTAATAATTTCAGAGCCTAAAAAACTTATCTGTGGTCATACAGCTTGTATGGTGTTGGAGATGACACCGGAACTCAGACTTTTCTTATCCGAGGCCAGCCCTCCACCCATTTTGCTACACTGTTTCCTAATCTCAGTCTGAACATTGAAAATGTAGAGGTCAATCTTATTTATATGAAACCACCTTGGACTTTGTGATAGTGTTGACACAGGGGTTGGAACTGAAGTTTACCTTAAGGAGGCGGAAAGACACAGAGAGAGAGAGAGAGAGAGAGAGAAAGAGAGAGACAAAGACAGAGACAGAGACACAGAGACAGAGAGAGAAAAAAAAAGAGGGAGAGGGAGAGGGAGGGAAGAAGAGAGAGAGAGAGAGAGAGAGAGAGGGAGAGAGAGAGAGAGAGAGAGAGAAGAGAGGAGAGAGAGGGTTTGCCAAACAAATAATCTATTATTCAGATTCTTACCAGTTTAGTTTTGTTCTAGCCCCAGCTAGTCAGAATTAGCTAGATTTTGTTGTAGCATAAATATTACAATGTTCATGAATCTCTAGACAGAAACAAATGAGAGGCAATGTGATGTAATGAGTAGTTACACTAATAAAAATCCTGGTTGTGCGACCCTGAGCAAATTATACAACCTCTCAGAACCCCCCCGAAACTTTCTGAAAAACTTTTTATAAATTATAGGATAATTAATTGCCTAACAGATTGGTAGAAGGGATTTTCTCACCAGGATTTCTCTACACCAGCAGTTCTCAAACTTCTTGGACTCAGGACCCGTTAACACACAAAATTATTGATGACCTGACCACCCAAAACAGTGTGACTGAAAGAGAAGATGGACTAGTGTTATGAGAGCAAAAGCTGACAGGTGGACATCCAGTGTACTACACTAGGAGGCTCAGAAAGTGAAGAGAAAGTGAGGAAGACCTCCAGTATGTTGGGTGGACCCCCTGTGATAAACTTCTGGGAGACAATGAATGAGAACTGAACAGGATGAGCAGGCATTGGTGGCTTGCAATTTGTACTTAGCATGTTACATGGCACATAGTAGGTCTTTAATACATGCTTATTGACTGACTGCATCATTAGAAGGAATGTGCACATTGATAAGATCACAGATCCATTAGAGTATCTGAGCACATAAAATGGTTTTCAAACTTTAAAGCCCTATACAAATGTATATTGTTATTATTATCATGGTAAATACCAAGCTATAAATGGAGAAAATTTAATTGCGTTAAAAGGAAGAAAAAATATTTCCTTTAAAAAACCAGTGAATAGGTCTTTGATGATCTAGTAAAGTAACTAATGACTAGAATCATATTCTGAGATTATTGTCCATCAGGATTGTGACCTTGAATAAAAAGAAAGTATTTTCCCTTTACAGTATTTTAAACTAAGAGTCAGCACCATCATCATATGACTAACATTTAAACATGATCGGCACCACTTAAGAGGCTGGTGGTTAGAACTCATGTCTGAATGACTAGGACATATGACTGGTGATTATCCATTCAATTCATACTAGCAAAGGAAGGGAATAAAAATGAGGAATGCCTACCTCTCTTATTTTACATATAAGGAAATTGAAACTCAGAAATGTTAAATGACTTGCCCAAGATCACACAGTTTGTTAATAATAGGGTTAGTACTAAAACACAGGTATCCAATTCTACATCATTTCCACATGGTGCAGTATTTCAAGTGTAAAGGAACCTTATTATTGGCCACATAGCCATACAGAAAGGTCAGGAATGTTCTTACAAAGAGGAAAACAGTGACCTTTCTCCCAGAGCCTAGTATTTTTTTCTGGTCCTTCCCCCATCCCATCCACTTACAAAAAGAACAAAAGAGTCTTAGGGTTTAGAAACTTTGAGGCAAGCCTTAAACCCCAAGAGCTGTTGGCAGTTTGCTTGAAAAGTAGCCTCTTGTAAGCAAATGCTCTCTGTGAACAGTTAAGCAATTGCAATTTAGCTTTGCTGACTGTACACCTGAGGGAAGCTTCTCGGCCCTTGATTATTGAAAATAAAGTTCCAAAAACTGATTTGGACCTGAAGGCAATAATTACCTAGAGGGACTCTTGTTCAGTGTTGCAAAGAGAGTGGGTAAGTAAAGGAAGTAATTTAGGCTGGAGCAGCTCGACCCAAGCCTAAGGTATCTTCTAGAGCTCCATCCTGCTTGCATATTGGCATCTGCTGAATTCCAGGTAGCCAGGTCATTATCATGCCAAGGAAACCATAATGGGTCCACCGAGGAATTCCAGTTTCCTTGGTGGGAGAGTAAAAGAAAGGTTAAGAGACAGACCACTGAAGGAAGGCACTTATGGTATTGCCAGTTATTGTGAAAAGGATCAAATGGAAAAGTTCTTTGAGTTTCCTGAACCCTCCAGTGAAGTTACTGTATTTCACCACAGAATCATCGCAGCTTTTATGCCATATTTTTTGAGTGGGGCAAAAAACTGGGGGTACAACCATTATGTGAAGCTTTAAAAATTGTACTAGTATTACTGTTCTTTTAGTTTCTTCCAGTTGCACACCAACTTTTCACTCAATGAAAACTCTTTCCATAGCTCTATTTCCATGCTTTCCAGTGAACACAATCACTTTCAGCTTAAAGCCTGTAGAATAGTTTGTATATTTACCCAGTCAGAAGTGTTTTGCATGTTAATGTATTGCTAGCAGATGAACCGTACAGTTTAGCTAGCGAGGGAAGTTGCAAGTCTTACCATATCACGTGACTTACTCATGGCAACTTCACCTACTTGCCTGTCCCCTTCTCTTACAATTCTTCATTGAGTTGAGTGATTATACTGTTAGTACTGCAGTTCTCTAAACAAACCACACAAGCCTGCTTTTGGAAATACACTAACAATGCCTGTGTGCTGAAAAGTCTAGGCTCCTGGCTCCAGATGTGTGAGAGATAGATAAATTCGTATCCATATACCATTGGTAAATATATTGTTAATCTGTTTACCTTTTAAGTGGTGTGAGGAACAGAATTATACCATG
Source organism: Pseudochirops cupreus (assembly GCA_028627135.1). Lineage (NCBI taxonomy): Eukaryota > Metazoa > Chordata > Mammalia > Diprotodontia > Pseudocheiridae > Pseudochirops > Pseudochirops cupreus. The sequence goes on from CM053581.1 coordinate 445,023,401, forward strand.
CAATGATTATGCTATGAAAGTTTATAAACCAATTTTTAGACTGAAAAACAGGGTGTGATGATTATGCAGTGAGATATGGTATTAACAAGTAATAATTGATGAGGTACAGGCTCTGGGAACCCCCTTGAGCGCTCCTTGAATCTTCCCACGAGGCATTTGCCTAAGGCAACAAGCCTTTCATTATAGCTCAGCCCAAATCTGTTACTAGCTAGCCCTTCATTGTCCAGCTAGGCCCCATCCTTGATCCTCCCATAATAGCTAAGCACAAATCTGTCACCCTTAAACTAGTCTAGCCCTTCATTGTCTGTCATCTCTAGGTAGCCTCCAGCTACTTCCCACCCTTAATCTCATTACTGGAGTCTGACCTCATTTGACTCCTCCAGAACAATTCCTCTATACCACCCCTCGATTCCTCTCACAACTTTTCTGTATATAAGACCCCATCTTGCCTCTGTGAAAAAAGAAAGCCTGAGAATGGTCTAGCCCAGCTTCACTCTGTGTCAGATGATTCTGGCCTGCTTGTCCAATGCAAGCATCACAGATACCCAGACTCCTTAAGAGTCTGCCCATTATGGCAAACTTTTGAGAATTAAAAAGGATCAACCCAATACAGATGTAGGGGCTGGAAGTCCCTTCCTCCATACAGGAAAATCTGGGAGTAATCCTCAAAAAACAAACCAAGACAAAAAAAAAGAACAACAACGCAAAAAGGTACCTGAAGTTTTCCCAGTTGCCTAGCACCAAGAGAATTGAAAGAATCTGGCTTACACTTGCAGATGGGGAATCTGTTCTTATCCTCCACTCTTTAGAAGCTGCACCCAGGTCCATGTCCTCCAATATAACCAAATTGGACTGAGAACCTGAACCTAAGAGAGTCAGGCTGAGTACAAGACAGCCTCCTAGCTATCTGACCTAATGGGACCTGAGAGGTCAGGCCCAAAATGCACCTCCAAGATACTTGTAGAGCAAGAATGGAAACAGGGAGAGAGGCTTACTTACCTTCCAGTCCTGACTGGAGAAGAATTTGAGATTAGCAGTGTTTCCCAGTCAGGGAACCATAAAATATAGAGGTATAAAGTATAAGGTTAGGGGTATTCCAGACCCCAAAATACCAACAGGCTGGATCTTGCTGAATGAATTCGACTTGAGCCTTCTCTCAGCCAAAGAAAAGCAAAGTTTATTAAAAGTTCACCATAATGGGTAGACTCTTAAGGAGCCTCTGTATCTGTGTTGCTTGCATTGCATAGCAGGCAGAATGAGTCTGCATTAGATTATTCTCCAGCTTTTTTCATGGAGGCAAGATGGGGTCTTATATACAGAAAGGGTTGTGGCAGGAATCTAGGGGTGGAACAGAGGAGGAGTTTGGGGAGGGTCTTCGGGAGAAGTCAAAAGAGGTCAGACTCCAGTAATGAGATTAAGGGTGGGAAGTAGCTGGAGGCTACCTGAAGATGACAGACAAAGAAGCACTATGCTAGTGTAAGGGCAACAGATTTGGACATATCTATTTTGGGAGGATCAAGGATGGGGGCTAGATGGACAATGGAGGGCAGGCTAGTAACAGATTTGGGCTGAGCTATAATGAAAGGTTCATGGCCTTAAGCAAATGCCTCATGTGGGAAGATTCAAGGAGAGCTCAAGGGAGTTCCCAGAGCTGTACCTCCTTAATAATGGGTCCTGGAAGGGGTTTTTTCTCCCTTCTGACAGAAGTGGAGTGCTTTCTACATCAATTTCCCTTTTAATAATCTTGTGTGGCCAGTGAAGAAGGTGGATGAAACCTGGTGGCTTACTCTATATGGAGCTTAACAAAGTTGTCACACCAATCATTGCTGCCATTTCTGACTTGCTCAATGTGGGGGACCAAAGAGCCCAGACCCAAACAAGTGGCATGGGATTGGTACCTTTCTAATACTTTTTCTTCTGTTCTCATGACTACTCAGGAACAGTTTGCCTTCTTCCAGAAAGGAGTCCAGTACACTTTTGATATTCTTCCTTTGGACCACTTGAACTCTCCACATTACCGGTCTGGTGGATGGAGACTTGAAAGAGGTCCTGCTTCCTGAGGACATTGGTGTCCATCACCATGTTGATAGAATAATGTTGACCAAACCAGACTAGACCAACATGGCAGAGGCCCTACATCAGATTGGGGCCCATAAAATGGACAAGGTGTAGGAGATCAACCCTAAGAAAATGCAGGGTCCAGCCAGCTTAGTCAAGTTTTGGGGAATACTCTAGATGATAGGTAATCCTAGATTAGGCTAGAACAGCTATTGACACTCAACAATGAAGCTGGCACTGCCAGTAAGCATTACCAGCAATGTAGGCTACAAAAGAGTGACTAATGATGTAATCCCAAGCAGATCGGGCAATGCCATGGACCAGTAGTGGGTAGCATTACTGACAGTATTCATGAGCAATTTGTCATTCTATCCAGAAACTGCAACTGCAAGTCTCTCTCTACCTCCTCTGCTAGGCCAAGGGGCCCTTCTCTGCAAGAATTTGGCTCCTGAGGTTCACTGCTTTGCTTGGTTTGTTGACAGCCTTATGATACCTCAAGAGAAACATACACAACTAGACTTCAGTGGCTGTTAGTCTGGTAACAGTGAATATCCTGAGAGATGGCATTCTTGGCAATTCCACCCAGTGTTCGGATCTATATGCTGCGTAGTTGGTGTGTGAGAGCCTTGAGGTATGGGGCATGTAAGATCTTCATTTACAGTGATTTCTAGGCAGTAGTCATGGCTCTAGGTTAGGGCCTAGAGAGAACAAGACTGGACAATTAAAGGTTCTCTTCTTTGGAACAATTTTGCCTATGCCTCCCTCTGCTTATAGTTATTTGTATAGCAATCAGTGCCCATCAGAAACACTGTACACTCTCTGGTAAACTGAACAATCAGACTGATGGCCTTATGAGAATGGCAGAGCTGAGAGAGTGAGTCTATTGCCAGTCTGAACATGGGGTTCATGATGACACATTGTGACTGGTATAGGACCTTTAGACATTTCTCCCCCAAACTAAGAACAATGTAGCTTCTTCTACCCAACAGTTCTCTTTGTACCAATCTGGATATTCACCTCTGAAAAACCAGTATAGCATGATCTTGAAGAGACATACCCTTGATGATCAGAGTCTATTATCCAACTCCCAGAAGTCACATACAAAAGGAATGGAAGCCATTGTAAGAAGGGGGAGGGATTTCTAGACCATCATTTCTTGTATTCAGCCTCTAATTTACCTAATAAGGTAAATAAACAATTTATTTGGATGAGAAAGTCCAGGAAAGAGAACCTAAAGAATCAGAGCATCGCTATTAAGTCTTCTTTCCCCCTAACCCCAACCCCAGCCGGAGTTGCAGCAATAATAACAATAATCATGGTGATGATAATAACAGCTTTTCATTTGTATCATGCTCTTCCATTTACAAAACACTTTACATACATTATCAGACTTGTGAGATAAGTGGTGTAAGCAATATTACAGCTATTTTTACAGCTACAGAGGGTGCCTTTGAGGTCATTCCATGGGTTTTGGTAAATGGGTAAATAACTCTCTTAAACACTCATGCCACTGCCAGTGTACTCCAAAATAATATCCCTACTGCTTTGTTTTGGCATGGAATATCTGGTGAAATGTCACTATTCTCCACATCAGTATATTCCCATTTAGAGTATGATGTTCAAATAAATATTTCCCTAATAAGGATGCCTGTCTAATCCATGGGTCCTTAATCTTTGTGTGTCTTGGTCCTTTATGCAGTCTGGTGAAGACTATGGACCCCTTTTCCCCAAAATGTTTAAATAATTGAAGAAATACTAGATTTCAATCTACAGGTAAGTGAAAACAAATGTAGTTGTATTGTTTTTTTCCAACTAAATTTATATTCTTCACTGAAATCTGTCCATGGACTCCAAGTTAAAGACTTCTAATCAAATGTTTTGTACACCACTTTAACCAGTGACATTGTTAAAACCATCAATCAAAGACTGTAATAAAGGCTGTTATACATATGTGTCACATGGAGAAAATTAAGCAAACATGTTTCTAGCCCATTAGGAATATACAAAATGATGTATTATTTCGTATTTCCTATGAGAAAAACATTCTGAAGTTGACCATTATTATTAATATCAATAATAATGCTCATCTATTCTCCATCAGCCATTAAAGTAATTTTCCTAAAACACAAGTCTGATCATACCATGCCTCTACTCAATAAAATCCAGTTGTTTCCTACTGCCCCTCAGAGTCAATACAAAATGTTCTGTTTGGCATTTAAGGCCCTACATAACCTAGCCCTCCCTACCTTTCCATTCTTCTTATACCTTACTACCAGACGCATACTATTTGATTCAGTGACCCTGGCCTCCTGGCTGTTCCATGAATAAGACTCTCCATTTCTTGGATCTAGGCATTTTTTCTGTCTGCCTCCATGCCTGGAATGCCCTCCCTCCTCCACTTCAGCTACTGATCTCCCTGGCTTCCTTTGAATTCCAACTAAAACCTCACCTCCTACAGGAAGCCTTTCCCAACTCCTCTTTATTCTAGTGCTTTCCCTTTGTAAATTATTTCCTATTTGTCCTGCATATAGCTTGCTTTGCATATATTTGTTTCCATGCTGTCTCCTCCATTAGACTGTAAGCTCCTTGAGGGCAGGGGCTATGTTTTGCTTCTTTCTGTATCCTCAGTACCTAGCACATAGTAGGCACTTAATAAATGTTTATTGAATTGAAAATTTACCATGAGATACAACTGTTGCATAGTGCATAGAGAACTGTCCTTAGAGTGAGAAATATCTGGGTTCAAGTTTTGCCTCTGACATGTATTTCGTCAGAAATACTGGGTGAGCCACTTAACTTCTCAGCAAACCCAGGCAATTCTTTAAAACTGTGTGTGACAGCACAGGTCCCATATGTATTAGTAGAGGTAGAGTCTCATCAGGAAGTCCCTAAAACAGTGGTTCTCAATCTTCCTAATGCCGCGACCCTTTAATACTAATATGTGAGCATATCTGTATGTGGGCGGACCCGCATGGAGACAGAGGAGCAGTGTCTCGGTTCCTAAGACCATCAGAAATATGTGTTTTCTGATGGTCTTAGGTTACCCCTGTGACCCCTGTGAAAGGGTCGTTTGACCCCCAAAGGGGTTGTGACCCACAGGTTGAGAACCGCTACCCTAAAACAACAAAACCACAGGCTTGGTTAAAAAAAAAGTTAATGTTATTGTGCATTACTTTCTAAAAGTAGTTGGTAGACCCTGCTGTACCCAATGGTGATGATGGTGATGATGATGATGATGATGGCAATAGTGAAGAAAGGGAGCCCTGTTATCCAAAAGTGACTAAGACAATGGACATTAATTCTGGAAAAGAGAAAATTTAGAGTATATAGGATATTTTAATATTTCCATGGCTCTTCCTCTAAATATGCAGACTGCAACCATCCATACCAACTGTTCCAGTATGGTCTCCTGTAAAACTACTACAGAGGGCTTTAGGAGGCTATGTCCAGTTGAATCAATGTTTTATCTTTGCTAAATATCTTTCCCTGCTAAATGAATACAGCTAAATAAACCTCCATTTGTAAGCTGTTAAGTGATTATCAGTTATGGTGATGAATATCTGTAATCCCTGTTACTGGAGGAGGCTGAAACTGGTGGATTGCTTGAGTTTGGGAGTTCTGAGCAATAGTAGATCCAAAATCAACTGGGTACCATGTATACCAATATGGTAAATCCCTGGGAATTGACCCTAACCAGGCTAAGGAGAGGCAAACTAGTCCAAGTCAGAAAAACAGAGAAAGGTAAAGCTTTTGTACAATGAACATTGAGCTTGATCCTGTGAGTGGCTGCTATACTTCCCATCCAGGAAAGAGAGGGAGACCTAGTCCCAAAATAACTAAGGGACACCAAGTCTCAAAACAGCAGCAATAATAGCACTGTTAAATGAGATAAATGCATTTGATTTTGTTCCAATCTCAATCTGTTCTGAGTCAGGCTTGGCCCATTATTGGGTCCATGCAACATGTTCAGCACTTTTCTCCATACCTTTTGATATTGCTTGATGTAACCAGGACAATGTAATTTGCAAACATGAACATCTGGAGCATTTCATCCATAAAGAATCTCTTTTCTATTTAGACATTGTGTTGGATTTCTTCCATGATGATGGCGAATACCTCTGGCAAGCATATACCTACATATCTTATGCCTTACTTGTTACTTATGAAAATAATAACAACAGCTGACATTGATATAACACTTCTAATGTTTGCAATGTATTTTAATTATACTATCTTATTTGACCTTCAAAACAGTACAGGAAGGTAGATTCTCTTATCATATGCATTTAAAAATTAAGAAACTGAGGCTCAGTGGAGTTAAATAATTTGTTGTGGTCATTCAGTATCAGTGGAAAGATCTGGACCCAACTCTTTCCTGACTCTAAGTCCAGAGAACTTATTTCTATGCCAAACTGTCTCTTTTGAAATAAAAAGAGAAAAAAAGAAAAAAGTTCATGGGATTTTGACTTTTTTTTCTGCAATTTTCAATTCTGTGGCTATACAAATATAGGTATGCTTTAAAATATCAGTTGTGAAAGCCAATCTATCCTGTTTTAATATCTTTTATCAAGAATTCCCTCAATACGTGTAGATTACTCTCATAAAAATTTCATAGAGTTGGGAAAGTAGGTATACAAATTTGTAGTTATTGATGTTTTCTCTATTAACTTTTTCTTGTATAATAATGATAACCTATATTTTCCAAACATTTGACATCCTCTTTTTCCCATATCTTAAGAGTTAATCCCTTAAAATCCTCAAAATTGTTTTGCCTTGCCATGGACTTCAATAGTGTATTAGGAGTCTGGTACAGCTATTCTTCTTGTCTTTGTCCTCATTAGCACCATTTCTACTTTATGCATCACACTGGGTGCATCTCTGAGGATTAGCAACAGTTTTAATTATTAGAGCATTCTAACATTGAGCTAAAACTTGTCTTCCTATGATTTCCATGTATTCACCCTGGAATAGAATTCCTTGATGTCAACCAGAATGAGTCTAATCTCTCACATGAAAATTCTTCAAAAACTGGAAATGTTTAGTGTCATGGCACCCTCATTTCCCTCAAGAGTAAACATCCTCAATTCTTTACAATGAGACTTGTTTAAAGTCTTCCCACCATTTTGTCATCTTCCTCTGAATGTGAAGTTGCCAACATCTCTCAATCTGTGGAGTTCGAAACTGTGTAGAGCACTGTTGATACATGCAGATATGCTCCAAACAGGGCAGAGAAGAGCAGGATTGTCACTTTCTTTGAAAAGAAGAAGGTAGAAATTGAAATAATTTTTTCATATTTGGTGCAATTAATCTAGAAAGGCAGAATTTAATTTTAAAATGTTTTGAGCCAATGCCCATTACCCTTTAAGATACTATTTTTTATTTAAGACCACACTGTCCTATTCTAATTATTCTCTAGGAAGGGTTATTCATTTTTGTGTACATGTTTATTTGTCTTATATAAGTGTATATGACGTTATTTTCCATCGTTAACTATGGAATAGGTTGGGGGCAGTGACCGTTCTTTCCAACTGAGGATCATATTTTGAAAAGAGCATTTGGCAAGCTGGAGCATAGCCAGAGAGGGGTCATATTGTTTGGGGGAAATAAGGGAATATGCAAAATGATTGAAAGCATGGAACAAAGAAGAGATGCAGAACGATAATTCTAACTGTCTTCAAATATTTGAATGGCAGCAGTTCCTACAGTATTTATAAGGTGTCTACCTACTATGTACCAAGCACTGTACTAAGCACTGGAGAGTCAATTAGATTTCTTTGATGTGAGTGACCAATTGGAGGTTTCTAGTATTCCCTCCCACCCTTTTCAATTTTCTACCTGTTCTCTGTCCTCTTAGTGTACCATCTTCAACATGTAAAATATCTAATCCGAGGGCTAGGAATATGGGTCAGCTTCAGGCATCCTCTCTTCCTAGGAGTCTGTGGGTCAAAATTTGGTAGGTCTAAAAAATATTTCTTACATTATCTTCACCAAAAGGAGAAGAATAGACTGAAAAAAAAACCCAAAACTCAACCTCACTTTTCCCTCTTCTCACAGATTTTCAACTTATCATTTTTAAATGGAAGAAGTTCATATCATTTGGATAAGCAGGGAAAAAAACCCAAACCTTTAACTTACTAAGTTACTACAAAAGATTTGAGACTTATCCAGCAGTATAAATTACCACTAACAAAACTGCTTTAAAAAGAAACTCAAGAGAAACAATAGTTTCTCCAAGGGGGAAAAAAAATTCCTGACATGACTGTTTAAAATACCACAACAAATATTTGAGGCATTCATGAGAACAAGCTTTGAAAGTCTGGCTGAAGAAAAGACATATTATTTTCCAGTGCCCACATAACTGTAATTGCTCTCTGGTCAATGTTTGGCGTCTACATAGTCAATCCCAAAGTCTTCACATGCCTTAGCTGAGTCTTGTGACTTAAACAGTCGTCATTTTTTCTAAAAAATCACAGAATTTCATAGTTAGAAGGGGCCTCAGAGACCATCTCATCCAAATTATGCCAGAAAAGGAAACTTTTCTACAATATTCCTGATAAATGGTAATGTAACCTTTCCAAGGAGATTCCAATGGAAGGGAACCCACTACCTTCTGGGGTTGTGAATACTCTAATTCTTAGGAAGTTTTTCCTTTTATCAAAAGCTTAAATTTGCCTTTTTATAACTTCTATCAATTGCAGATACTTCTTTATGGGGTCAAGAAAGACAAGTCTAATCCCTCTTCCATAGGAGAGCCCTTCAAATACTTGAAGATAGCTATCAATGCTCCCTAAGTCTTTCTTTTTCTAGTTTCTTCCACCAGTCCTCATATGACATACATTGGGCTCCTTTTTTATTTGTTTTATAATCTTGCCTGACCATCATTGCAACAAGGGCCTTCTATTTTTTCCTAAATGAATTGCTATTGTACTCTTTCTAGCCCTTGTTTTAAAATTTCTCCACATCTCCTTCCACTATTTCCTCTTTCACTCCTGTCTGAGATGAAGAGATGGCCTTTCTCCTTGTGATGGCAAGCCTCTCTTTGCATGTGCCCTGGATGCCATCCACTCTTGATTTCTCTAATCAATTGTTCCTACTCATCCCCACTCTCTCTCTTACATTCAATGTCCTCTGGCTCCTTCCTTGTTGCCTTCAAATATTCTTTCTGTCTCCTTCACCCTTAAAAAATCGTTACTTCATCCAACCTTCCTTCTAACTGTCATCTTCTCTCTCTTCCCCTTTGTGGTTTAATTCCTTGAAAAACCATCTATACTTACTGCCCCTACTTCTTTTCCTGTCACTCTCTTACCTCTTTGCAATCTGGCTTCTAACCTCATTGTTCAACTGAAACTACCCTCTCTAAAGTTATCAATGATGTCACGTTTGCAAAATCTAATGGTCTTTTCTCAACCTTGATTTTCCTTGACCTCTCTGCAGCATTTGACACTGTCAATCACTTTCTCTTCCTAGCTACTTTCTCTTCTCTATGTTTTCATGACACTAATGTTTCCTTCTGGTCCTCCTCCTATCTGAACACCCCTCAGTCTTCTTTACTTGTTCTTCATCCATGTCATTCTTTCTAACTGTCTCTGTCCTGAGCCGCCTTTTCTTTTCACTGTACTGTCCCATTTGGTGATTGTATTATCTCTCTTATGCTCATGTATAAATCCTCTTATAGATATTATTTTTCTGCAAATGATTCCCAGGATCTATATATCCAGCCCTAATCTCTCAGCTGAGCTTCAGTCACTTACTGCCAACTACCTCAGACATCTTAAACTAGATGCCCTGTGGGTATTTCAGACTCAACATATATAAAACAGAACTCACTATCTCCTCCCTTCTCCACCAGAACTTTCCTAGTAAAGGACACCAACATCTCCCCAGGTATCCAGACTTACAACTTCATTGTCACTCTTGATTCTTTACTCTCGTTCCCCTATCTGTCTAATCTACTGCCACATCTTGTCATTTCTACCTTTAAAGTGCCTTTTTGTGTATCCCCTTCTCTCAGCCAGAGCTCTCATTCAGGACCTTATCTTGCCTAGACTATGACAATAACCTTCTAATTACTCTCTCTACCTCACGTCTCTTCCTCACTCTGCTCCATCCTCCACACAACAGCCAAATTGACTTTTCTCAAATATACATCTTAACCACACAGCATTCTCCTCAATGAACTCTTGTGGCTCCCTATTAACTCCAGGATCAAATATAAAGTTCCCTGTTTGGCATTTCAGGTTCTTCATTACCTGGCCTCTTTCCAGCCTTCTTATGTCTTACTCCCCTCCATGTAATCTATAGCTACAATTGAAGTTCCTGAAACATCTTGCCTTTGCACTGGCTGAGCACTACGGCTAAAATGTTGTCCCCCTTCCCCTCTGCCTTTCAGTTTCCCTGGCTTCCTTCAGTATTCAGCTCCAATCCCAGTTTCTGCAGGGGGCCTTGCAAGGTCTCTCCTGTTGCTGATACCATCCTCTTAAAGTCATTAATAAAGAATTTAAATAAATAGAAATATATTTATATAATTATTTATTAAAAATATAAATCAATAAATCTATAAAGAAATTAAAGTCATAAATCTTGCAAATATCTTGTATGTATCCGTTTCCATGTTATTTCTCCCACTAGAACATATGTTCATTGAGAGAAGGGACTATTTTTTGCCCTTGTACCCCCAGAACTTAGCATATAGTATGCACTTTAAAGATACTTGTTGACTGACTTTTTATCAAGGTTGCCACCTTTTGGACATTCTCCATCTTATCGACATCCTCCTAAAATGTGGTACCCAGAACTGAACTGAACAGAATGCTGCAGATGTGATCCGACAAGAGCAGAGTAAGCAGGACTATTGCCCTCTTTTAATTTAAATGTACTATGTTTCCTTTAGTGGTATATCTCTCAAAGATTCTTATTCTTTTTCCTTCTGTACTTGAACTGTATTAATAAATGCATTTTTTACTTATGTTTTAGTGCACATAGTGTAAAGGAGCAGAGAGTGGTTCACGTGTTCATGAAACAGGCTTCCAAGGTTTTCAAGGAACTCCACTTTAATAATGGAATGCATCATTTAATTATATTTTGTTCTTCTGCTGTTCTAATTACCCCACAGCATTTCCAAATGACCAAGGAAAGAAGCACAAAGGAACCGTTCAGTTACAGAATTGGAATTGAAAGGGAGTGGGCAACAGTGAAAGTTGCTTCAATTTTCCTTTGGATTGGCTAGCTGCAATTTGGACGATCACACATGGCAATGATTTTGAGTTTTCACTGTATGAAAACAGAGTAGTACCATATTTATCCTCTCTGGAAGACAGCTCGATTGACATCCATCCCAAAGGAAGTATGATTTGAGATCATCATTTGTAAAAGATTGTCGGAATCTCCATCCTGGAGCTAGAGTGGAAATGAAAATGACTTTTGGAGCTGGTACACTAAGCACCATTAGCAACAACATAAATATAGACGTTAAATGAAAACCTTCTCACATTTTAGGAAGACACTCCCTAGGTTGGGAATACATACATCTCCTTGCCTTAAAGGTTTTAGTGTCTGTCTTAGACAAAACAAGAACATGTGTGTGTATGTACACACACACACATACATATGTATTATACACACATGTGTATGTGTATGTAATATATGTGCATGTATATATATATATGCACACAAAAATATACACATATGCATTTATACATATAAAGATGAGCAGCCTTCCTCTATCACCACTGAAAAAAGCAGGAAAGATTTAGAGAAAGAGAAATTTAGGTCACAAAAGAATTTTCTGACAAAACCTTAAAATACTGGTACAGAAGATTGTTGCTAGCTTTATCATTTCCTTCTTTGGGAAACGTTTTAAAAGTATAGATTCTCATTTTCTTGGGATAATTTAAATAGAGTTTTGCTTAATGATCAGAAATCATCACTAGGAGATTTTCCCTTTCCATAACCATTGAATCAAAAGAGACACATAGACCCTACTCTCAAGGAGTCATCTCATTCTGCATCATGTGTCAATTATTTCTCTGTAAGGAGGTAGGTAGCCTTCTTCATATAGATCCCCTAGAATAATGGCTAATCATTGCACTTAATGGAATTTTAAAATCTTTTTTTGTGTGTGTGTTGTCATTGCATAAATTGTTTTCCTGGTTCTTCTGCTCACTTCACTCTGCATAATTTACACACTTCTCTTCAGCTTTCTCTCAAACTGTCCTTTTCATCACTTTTTACAGCTCAATTGTATTTATAGTCATATACCATAATTCGTTCAGGTATTCCCTTAGTTTCTAGCTCTTTGCCACTACAAACTTGTGTGTGTGTGTGTGTGTGTGTGTGTGTGTGTGTACAAATAGGACCTTTTCAGTGGTGTGCTGGTAAATATTTAATAACTGGTTCTCTGAAAAAAAACTGTCCACAACACATTTTTTCAATTTAATCTGCATTATTAACATATGACCCATCACTTTCTTAAATCCAAACAATCAGCAAAATAACAAATCAAGCTCTGATTTGTAGTGTTTGTGGATTTCTGAGGTGTAAACACTCACACTGGAAACTTAACAATGGACTTTCCTAAGCCGGGTTGAGCTGGTTCCAGCATACCTGTGGTTCATTTTTTTTCTTTGATCTTTTTGGGGGTATAGAACTAGTATTAGTATCACTGGCTCAAAGGGAATGCATTTTATGGTACCAAATTACTTTCCAGAATGTCTGGACCAATTCACAGCTTTACCATCATTATGTTAATGTATCTGTCTTCTTGCAGCCTTGCTAAAGGTTCACTTTTTGATCAATTTACTAATCTAAAGGATGTGAAATGGAATCTCAGAGTTCTTTTCTCTATTTATTAGTGATTTGGATAATATTTATATGGCCATCGAAAACTTGGATGTTCTTTTGAAAACTGCCTGTTTAAATCATTTGATCATTTATAATTGTATGGAAGAATGGCTTATTTATTTGAATCTGTAAGGAGCTCACATTCTAACAGGGATACGGACATAGACTGTGATTTCATTATTGTTGGGAACTCCTGGATGAGAAAACTTTGCCTATACGATGTAGCAATTTTTGGGGGGGCGTGGAGAGTATAACTTCTTAGAGTTTCCTAGAACACTGGGACATTAAGTGACTTGCCCAGAGTCACACAGTCACTTGTATCAGAAGCAGGACATGAACCCAAGACTCCCAGTCTAGTTCTCTAATCACTATGCCAAGGGGTCTCTTTAAAAGGAAGGAATGGGGACTGGACCTTTAGTTTCATTTGTACAGGAATCTCCCAAGCAAACTTCCTCTACCAACACAATCTGGCACCTTCTTATAGTGTTAGAGTTGCCTAGAACACCAACGAGTTAAGTGGCATACACCTAATATATATCAGAATTGAGACTTGAATGCATGTCTTCCTGGCTTTAAGGATGGCTTACTTATACACTAAGCTATGCTGTGTCTCAAAAGTGAACTACAAGAAAAAACTATTTTTATCCCATTTGCAAAATATTCCTGGTTTCTAGATACATGGGTAATGTTGTGTAGATATAAAGAAATCTTAAGAACATTGTAAATTTCTAAAACTAAAATCAGTCTTGCAATGTCATTGTATTACTATGTTGGATAGGAGAGAATATTCATTGTCAAAAGAAACTCAATACAGCTGCCAAGGGTTGTACTCTTTATTTTCATTGAAATATCCATTTTCCTCTTCATTTTCTTAAAGTCCATTTTAATTTTCTTTCAGGTCTGTGGACTCATGTTAATTTGTATTCCTATTAAAAAGGATATGAGGATTTAACTCTTAGCTGTTGTTGGTTACATACGAACACCATTTTTAAGTTTTAGGCTTTTTTTCTTCCCAGATCTATTGCTGAATCATTCACTATGTTCACATTTCCTTTTTTCACCCACTTTATTAACACTATCATAGGTCATTTTTTTTTTCCTTCTGGCTTACATGGGATATGGTATGTCCCCAGCTCTTTTAAAATGTTCTCTTTGTTGGCCATTTGTAAAATATTTCACAATACTTCATGGGAAACAGGACATATAAAGAGAAGTTGTAACTGTAGCAAAACAAAAAAATATTGCTGATATGTTGTCATAGAGATACTCAAATAATGAACCACATATAGGATACTTTTGGGGAAATTTTAATAATTGTTTATTTTTGAAACCATAGGATTTCACAATGGCATAGTTTTACCACAGATAAGACAGTAACTGTTTGGGGGATGACGTTTTTCATTCCCTAAAACAATCTGTTTCAAGATGAAAATAAAATATCTTTTTCTAGTTTTAGAAAAAAGATAATTACTTTTAATGAGGATAACTCCCATTTTTAGATATGTAGGTCAGAGATAAAACTTACATGAATCTTTGATGAAAATGAACTGAAAATTATTTATGATAGAAAAAACTCTTGCTTGTGCCCAAGCTCCTTTGACTGACATTACACATCTCTCAGGGATTTTCCTGAGAGCATTGTGATATAACTAAAGAACCAAAGAATGCCACAGAGGAGACTTTAATTGGTCCAATACAATTTTGAATTGTTCTCCTGACCTGGAGACTTATATAGTTTTAGGATCCTGGAATGACACTGATTGAAAATTTTTTTTTGCATTTCATTTTTTCCCCTCAATTATACACAAACAAGAATTTCAACATTTAAAAAAATTTGAGTTACATATTTTTCCCCTCTCTCCATCCTTTATCTCTTCCTTAATAAGGCAAGCAATTTGCTATGGATTATACACGCGCAGTCATGCAAAGCATTTCCATATTAGTCATGCTGCAAAAAACAACATAGACACCCCCCCCAAAAAAAACAAACAAACCAAGAATAATAAAAGAAGTAAAAAAAAAGTGTGCTTTAATCTGCCATTCAGACTCCATTGGTTCTTTCTCTGGAGGTAGAAAGTATTTTTCATCATAAGTCTTTTGGAATTGTTTTAGATCATTATATTGCTGAGAAAAGCTAAGTCATTCACAGTTGTCCATTCTACAATGTTACTGTTACTTTGTACTATGTCATCCTGGTCCTGCTCATTTCACTTTTCATCAGTTCATGTAAGTCTTCTCAAGTTTTTCTGAAAGCATACAGTTTGTCATTTCTTATAACATGATAATATTCAATCACAATCATATACCACAACTTGCTCAGCCATTCTCCAATTGATGGTCATCCCTTGATTTCTAATTCTTTGCCATCACAAAAGGAGTTTGGTTGAAAATTCAGTAGAAAATAAAAAAGGTGAATGGTGATTGAGTTGAAGATCCATGACATATCAATAAGAATGATAGAATAAAACAATATTTTTTCTATTTCATCTTTTTCCTTTATCTAAAACCACTAGATAACTTTAGCAAATGAATAATTTTTAGGTATATTAGCCAGTACATAAGATTGAAGAATGAATGAATGGCATCTAGGTAGTACCACAGATAGAGCACTGGGCCTGGAGTCATTTTTATTATGCTACAGAGGCAGTGTGGCATAGTAACTGGCTGGCTGGCGTTGGAGCCTGAATGATCTCATTTTCAGTCTCACCTTTGGCACACATTGTCTTTTTGGCAAGTCACTTAACTTTTCAGTACTTCCAGGCAAATCTTTAAGACTAAGTTGCTGATCTGCATTGATAAAAAAGAGTTTTCTCGTCTGTGAGTTCGCTATACAAATGCAATCACAGGTTGTCTCTTTCCTTATAATTTCTTTAATGGATCTTACATAGTCATAGATACGGCTAGATGGCACAGTGGATAGAGCGCTGGGACCAGTCAGGAAGATCTGAGTTCAAATTCAGCCTTAGACTAGCACTGTGATGATGGGCAAGCCACTTAATCCTGTTTGCCTCAGTTTCTTCATCTGTAAAATGAACCCAAGAGGGAAATGGCAAACTACTCTAGTGTTTTTGATGAGAAAACCCCACATGAGGTCACAAAGAGTCAACCATGACTGAAACAACTGAACAACAAAGCCTAAAATGGGAAAAAGTGCTTTATTATATTTTAATTCAACAAGGCAAAATTCCTGGAGAGTACCTAAAAAAATTTTTATTTTAAAGTATATACTAGGTATGCCAAGGGAAAAACTCAGATGAGTTTAGTGAGTCTCTGTCCTCTCTACTGTTTCTTGAACAATATGTGAATGAATTCTCACTTATCTGTGTGCTCATTGGCTCACTGATATGGCCTTTGTTAGGTAGCATCAGTAAGGATTACTTAGTTGATAGTACATTAATAATAATGTTTATACACTTGAACTGGCCCTGAGGCTTGACTTTTAAATAAGGAACAGGGACGTAGAAGAGAGTTGAGGCATAGAAGAGAGAAACAGATGTAGACTCTAAGATGCCAGATGTCACATAAACCCAGAGAGAGGTCTGCACATACATGAGGCCTCCACAGGAAACCATATGGGCTGAGAAACAAGTGCCAGATGGAGATGTGAGAAAGACAGATCCTCAAAGACAGAGGAAAATGATTTGGAGACTGAATGTGAGAAGGTGGGGGAGGAAACAGATATGCTTAGCCTTACTTGAATATGGACAGAGGCTCATAGACCACACCATCTGCGGCGGGCCCCCAAGGAGGAAGAAAAACTGTCACAGCTGAAAACCAAATGCATCAAGGAGCAATTCAGATGCAGCTCTTTGTTGATTCTGTGGATCATGTAGACTGCATAAATCCAGAGAAAAAATGGAACCTATCAGAGGGGAAGCATTGTTGGATGCTCTCCAGAAAGGGCACAAGAGTGAAAGTCTCATGGCTAGGATACATAGAATTAATTCCCCTCTCTCTCTCTCTCCTTCTCCCTATCTCTTTCACTCTCCCATTTGTGTATCGCTTTCTGCCCTTCCCCCCATAAGCATTATTGGAGAGAACAATACCAAAAGTCAATTCAGTTTAAAGTGATGGGGAAAATGTTAATAATGCAGATTAAACTCAAAAGCATGTTGTGCTTTCGAGAGCTGGTTGTTAAACATTTCCCAGCGCATCACTGGTTCTGGCCCTTGAAACTTTGGACTAGGTTGACCTTTGGGGCTTGTCTTCATAATATTTATGGTTTGTTCTGTCCCCTCCCAGTGGTTTTTCCTTCTTCCCTCACAGTCTTGAAAATAGTGTTCTGCCCAAAGTATACTCAAAAAAATAACTGTGGATTAACTAGGCTAAAAAAAAAAAAGAATGAATCCTAATCCAACTCCAAAAATCCTTCATTGGTTACTGGTATTTGAAAGGTCAACCTATACCCTGGGAGTTAAAGAACAAAAAAGCATAGAGTTTGGGAATTAGAAGCATCTTTAGAAATCCTCTCATCTGAATGTTTCCATGAAATATTTCTATCACACTATCCTGAATGCCATCCTGTATCAAACCGGATGTGACATTGAACAAGTACCTTACCTCCTCTAGGTCTCATTTAAAATTGAGAGGATTGGGTTAGATTATGTCTAACTAAGTTCCACAATACTAGGAAACATGGCACCTAAAATGTTAAAGGCCTGATGTTGGATAAGAAACCTACTACAAATCATATAACTACTATCACTAGTAACTATGAAACTCTTTTCTAGTGATTGATTTTTACAAAGATATATGATAGTCTATTGACATGTTTAACTTCAAGAAAGCAGTATTTAAAACCAATAATAATTTTAGCTTGTGTTTTTTTCTTTCGAGACTTTGAATGGCTCATTGCCTTCTATGTTTAAGAAGAAATTTTTATTTCCTTGGTGATTTTGTGGGTTTTTTGGTTTTTGTTCTACTTTGTTTTTCAGCTGAGGAAAACTTATCTATTGTGGCCTGAGATCTATAGACAGAAGCTACTTGTGGATCTTGGCCCTGGGAATGTAAGAATTTTGTGCTCTTCTGTGTTAAATCCCATTTTTCAAGGGTTTGTAAAATTTGCTGTCAAAATATGCTTGTGGCTTTAGATTTGGCAGTCAGAGATTCTAGTGAAACAAAATATACTTAATAATACCCAGAGTTTTTAAAAAGTCACGCTATTCTAAAGAACAGGGCAACAAGACCATGGTTATTATTGACACCTTTTGAATTTATTTTGCCAAAACTAACTTTCATTTGCAAATTTGTTTTTAAAAATCCATTTGAGACGCTGGAATCTGGGTTGGTATTAGGCAGGTTCAAGTGATTATAAAAAATGAAGAACAGATTTTACATTCCAAAAATTTGTGACACTAAACTAATTTGAGGTTTTGATATTGACAAAACAAAGGCTTATAAGGTTTAGAATTGAACAAGACTTTAGAGATCACTAAGTACAACCTCCTTATTTTACACGTTAACCAAGTGAAGCCCAAAATTACCAAATGATTTGTTTAAGGTCACAAGGTAGAAAGTGGCAGATCTAGGATTTGAACCTGGGTTCTCTGACTCCAAATCCATTGCTTTCTCCATTACACAATTACATAAACTCTCTACAGTCATCCCTTCCCCATTATGATTTTCCCCATCACAGTTTCACTATATCGTAGGTTGGCATAAGAAATTAAATGGGAATTTTTGGGGAGTTTTGTGGAAGCCACAGGCAACATGGTGAAGTCTAGTAGACAACATAGAAAAGGTTTAGAAACTCAGAAATGCATAAAATATATGTATAGTATTGTATATCAACCCAAATTTTACAATAAGGTACTATAATCACCCCATAAAAGAAAGAGAAAGAAAAATCAGATTTCTCTGTTAGAAGGAAGGGTCAAAAAATTTTATGTGGATTTTCCATATCATAGGTGCACCCCACCCCAACCTCTGTGATGTGGAAGGGATAACTATAGTTCTAATACATATACATGTCTCTAGTTATTACAGTCTTTGATTTTAATTTTTATGTGAGAGTCTCATTCATGTATTTATTTGTTCTTTGTTAGTTCTATTAATTGACCAAAAGTATACTGAATGCCATGGAACTGGCATTCCCAGTAACCCATGGAACTGAAGCTATGGATTTTAATGAACTGGATTCAACCTTATGGGCAGGCCTCACAATCATATTCTTATTATCTTGCCTCCTGCCTCTCCAGTATGTTTCCAGAGGCTTCCAGGGTACAATACTACCAATCTCTGCTCATTCTTGTATAAGAAATGGTACATTTATGAGTGATGGTAAAATTGAAGGTATGACCATCTTTGGAGGTTGAGGCAGAGTGGAGGAGTACATTATAGGAAGTGAATAGGTTGAGGAACTGATTGGTTTAGGTGTTTGAGGGAGAGTCGAGATATACTTTGAAGTCTTTGTAGTATGAGGGGGAGAGTTGAGGAAGAGACAAAAATTGTGAAACAAGTATCGAGTTCATTGAAGAAGGTTGGGGGGTGACCTGGAGGTCTGTAGGCAATAGCTTTCGGGATTTTGATTAGAGATGGATTACATGAACCTCAGAGGATTATAGAGGTAGAAGGAGAACCTAGAAGTGACCGTGGAGAGCAAAGATTCTTCCAAATCCCCATCTTTGACCAGTGTGCTGAGTCAGTGCAGCCATTACTGGAAAGGGTGGTCCGGCAGATGATATCATCAGAGGCAAACCAGGTTTCAGTAACAGCTAGTAGAAAAAGGAGTAGGAGAGGAAAAGATTTAGAATAATGGGGAGTTTGTTGCTTGTATAACAGGTATTCCTCGGGGCACAGTGGAAGGGATGAATGGGATTCAAGGACATATCATTTCCTGTCTCCTCCTGGTCCACAGTACTTCTTGTCTCATTCCTTAGAACAACTATATCCTTGAAATTTAAATATGGTATTTAGAACTTCTAGTTAGAAAGAGCCCATTTAATAACATCTGGACTTTTAAGAAAAGTCATGCCATTTTTAAAGACTTGGGTGGTCACATTATTGCCACTTCTTGAAGTGTCTGCTTAAATAGGCTTCCTGAGGTCTTCCAGGACACAGTAGTACTGCCTGCCACTTTGGCAGCAATTAAGGTCTGTGCCCAGACTTAGTGAATGTTCTGGGCTGGGCTAGTTTATTTTGTATTGGAACAAAACAAAACTCTCGTAGGTCTTGTAGAAGTTAACAAAAAAAGAGATTTACTTAGCCATAGAAGAAGAAGGATATTGAAAATGATTAAGAAGTTCCTGTGCTAGAGCCAGCAATGTTTCCCACCAGCCAAGCATCAGAGATCCCTCTTTTTGTACTTAGGCAATGGGGGAGTGACATCAACAATCTAAACCTTTAGTCCCTTGATCCAACCTGTTAAGGAAAAACTAGCCTACCTTTCACGGAAGTGGGATGGGGTTAAGATATCGTTCCTACTACTGTGGACCAACCCACTCATGCCCTGCTTTCATTGGCAGACCTCTTCCCCTCTACTGGAACTCTGGCTGCACTCAATCATTCATTAATACTTCTCTCCCCTCCCTTTTGACTTTCCCCACTAGGATGATTCTGAACCTCTACCGAAGAACAAACTCCCCTCCTCCATCCCAGCTGTCTGTCCCTCATTCCCAACGACCTCAACACTATTCCCCTACCTTATGCTCCAGATTTACCTGCTCCTTTCATTATGCCTTCTGGAATTTCTGCTCTGTCATCTACAAACTTCCCTTCATGCTAAACCTCTTCCTCTCTAGTCCTTCCATTTTCAGGCACTTGCTGAGGTCTAACTTCCCCTGGATGTCCCTGGCAATCCTGGCCATCCTTTATGGATTTTGTTGCTGATTTAAAAATTTTATTTATTTCTTTTTTGTTTTCAACATTTGCTTTTAAAAGATTTTGAGTTCTATGTTCCCCCCCAGCCCTGCCACTCTCCCCTCCCCAAGATAGCATGCAATCTGATATAGGCTATACATGAATGATCATATTAAACGTGTTTCCACATTAGTCATGTTGTGAAATAAGAATCAGAACCAAAGGTAAAAACCATGAGAAAGAAAAGACAAAAAAAAAAAAGAGAGAAAATAGTACACTTAATCGGTATTCAGACTCCATAGTTGTTTCTCTGCATATGGATAGCACTTTCCATCATGAGTCTTTTGGAATTGTCTTAGATCATTGAATTGCTCAGAACACCTAAGTCTAACAAAGTTGATCATTGCGCAGTGTTGCTATTACTGTGTACAGCATTCTCCTAGTTCTGCTCACTTCAGTCAGCATCAATTCATGCAAGTTTTTCTAGGTTTTTCTTTTTAAAAAAACATTTATTTTTAGTTCTCAACATTCCCTTTTATAAGATTTTGAGTTTTAAATTTTCTCCCCATCCTTTCCCTGTTCCTCCCCCAAGATGGCATGCAATGTGATATATGCTACACGTGTATAATCATATTAAACATATTTTCACATTAGTCATGTTGTAAAGAAGAATTAGAACCAAAGGGAAAAACTTCAAGAAAGAAAAAAAAAGGGAGAAAATAGTATCCTTTAATCTGCATTCAGACTACATAGTTCTTTCTCTTGTTGTGGATAGCATTTTCCATCATGAGATCATTGCATTGCTGAGAAGAGCTAAGTCTATCAAAGTTGGTCATTGCACAATGTTGCTGTTACTGTGTACAATATTTTTCTTGTTCTGTTCATTTCACTCAGCATCAGTTCGTGCAAATCTTTCCAGGCTTTTCTGAAGACCATCTGCTCACCATTTCTTCCTTCCTTCCTTCCTTCCTTCCTTTCTCTTTCTTTCTTTCTTTCTTTCTTTCTTTTCTTTTGGAGGGGAGAAGGTAGGGCAATCAGGGTTAAGTGACTTGCCCAAGGTCACATGGCTAGGTTTTTTTTGGGGGGGGGAAGTATCTGAGGCCGGATTTGAACTCAGGTCCTCCTGACTCCAGGGCCAGTACTCTATTCACTGTGCCACCTAGCTGCCCCCTCACCATTTCTTATGGAACAACAGTATTCCATTACATTCAGTATTCCATTACTTGTTCAGTCATTCCCCAATTGATGAACATCCCCTCAATTTCCAATTCTTTGCCACCACAAAAAGAGTTGCTATAAATATTTTTATACATGTGGGTCCTTTTCCCTTGTTTATAATCTCTTTGGGATACAGACCAAGTAGTGGTAATTGTTGGATCAAAGGGTATGCAGTTTTTGGTTTCACTTTCTCTCATAACACCCAATTCTTGGCACGGGAGAGGGAATTGAAAAACTCTTTGCTCTCAATGATCATTTCAAGACTCTCCCTCTAATTCCGTTGTTCAGCAACCTCTTCTCCTTTCAATCCAGTGCAAATGAAATGTTGGCTCATACCTACTAACCCCCAGGACATTCTCCTTCTCTTTTCATTGAGTAATTTTCCTTTCCATCCCAACTGCTTCTTTAATTATAGGAGAGTTCAATGTATTTTCTAGTATTCTCTCAACTTCCAAATACTTCCACATATTCAACTTCCCTCCCATGATCATTCTTCTGCTCTCCCTCAGCTAAACACAGATATGCTCCTGCCCCTGATCTTGGTATTAATAGTAGTTAACACAGTGCCTTGCACTGGTGCTTCATAATAATTTGTTGAATTTAATAAAAATTCAGGATTTTGTGTCAAGGTTACCTACACGATGATTTAATGGAAAAATAACATCTTGAGAGTATAGGCTGCCATTATTAACAACTTTCCATTCACTACAAATTGGTAGCAAACCTGGAAAGCTTAATTCTAGAAACAGATATGTAATTGCTTTTTGTTTTTATCCCTAATGCTTAGTATGATACCTAGTACATAGTAGGCATGAAATAGATGCTTTTTGGTTGGTAGATTGAATTGTATATGAAGGCAAAGTAGCCACCATGGCCATCCATTTATAATTCTTTATGTCCTTCCTGCCTTCTTTTTTTTCTTTCTTTCTGCATTATTTCTCACTCCTACTGTTCCCTTCCCCTACTGGACACTTTGGAAACAAAAAACCAAAACCATTATAACAAATATGCATAGTTCTATCAAAACACATGAACCATGTCCAAAAATGTATGTCTTATTCTGTATTTTCAGTCTATGCCCTCTCTGGTAGGAGCTAGATGGTATATTTCTTCTTCAGTCTTCTAGACTTGTTTTATAACCAGCTATTCTGTTATCTTGGATCTACTACTTAATAGTATGTCTAGATTCTCATCAGAGAGTGTTGCTTATGTTGATATTAACCTCAAAGGTCTATACAGAGGGTACCAGTGAAAGTATTTAGCTATAGACTCTTTGTGAAGACAAAGTGCTGGGGAAAGTATTCAGGAAGGAGGGCAATGAAGCTACCTATATTTTGTGAGCTGTCTGAAAGGGTATGACCTTTTCAGATTCCAAATTCACTGAAAAAGGAGGTACTTAGAAATTACTTACTAAACTCTTTATTTCTGGTCATGACTTCCTAAATAAGTTGAAACACATTGTAGAGAAGGACTAAAGATGATGTGAGGGGATTGGTGGTGGGTGAGACATACTCTTATTAGAAATTGATCCATTACAACATAGGCATATGCATGTGTGACAAGTTATCATTCAAACAGTAAAACTGGACCAGCGGAAAGGTGACATAAAGTAGACAACTGTTCTTCTCCACCCCCTCCTCCAATTCATTATTTAAAAATTTTGAGTTCTGGGGGTCAGAGCCAAGATGCCAGCATAAGAGCAGCAACATATCGCAGCTCTCACATAGCCACCCCAAAATACCCATAAAATATGACTCTAAACTAATTCTAGAACTCCAAAACACACAAAATATACTTTCCCCTAAAGTCAGCTCAGCTACAAGGAACTATATCAGCACTGCGAACCAAAATCAGCCTGGCCTGAAACCACGGCTGTGTCCTGGGGGCGGCTGAAGGAGAGGAGCCGGGAGGTGGCTGGACGAGAGGAGCCAAGCCCTGGCTGGAGCTTCAGGTGAGCGGATTGACGGCAGCTGCAGCAGTATCCAGAATTAGGTCAGTGGGACTTGCGAGGTGGTGGGAGAAAAGCTGGTCCCGCCAAAATATCTCCAGGGCTAGGAAGTGGAAAGCGAAGTCCTGCACCCACCTCCACATTGCAGCTTCAGAGCTCTTGGCCTGCAGACTGCAGGGGGACCAAGAGATCGTTCAGAGGCCAAGTGCTCTTGTGTTGAGCGGCCTGGATTCAGATCGGTCTTGGGCTTTGGTCCTGTGATTCTTTTTCTTCAGTGAACCAGAAGTGGAGGAGGGACCCAGCAACCTTGTAAGAGCTCCGGCAGCTGGGAAAACCCCAGCAATTTGGGACAGACCTTTCCCCTCTGGAAGCAGAGCTCCACAGAGATTAAAAAAAAATCATGGACTGACCAACCATGAATAAGAATAAGCATAAGAAGCAAAGTAAGAACAGCAACCAAACCCTAGATTCCTTCTTTGGGGAAAAGAAGGACCAAGGGAGAGAGCTGCAGGAGGACAGCAAAGCCAGAGCTCCCCCACCAAAAGCCTCCAATAAACATAGAGATTGCCTTAAAGCTAGAGAGCAGCTGAAGAATGATTTTGAAAACCAAATCAGAGAAGTGGAAGAAAAATTGGGAAGAGAAACAAGAATGTTGCAAGAAAATCATCAAAAGAGAGTCAGCAATCTGACTGAAGAAATTAACACCCTATAAAATAGATTAACTCAAATGACAAAAGAGGCCCAAAAAGTCAATGAGGAGAAGAATGCTTTAAAAAGTTGACTTTGCCAGATGGAGAAAGAATCTCGAAAGCATTCTGAAGAGAATAATTCCGTCAAAATTAGAGTGGAGCAAATGGAAGCAAATGACTTCATGAGAAATCAAGATACTATCAAACAGATCCAAACAAATGAAAAAA
>CM053581.1:445048677-445067832 GCA_028627135.1 Pseudochirops cupreus
TGAGGGGGAAGGACATAGAAGAGAATAGATTGGGGGAAGGGTTATACAATGGGATGGCTGTTTTGGGGTGGTGGGTAGGGGAAAGATGGGGAGAAAAATGTGTAACTCAAAATTTTGTGGAAATGAATGATGTAAACTAAACTAAAATTAAATTAAATTTAAAAAAAATTTTGAGTTCCAAATTCTCTCTCTCCTCCCACTCCTTCCCCTGCCCATTGAAAAAGCAAGCAATATTACATCAATTATACATGTACTATCATGCAAAACATATTTCCATACCAGCCATGTTGCAAAAAAAAAAAGCAAGAAAAATTTTTACAGTGAAAAAAATATTAAACTTCAATCTGCACTCAGAATTCATCAACTGTCTCTCTGGAGGTAGATAGTAGAAGTCATCATTTCTCTCTCTGGAGGTGGATAGTATTTTTTGTCCTGATTCTTTCCATATTTAGACAATGTTATTCTGAGGACATTTTATTCTCTTGCCTAGAAGGAAGGTTTTTCTGGCTAAAACATGAGAAAGACAAGAAAAAGATGCAAAGAAACATAGCCAGTTACTAGAAGACCTGCGTTGGACTCTATAAACACAGAATATAACGTATCCTTTGGTCAAGGTTCGGGAATGTCTGTTGATACAGGGTGACCAATTTGGAGGCAACAAGGGTATTAGTTTCTTTTTTTTTTTTAAGGGTATTAGTTTCTATTGGGCTCTAACTTTTCTCTATTTCAGATAATATGCTTTGCGTTGGATGCTATTTACCACATCAAGGAAAATTCCATTTACTCCTACACTTTGTAGAGTATTTTGACAAAATTTCAGCAGAATTCTGTCAAAAGCTTTTCCAGTATCTGTTGATATAATCATATGATAATTACAATTTTTGCTTTTAATACAGTCTATGTTTATAGTTTCCCTTATATTGAACCAAACCTGTATTCCTGCATCATTGATATAAATCCAACCTGCTCATTCTTCACAATCTTTTAAATACATCATAGCAGACTGCGCTGATATTTCTGTATATTGGAATCAATTGTTCTTTAATATTTAATGGAATATTTGGCTTTATTTTTTATTTTAAGAGTTAATTTATGGCTTGTTCAATTTCTTTTTCTGAAGCTGAGTTTACTATTTCTTGTTCTATTGGTCTGGATAGTTTATATTTTTGTAAATATTCATCCATTTCATTTATCAGGTTTTTTTGGAATAAAAATCTGGGCAAATAGTTTTTAATATTTTGTACCTTGACTTGTTGGAAATTCTTTTCCTACTTTTGATACCACTTGTTTTTTCTTGCTCTCTTTTTAAAATATCAGACTAGTTAACTGTTATTTTAACAGCTATTTTTATTTATCAATTCTGTGTGTATATGTGTGTGCTTGCCTTCAAAATTGTTCATTCTTTGATTTTCAGAATTTCTAATTTGATGTTGCGGAGAAAATTCTGTATTTTGTGTTATTAATTTAAATTAAACTAATTCTAAACATTTCTTCTTAGAGAAAGTTACAAAAAGTGGGTAGTAATCCCATCTGGATGGAATTGCAATATATAATATTCTCAAACAATAGACAAAATTTCATAGTCAAGACAGAGCAAGGATTGAATTTAGGCAATAGTCTAAATTGTCATAGAAGCTATGGACAACTGCTTGGAATAATGCTTTTAAATGCACAAAATAAAATAAATTTTACAAAGGAAGTAATATGGAAATGCAGTTGTCAAAATTTTAAAAAGATTCCCAGACCTGGGGTTAAGCATTACTGCCTTAGAGAGTAATTTTTCCTAAAACCATTCAATCCTTTTTCACTCATTATTTGTAAAGGTTCTTCTTTCCATCTTGTCAAAAGTGAATTCAAGATATTTCCAATAACTTAAATATATATGTATATATACACACATACATACCCATATATACATATAGATAATCATCTTAAGTGGATCAGTAAAGACCTTTTGCAGGTCCAGAATATCAAAGGAATTAATGAAAAGAAATTCTAGGGAAGATGGCCTAGCAGTACCAGATTTTAATCTGTATTATACAGTAGCAGTCATCAAAACTACTTGGTACTGGCTGAGGAATAGAGTAATGGATCAATGGAATAGATTGGGTATGCAAGACTCAGTAGTCAATGACTATAGTAATCTACTGTTTAATAAACCCAACCCCAGTGTTTGGGATAAAAACTCACTATTTGACAAAAACTGCTGGGAAAACTGGAATATAGTATGGCAGAAACTGGGCATAGATTATTATCTTACTCCATATACCTAAATCAAGTCTAAATGGGTGCACAAGCTAGGTATAAAGGCTAATATTAAGCAATCTAGGAAAGCAAGGAATAGTTTACCTGTCAGACTTATGGAGAAGGGAAGACTTTATGACCAAACAAGAGTTAGAGAGCATTAAAAAATGCGAAATGGATAATTTTGATTACATTAAATTGAAAAGTTTCCATTCAAAGCCAATGTAACCAAGATTAAGAGGGAAGTGGGAAATTGGGAAAGAATTTTTACAACCAGTGTCTCTGATAAAGGCCTAATTTCTAAAATATACAGGGAATTGAGTCAAGTCTATAAGAATACAAGTCATTCCCCAATTGATAAATGGTCAAAGGATATGAACAGGCAATTTTCAGAGGTAGAAATTAAAGATATCTATAAGCATATGAAAAAATGCTCTAAATCACTATTGATTCAAGAAATGCAAATCAAAACAACTCTGAGGTACCACATCTCACCAGTCAGATTGGCTAAGATGATAAAACAGGAAAATGATAGATGCTGGAGAGGATGTGGAAAAATTGGAACACTAATGCATTGTTGGTGGAGTCGTAAACTGATTCAACCATTCTGGAGAGCAATCTGCAACTATGACCAAAGGGCTATAAAAAAAGTGCATACCCTTTGACCCAGCAATACCACTTCTAGGGTTGTATTCTAAAGAGATCATAGAAGTGGTAGGAAGATCCATATGGACAAAAATATTTATTGCAGCTCTTTTTGTGGTGGCAAAAAATTGGAAATTAAGGGGATGCCCATCAATTGGGGAATGGCTAAACAAGTTGTGGTATATGAATGTAATGGAATACTATTATGCTATAAGAAACAAGGAGCAGATGGACTTCATATTTACCTGGAGAGATTTATACTACCTGATGCTGAGTGATAAGAGCAGAACCAGGAGAAATTTGTACACAATTACAGATACAATGTATGTGTGATGACCAACTTTGATAGACTGTACTCTTCTCAGCAATGCAAGGTTATAAGACAACTCCAAAAGACTCAGGATGGAAGGAGATGTCTACATTCAGAGAAAGATCTAGAAAGAACAGAGTTTAAGTGCAGACTGAAGCAAACTATCTGCTCTCTTTTTTTTTGTTGTTGTTTGGTTTTGTTTCCTCTTTCCCATTGTTCATTCCATCAGTTACAACCCTTCTTTACAACCTGACTAATGTCTAATGTGAAAGTTAAAAAAAACAAAACAAAAAAACCCAAAACCTTTTGCCTTTGTCCAGTCACCACTCTTACCTTCTTGGAGAACAGAGTTCTCCCTGAACTTTCACCTAGTTTCCTCAGATAAAATGGCAGGGCCTTTTAAAAGGAGCAAATGGATTTAGTTCAGGGCATTGTTTCAGAATTGATAATTAAAGAAAGATTGAGAAATATTCCTCACTCAAGACAAACTAAGGAAATTAGACTGAAATACTGTCCTAATGTCATCTTGTAATAAGAAGTCTAAATATGTAGTTGGGGAGAGGTGCTCAGTAAGATTCCAAAGTGTTTAATGGGTATATTTCTTGATTTCTCGCTTTTTTATGTTTTGTTGTTTTAGTTCTATGATCAGTTCAGTGACTTTTCTCTTTTGTTGATTAGAAGAGGTTAGGGACACAAATTTTCCTCTAAGGACTGCTTTGAATGCATCCTAAAAGTTTTGATATGTTGTCTCATTGTTTTCATTTTCTTTGATGAATTTTTTTTTTTTACTATGATTTGTTCTTTGATGATCTACCAATTTTTTAGTTTTAAATTATTTGGTCACTAAGTTTGAACCCTTTCTTCAAAGGCATAATATTGACTATTGTGTTATGGTCAATAAAGGATCTTTTAAAATATTTGTACTTTTCTATATTTGTTTAGGATATTTTTATGCTCTGGTACATGGTCAATTTTTATAAATGTTCTATGTACAGCTGAGACACATTCTCTCCCCCCATACCCCCATATCCATCCATCTACCCATCTACCTACCTACCTACCTATCACCAGAAATCTGTCATCTTTACTTCTATAATTCTATTCAGGGCTTTAACTTCTTTCTTGTTTACATTTTTATTAGATTTTCTAGGTCTGAAAGCATGTCCATTGAAGTTCCCAAATATTGTTTTTCTGTTGAATTATTTTATAATGTAAAAATCTGTACAATTTGGTGCATATATAAAGTTTTGATAAAATTTTATTGTCTATCATGGCTTTAAGCATAGTTTAGTTTACCTGTTTATTGCCTTTAACCATATCTATTCCTACTAGTGCTTGGATGAGATCGTGATTGTTACCTGCTTTTTGAGTTTTATTGAAGCATAATAAATACTATTATAGCCCATCTTTTTAATTCTGTATGAATATTTATTTTTCAAGTGTGTTTCCTGGATTCTACTTTATAATCCATTCTTCTCTTTTTTTTTGTTTATGAGTTTTTCACATTCATGTTTGCAGTTATGATTATTAATTGTGTATTTATCTCCAGCCCACCCTACTGTGCTTTTCCCTCTTTATTCCTTTGTTTTGCTTGTGACAGTTTCCTTTCCAATGCTATCCTCTCTTACACCTCATTATCCACTGTCCTTATATGTTTCTCTAAGCAAGTTTAATATATTTATCTATTAAATTTTTTGTATGTTTATGTGGGTGCATTTGTTTAACACTCCTTTGTCTAGTTCAGATGAGAGCAATGATCATGGGATGCCCCCCCCCCATTCCTCCATATTTGTCTGCTCTTCCTATAATGTTTCTCAGTTATGTGAGATATTTTGCTCATTTACTCTTCTTTTCTTCCTTAGTGTAATCTTTTCCCTCTCCCCTTAATTTTATCTCTGAAGACTATTGAAACAGAGCAAAACCACTAATCAAGTCATCTCTTTGTCTTACCTAACTTCCCCTGTGACTCTTGGAGAAATTTGAGCTTGACAAGGATACACTTCTCTACCAATTAAAATATAATCACCTCATTCTCATACAGCCTTTTCCAATTGCTCAAACAGAATTTAATTTCTAGGTTTCTCTGGACTCTTGTGCTTGCATTTCAAAGTTTCTACTTAGTTCTAGTCTTTTTATCAGGAGTCTTCAAAGGTCCTCTATTGCATTTAAGTTCCATTTTTTTTTTACCTATAAAATTATTCTCCATTTTGCTGGGAAGTTTTATCTTTTGCCTTTTGAAATATCACATTTAAGATCTCCTCTTCTTTTGGTGGTAGCTACCAATCTTATGTCTGTGATTCCTTTGTACTTGATTTTTTTTTTTTAGTTTTGGCCTCTTATAATACTTTTAATTTACTTAAATGCTATGCATTTTTGGGCTGTTATATCCCTGGGAGTTTTCATCATTGAGTTTCTTTCAGGAGGTAATGGGTAGAATCTTTCCATTTTCATATTTTTCCCTTATTCTAATAGATTTGGGCTATTTTCTGTTAATTATTTCTCAAAACACAATATCCAAGTCTTTTCTTTGGTTATACCTTTTCAAGCATTCAGTGATTCCTAGTTTATGTCTCCTTAACCTGCTTTCTGGGTCACTAGTTTTTAATAGGAAGTTTCTTTTCATCAGCCCATAGGAATGAGAGGGTTCACAGAAATGACAGTAATCCCACCTGGAAAATATGACTTCTCTTGTTCCCAACCTTTGAGGAGACAAAAGTCAATACATTTTTTTTTTTGGCACTGAGAAGACTATTACAGGAGCTAACCTATTAGAACCTGCATTTTCCAAAAGATACCGCATATCTGGAGTCCACCAATATCCATATTTTAAAAAATGGAAATAGTACACTTCAAAACACTTCTCTCTGGTAATCTTTGAGTAACTTTGTAACAGTTTACAGCTTTGAAATTATTCTCCTGGAGAGTTCAAAGTCCTCTGGGAAGATACATAGTGTTAATCATGTAACAAGGGCTGTATAAATTGGTTATCCTTATTTGGCTAACAGACAATCTGAGGCACAGCGGCTCTTTGAAGAAAGCATATTACTTCTATTCTAGATTTTCCTCATATGTATTCTAGAGTACTTGGAACCAGAACTTACTCAATGCATATTTATGTATAACAATGAAATTCTTGATGTTTTCCTAGGAACATATAATGAGATGGTTAACAGACCATGGATTAATTTTTGACATGAAGACCATACTGAACATTAGATCAGCAATGCCACCCTAAAAGCAAACAGCTACCAGTTGCTATAAGTGCCCTTGTGCTTATAACCTCAAAATCCAACACTTAAATGTATGAAAATAGAAATCCTTTCTTTTCTCACTTTCTATTTCTAGATCCATGATTGTGAATGCATACCAACCCCCAAAGATAGAGGTATACAGCCGTTTACTGTACTTTCCTTACTGTCAGTGAAGTGTGACTCATAGTTTCAATGAGTAGATTATCTGTCTGCGGATCTTTTTATAAAGATGCAGGAATGCAAATGCTTTGGGGCTAAAGAGCTCTAGCCCAGTTTTTCTCCTGGGAAGCCAAGTCCCATAAAGTGCCTTGATTTTCTCCTTGGAGTGTTTATTTTAAACTTAAGTGCCTCGTTTGATTTTAAAAAGCAGTGGACTCAGTTCTTGTTTTTCTGATTACATCACATACTGCTTCACCTCAACTGTTTCTCTTGACTTATGAATCTTATCATTTCCATCAAAATTTTAGTAAGCAACTACTTGACCATGTTCCAGAGGGGTGGGGATTAGAAAATGTTTACTTTGTAGCCCAAACTACCTCCTTTAGGTGCATTGTCTTATGAACCTAAAAAGTGCAGAAGAAGTTTGTCCTAGAGGAATAGTATCTTTTGAATTCCCAAATTTAAAAAGATGTCAGCCTTCCTGCTTATGGGCTCTCTGTTTTCTACTTTTGTTTTTTTTTTTTTTACCTGATGTAAAAATACACCAGCTTTGTACCGATGACATAAATAGAAAACCATAATGTAAATTAATGCCAATATTGCAGTGTAGAACAACTTCCTTTAAAACTTTTGGCATTTCATCGTTTGGGGGAAGGCTGAACAAGTTGTGGTAGATGGAAAAAATGGGATAAAACCGTCCTGTAAGAAATGATGAATATAAAGAAGCATAGGAAATTTTATATGCACTGATGAAAAGTGAAGAATGCACAACCAGGAAAAAGCAATATATGCAATAACTACAGCGATGTAAATGAAAAGAACAACCATAAAACAAGTGAAACCAAATGCAGCAAAATGATAGTAATTAAGTTTGCTCCCCCCCCCCAAAGAGAAATAAGAAGGCATTTTCAGAAGGAAAGACAATAGGTACATAACACGAAGATAATGTTAGATTTGCCTTATGTATTAGCTTTTCATTGAACTATTTTTTTTTCCTCTTTCATATTATTCACTATATGAATATAACCCCTTCTTTGAGGCGTCAGTGGGAGGAACGTGTTGGGAAAGGTGGATGACGCAAAAACAAAATTTATAAAATAAAATCTTTTTAAAAAGAAAAAATATTGAGAGAAAATAGAAAACGTATTTAAAAATCTTTTGCATTCACTATCAGTAATACATAACTGTAGAAAAGTTATCTGGTGTGGTTGAGATTTTCTAGTTCAGAGGACAACTCAGTGATAGGATTCTGAAGAGAGAGTTTGAAAAAAAGCTATTAGTCACTTAATTTTATTTTTATAAAATAATAATTTTTCATTTTAAAGAGAAAGAAATAATAATAAAAAATATTATCACAGTAGAAGGTAAGCTCCTCGACAGCAGGAACCAATTGTTTTTAGTTTTTTGCATCAATAGGCACTTACTAGATATTTGTTTAAGTGATTTTTAAAAACCCATCCTAAAATATAAGTAATAACTTAATTAGTACTTCATATTACAAAAGAACAAATGCTACTCTCATTTTTAAATTCTCCTTATTGCCCCAAGTTGCACTTTTTCATTTTATATATTCCAATTGGTGTGGAATGTGTAAAGTCATTTGTAATACTTCAAAAAGTATATGCATCATGAGCTCTTTTCACTAAGTAATTTAATAACATAGGAAAATGATACAAATTAACAGATGTTAACAGATACCTGAATGAAATAAAGTAATCAGGATTTTTTTTTTTTTTTGCTTTTTGGAGGGGAGGAGGGCGGGTCAATTGGGGTTAAGTGACTTGTCCAAGGTCACACAACTAGTAAGCGTTAAGTGTTGAGCCAGGATTTGAACTCAGGTTCTCCTGATTCCAGGCCCATGTCTAGCACCACCCAGCTGCCCCATAATCAGGGCCTGTATGAGATTAAATTGAAGATGAGAATAGGAATGAAGTTTTGTTAAAAAAAAAAGAATCCTCTCCCTTTCCCCTCCTTTCACTTCCTAAATCAGGGAGCTTAACTTCCTTAGATTACTAATAGATTGTACAGTCCCTTCACAGAGAAACTGGGTTGGAATGGTAGGAACAGTTTGCCCTCACCAGCATGGGGAGAAGTATAATGTGGTAACAAAAAAGATCTTTTTATGAATGGGGTTAAACTACTATTTCTAGCAGCAGTGGACAGGTCCAGTAAAGACCCTACAAAATTGGCAACACCAGGAAAACCTTCCATCATCACTGGTTCCTTCCTAATGGAGGCTTCAAGGAACCCAGTTAGGATACTAGTCCTTTTACTCTAGGCAGTTAAAGATAAAGGGGTTTATTGGAAAGACTTACATGAAGTAATGTCATAGCATAACCTGGAGAACATGATACACAATAATAGCAACTTTGTGTGATGACCAACTTTGATAGATTTGGCTTATCTGAGCTCTTCTGATATCTAAGACAATTCTGAAAGACTCATGACAGAAAATGTTATCCATATCCAGAGAAACAACTATGGACTCTGAATGTAGATTGAAGTATACTATTTTCACTCTTGTGGTTTTCCTCTTTTATTCTGATTCGTCTTTCACAACATGACTAACATAGAAATGTGTTTAATATGATTGTACGTGTATAGCCTATATCAGATTGAATACCATCTTGGGGAGAGGGGAATGGAGGAAGGGGGGAAAATTTTAGAACTCAAAATCTTATAAATGTGAATGTCGAAAACTCTATATAATTTTTTTAATTAAAAGAAAAAATAGATAAGGAAGTTTACTTGGCCAAGTTCATGCTGTTATCTGTGGCTAAGTAAGTATGGTACATAATTTCTCTGAACTCAGACAGCAGTCACTATTAGAGGTAGAACCAAGAGAGACCTTTGTTTACCTTGTCTTTCCATGTAAAATCTTCCGCAAATCTTCTAACTTCTGTAGGGACCCTGGTAGGTATCAACCAACCAATTAATTATCAAGTTTTAAGTGACTCCTAGGTGCCAGAGACTGTACTAGGCACTGAAAAAAAATCATAGCAGATCCAGCATTACTGTGTGACCAGCTCCAGCTACCAAGTGGCAATCTTACAGCACTAGTTAAAAAATAAAAATATGAGTTTTAAGGATTTTGTTTGTTTGCTTCAGCATATGTGAAGTTTGGTTATCACAAACCAAAATTCTATTTCTAACACTTTGCTTGTACTTTTTGTCTACTTTTTCACTTATTCAATAAACATTTATTAAAAATGTGCTATGTGAAAACAAGAAAATCGAAGACTACAGCACTAGCTTTGGAGGTTAAAGGTGCCTAAATCCTAATCTCAAGTCCAATAACCTTTAGGACATTTTGAATGAGGACATCTTAAACTTATGTCCCAAACTGTGCTCATTATCCATTTCCCTAAACTCTTCCCAAATTCCCAATTTGTCTACATAATGCCATGCCTGTACTATTCTCTGCTACTGTGGTCTGCCTTCCACTGAGCTCCCAAAAGTTATGTTCCTAAATTGCCAGCCTACGCAGTGATTCCTATTCAAACTCCAGTAGCTATTTGTTACCTCCAGGGTCAAATTAAAAATCTTTTTTTTTTTTTGGCATCACAAACCCTTCATAACCTGCCTCCCTCCTAACTTTACAGTCTTCTTATACCTTACTCATGCACAGGTACACTGAGAACTAGTGACACTGGTTTCTTTGCTATTTCTCTCACAAGAGAGTCAAGAGAGTATATTTTTCACCTCTTTAAGTATTGTCATTCGTTAAATCCATGTCAGAGGTAGCTAGGTATCACAGTGGATAGAGCACTGGCCCTGGAATCAGAAAGACTTGAGTTCAAATCTGGCCTTATATACTTTATTAAGTGTGTGACCCTGGGCAAGTCACTTAATCCTGTTTACCTCAGTTTCCTCATCTGTAAAAATGAGCTGGAGAAAGAAATGGCAAACCACTCGTGCCTTTGTTGAAAAAACCCCAAAAGGGGTCAGAAAGAGTCAGCCACAACTGAGATGACTCAACAAAAGTAACAACCCTCCTTCCTTATCTCCTTCTCCTGGTTTCCTTCAAGTCCCAGTTAAAATCTCTTCTTTTACAAGAAGCCTTTTCTGATTTCCCCAAATGCTAGTACCTTCTATCTGTTGGTTATTTCCCATTTATTGTGTGTATATGTTTGCATGTTGTCTTCCCCAGTAGACTGTGAGCTCCTTCAGGGTAGGGCCTGCCTTCTGCCTTTCTTTCTGTCCTCATTACTTAGGACAATACCTGGTACATAGTGGGTACTTATTAAATGTTTACTGACTGGCAGATCAGCCACTGACAGGCTAGGCTACCATGGGCAAATTAAATTTTTTGAGCTTTGATTTACTCTTCTGTAAAAGAGACAATAATTCTTGTACTACCTACCAAAGGATTATTGCAATGATCAAATGAGATAATATATATAAAGCACATTGCAAATCATAAAGTACATTATCAATGGACATTCTCAATGCTATTAGTGGCACTCACAGCATGGAGAGGGATGCTTTATCCCACAAGAGACCCTTGCTGGACTCGCATTGACTGGGTTCCATTCTAGGGTAGTCTGACCTCAAAAACAGGTAGATTCAGGGGTTTTTTTTTTCTCTTTCTCTGGCTTGCCATTATAATGCAAGATCATTAAGAATAGGGGATGATTTCATTCTTTGTACTTGTATGACCAGCACCAGCCAAGTATTTAACATACAATAAGCACTTGATAAATACTTGTTGTTTCATTGTTCACCCTGACCCCCAAGTAGAACTTTGGGGAAAATCTCTTAAACATCAGTTTAGAATCTACCCAAAAGGCATTAGGAGGATCTCTTCTATACAAGTTAATGTGTAAAGATATAAATATTATGTATAAGATAACTATTTATTTCCTCTACTATAAAAGAAATACTTAAATACAAAAATGCTTAAAACTCATAAACATGCATTTATGAATACTTAAAAAGTAAAAATTATCTCATCTCTCCTATTATAATCTCCAAGAATCTAAACACTACTATGAAATGTGTAGTTGTTAATTTCATTTTTACTTCAGTCTGAATAGCAAATCAATGTTCATATCTTCTGGTCAGTAAAAATGTTCAAATTTATTATAGTTATAGAAGAGAACTCCTTCTGGGCAATTATCAATTGGCTCAACAATTCCAGATAACTTGAGTTCATGAGGTAGTAAAAACATTCAACTCAGACTCATTGTTTGGTCACTTGTGCTCAAAGTAGAAAAGATAGCCAAAGACTTGAGATTGTCAGACTAGAGTGTGTTGGGTTCACCTTATGTAAGCACAAGCTCTTAGTGCCATATGGATATAGTTACCATAGCCACTTTTGGGCAAGGAGAGAGAAATCCTTCTTTCTCTCTAACTCTGTTAGATGTATGAGGGAAGAGCAGGTGTTGACTGTGTCCCCACCAAGAGGTATCCTCAAAAGAGGAAGGAACATTTCTCTTCAAATGTTGCCTTGCCTACTGAGGGGAAGGGTCTTCTTGTGGTTCAGTCATCAATCATCAAGAGACTAACCAGCAGACTCTGGACACACATGTCCATTGTCGAAGAGCCAGCACATATCTCTTACTTGCAGAGGCTAAGATCCATGGGAAGTGCCCTAATTCAACTATATAGCTTCTGCCCCACTACATGGAATCACTAGAATAATTTTGATATTTATGATAGATAAGACAGAATATTTACAATTAAGCACCGTATTGGTAATGGAATTTGGAGATGCCCCTGTATTGGCTTGGTTTTTGGGTTGAGTGTTAAAACCCAGAGCTTGTGAATCCCACTTGTGGGAACTGGGAGGAGCTGCGAATTGGAAGAGAGGCCCAAGCCTAGAGAAGGCCAGAAGGACTCTGAGAGAGCAGTATCCAGCATTGTGGAGCCTGAGTTGCCGAGAGAAAGACTGCTAAGAGCCCGTTGGTACTGCCACTTGGAACTGCCACCTGGAACTGCCAAGGACTGAGGAGGCATGGCTGTGATGCCGTTATTTTGTCTGCCTGTTTTGAAGTTGTTTTGCCAGATTCACCTGATGGTGAAGGACAGCGCTGCTGCAGAGGTCCTGGAACCTGGCTGTTGGTTCAGAAACCCTGAAGAAGGATTTTCCTGTTGTATGTTTACAGAAATCTTGGAAGAGGGCCTTGCTGATGTTTTCAGGGGTTCTGGGACTGTTCTACAGATAGAGAGTGACTTGATGAGGACACTGGCTATGGCTTTGTTGAGGCTTGTCTCCCCAGGAACTAAGATTGCTGAGGGCTTGCCTCGAGTGAAGATGAAAGGACTTTTCCTTGGGTATTCAATGCTGAGTTTAACCTTGTAACTTAAGGGTGGATGGCCTTTTGTGTTCTCCTGCCCCTTTTGAGATTCAGGGGTGGGAAGCCTTTGAGTGATTGACCAAATGAATGTACTTTGTTTATGGTTGGAGACTAATCTCCATTTGAGAAGACTTTTGGCTGACTAAATGAATGTACTGTCTAGGGGTGAAGTAGTACCTGGATTGAATTGAGAACTTGCTAAAGGATCAAGTTACACTGTATTTTGACTTTTTTTTCCTGTTCTGTGAATGTTTGCTGAATAAATGGGGTTTGCTATGCTGGTAATCCGAACCTTGGAAGTTGCCTTTGCTTGGCATTACAAGCACTTACTATGTGGTCGTGTTAACTGCTAGGGACACAAATAGAAGAGAACAAGACAATCTTTGCCTCAAGGAACTTACTTTCTAATGGGGGAGACAACAGGGTGCCAGCCAGGGAATGGCAAGGAGACTATAGGAATTGGCCTAGTCCTTAGCAAAATACAGTGATGGTTTTCAAAAGCACAGATGGTACCTAATTTCCTGCTGGAGGAAGGGGCAGAGATAGTCAGAGATAAAGCTAAGGCAAAGAGACTAGAGTAGCAATTCTCAACCTGTGGGTTGTAACCCCTTTGGGGGGTCAAACAACCCTTTCACAGGGGTTGCCTAAGACCTTTGGAAAACACATATTTCCGATGGTCTTAGGAACAAAGACACCGCTCCTCTATCTGTCTCCAGGCAGGTTTGCCCACAAGCAGATATGCCCACATATGAGTATTAAAGGGTCGCCGCATTAGGAAGGTTGAGAACCACTGGACTAGAGGAAAATGGGATTGAGTTTACTGAGCAGCTCAGAAACCCAAATGCAATCTAGCCTACTTTATCCTTTTCAGTTCTATACTGGGTCCAGTTCATTGCCCATTTTCATCAGTCTGCCAAGATACATGTAATAATGGACCATTGCCATGGCCTTTCCATCCAAATGCAATATCATTGTCTACATAAGGAAGTCTTTATGCACTGTTTTTCCTTTGTAGATTACTGCATGATTGATGAATATTGATAATGACTTAGTGGTTATGAATCTCATTTAGGAGTAACTCCACTGTTCTAAGACCTAACACAATCAGTACAAAAGCATTGGCAAAAAGAGCATCTAGAGAACTTCATCATCTATGGGGATTACCCTTTTCATTTGTTCTCTTCATTGCACATCTTTTGTGACAGTGGCAGACATCTTTGATAAGCATTCATCTCTCTGTTTTATGTCTCATTTTATATTAATAGTCAGGTGATCATAAAACAAAATTAGCTCTATTTTTTCATCTACCTAGGATTCTTTATTAACAATCTTTTTGGAGGAACATCTTAAAGGCTACATTCTGCTCTACTAAAGGGAATGTTTTCTTAGTCAACTGACAATAAGAACAAATGATTGGATTTTGTATCTCTGTATCTTTTAGTCAATTGCTGTAAAGATGTGCACTGTAGAATATAATTTACTAAATTCTTCCATAGCCCTTCTCATATTTTCATCAAGGATGCCTTTAATACAAGAATAGAACATTGATTATTCTCAAAAAGATTTTGTAGGAATGGGGAAATAGACAAATGTGTTACTAGTTAGTTATTTTTTTCAGGTACCTTTTTGGGTGGTCATGGTGTTCACTTTTATTCTCCCCCAGTCAGTTAATATCTTCCTTTTTTAAATACCTTGTGACTCAATCCCTCAAAGCCTTCAAGATTGTGTCATCTCCCACAAGGGTTTCCTTTGGGTAAACTTGTTTTTGTTTTTCTTTTTTCTTAGCTACCATTCCTGGTCTTTGTTTTTCTAAGTGCAATTGCTAGTTTCTCATACAGTGCTCAAGAGCCTGAGATCACAGAATGTCAAGAGAATGACTCAGAGTTTATCTAGTCAACCGACTTGAATCCCATCGAAGAAATCATCTCTACAACATACCTAATAAATGAGCATCCACACTTTGCTCAAAGATCTCCTGTGACTGGGAGCTCACTATCTCCTAAGTCAACTCGGTGTTAGAGATAAGGTCCTAAATGTAGTGGCTCTATTATCAATGAAAAATCAACATATTTCCCCCCTACCACCACTACGCACTTCCATTTTTGTTTGTTGTCTATTTACATAATTTAAGATAGAAAAGTTTCTCAATAAAGCAATCTTTAGCTGATGGGCAGGTAGGCATCACAGAGGATAGAGCGCCAGACCTGAAGTTGGGAAGACTCATCTTCATGAATTCAAATCTGGCCTCAGACACTAGCTATGTGATCCTGAGCAAATCACTTAACCCTATTTGCCTCAGTTCCTCATCTGTAAAATGAGTTGGAAAAGGAAATGGTAAACTACTCCAATATCTTTGCCAAGAAAACCCCAAATGGGGTCATGAGGAGTTGGAAATAACTGAAACAACTCAATAACATCATAATAGTTTATGTATATCAGTCAGTCTAAGACAGCGGTTCTCAACCTTCCTAATACTGCCACCCTTTAATACTCACATGTGGGCGTATCTGCATGTGGGCGGACCCGCCTGGAGACGGATATAGGAGCGGTGTCTTGGTTCCTAAGACCATGGTAAGTATGTGTTTTCCGATGGTCTTAGGTGACCCCTGTGACCCCTGTGAAAGGGTCGTTTGATCCCCAAAGGGGTCGCGACCCACAGGTTGAGAATCTCTGGCCTAAGATATCCTAATCAATCTATCAACAAGTATTTGTTAAATCCCTTCCATATGCTAGGCGCTAGGCTAAGTGTATTGTGAAAACACATAGTCTAACTATACAGTCTGAAATTTTGGTAATATTGTTTCCTTAAAGAAAAATAGGACATAGTAAGCAGGAGTTCAATTTTTTTTTAAATGAGCCGGATTTCTAGAAACTATTTTGTGTAGGCAAAGCAAGGCATGAATTGAGACGATGTTAGACCACATGTATACACAAATCTGTTCACTTCTTGGTCTAGCAATGAATTCACAATTTATGTAAACTAAACTATTTTTTCCCTCATCATCCCTAATATTTCTTATAACTGTAGAGTCTTGAAAAAATTCTCTAGCACTTCCTTCCCCAGGAAAACCAAAAGTAAAATTATCTAATTTAATTGACTATTTTCACTTTATATATAAGTAAACACTTTAAAAAGCCAGAAAAATTTGGGACTCTATATCTGACCAGAAGCAATAAGGAAGCTTGATGCATCCACCCATGCTACCATAAAAATTACAGGTTATGTCTATTACTTCAGAGTACAGGAAAAGGGGATGACATAAATAGGAGTTGATGTCATAGGCCCAATTTGATGGTGGGAGTAGCAGCAACAGCATATTATAGGGTCCCTCACCATCTCTCTGCAAAAAAAAAAAAAACCACTGTGAAACTACTTAAGATTTCCACCCTCATGGAAAGGCAATGTTGAGGCTACCATTATGACCTCTGACCTCTAGATAAATGATCCACCATTAGTCACTTCTTCCTGTTAGCTTCATTTATATCAGTATTTCCAGAGTCTCTTCGTATGTGGACACCGGAGAACATGGCCAATTGGCAGCTCACTGTTCCCTACCTAGGCAGTTTAAATTATTCTACAGGCCCTGAGTACCAGGGTACTCTTTGAAGTTGTCAGGGTTACTTATATGCCACAGAACCTATAAAGAAAGATCATAATAGACCTAACAGATCTGCTCTAGTCCTTATCTGTCTCAGGAAACAAAGGAGTTCTTCTGTAAGCATAAGCAGCCCACTGAAACCTTGAACAGTTCCTGGGAGCCATTCAAGGATTTCCCCTAACAGCTCACAGACCATGGAGCTAGAAGAGACCTTCCAGTCCAGAGATCATCCTTTCTGTATTTTACAGAGGAGAAATTGAAGCCCATGGAGGTGAGATAATTTGTCCAAGGTTAGTTACACAAGCAGCAACAGGATCTGTTATTTGAATCAAAATCTTTCTAATGACTTCTAATGAAGCCATCTGTTGTGAGGTTCCCTCTTCCTTACAATTCCACATCTCAAATTCTGCCAACACTGCCCTAACTCCACATTCCTTCCTCCTCTGCTCCAGTCTCAGAAGAAGAGGAGGCTCTTTTCTTTGCTAAGGTTACTGTTTCTCCTTATGTAGTTTATCCCATTTCCTATCTCAGGAGCTTGCTCCTCCATTTATCCCCTTTTTCTGTTTAATTTTCAGTTTCTTATACATCAATTTCTTTCCTACTGCTTGCAAACATACCCAGATATTACTCATCCTTTAAATAACCAAAAGAAAAAAAAATTGAATTCTGCTGGATTCTGGTCTCCTCTCAATTACCGTCCTATAACTCTTCTTCTTGTCACCACCAAATTCCTAGAAAAGTTCTTTAAAATCATTTTTTTGCTTCTTCACATTTCACTCACCTTTTGCCTCTGATCTCACCAATGGAGTCAAACTGCTCTCTCCAAGTTTACCAATGGTCCCTCCATTGCTAAATCTAATGGTGTTTTTTCAGGACTCATTCTTTTTGAAATTTGCAGTGATACCACTGTCCACCTTCTCCTCCTGGATACTTTTTTCTTCTTTGGTTTTCATGACTTTCCTTCAAGGGATTGGGAAAGGCTTCCTGCATGTCCCAGATTAAAGCCATCTTCCCTCTATAAGAAGCCTTTCCCAACCTCTCTTAATTCTAGTGCCTTCCCTCTGTTAATTATTTCTAAATTATCCTGGATATGTCTTGTGTGTATATAGTTGCTAACATGTTGTCTCCCGCATTAGACTGTGACCTCCTCATGGATAGGGACTGTCTTTCTTTATATTCCTAGCTCTCATTATAGTTTCTGGAACAGGTGAAGTCAGGTCAACATTCATAGCCTGCAGTCCATCAAAGGATTTTGGGCAGCCCTTGAAAAATGTAGAGGATGTAAAAGAAGGTAAAGATGAATGTATTGTCCGGGTGCCACTTAACCACTTTCCACTAGTCACTATTGTGCCCTTCATGTAATTTGGTGGGGGTGGGGAGTGGAGGGAGGTGGGGGGGGGTTTGCCAGTGCCCATGCTCTCCTGTTTGTCATATGACCTGGGCCAACTAACCATCATCAATCAGTCTCTAGTCTGAGAGGAGCCAGAGTTCTAGCTTTTCACTTTTTCATTGTTACTAAATGTAAATAGTAAGAAAAATTGAAAAATGTATTAAAACTTATACACTGAGCAAAGTAATTTTTTAAAACATTAATATGATTTCATAATAAATAAAATCTTAATAAGGGTAATTAATAGATGTTAATTGAAATTTCCCTTTTAAAAATATGGTTTATTTGCAAAATAGTCTAATCATTAATTAAATCTTTACTTGGAAATGAGCTGCTAAAAACTTATCTATGGCCTGAAGAAGGTTAGCCTATTTTAATTTTAGCTCCTACTTACTGCCAACTTGTGCAGGTCTTGGCTAAGTACTTAATAAAAGTTTTTTGACTGATTGACTCCTCTGTGGTGGTTCTCTTTTTTCTTTTTGACTTATTCAATGGTTCTCAACCTTCCTAACACTGTGACCCTTTAATACAGTTTCTCATGTTGTGGTGACCCCCAACCATAAAAAAATTATTTTCGTTGCTACTTCATAACTGTAATTTTACTACTGTTATGAATCATAATGTAAACATCTGATAATCAGGATGTATTTTCATTGTTACAAATTGAACATAACCCACAGGTTGAGAACCGCTAGACTTATTTCTTAGTCCCTTTTGCTAGATTAGAATCCATATTCCCTCTTTGCATAGCTATACTCCAGGATAAGCCCTGACCTCTCTTCTCTCTTTATACTGTCTTGGTGATGCCATCTTGGTGAAGCAGCTAGGTGATAATGGTGGATCTGAGCACTGAATTTGGAGTCAGAAAGACCTGAGTTCAAATCCATCTTCAAACATTCACTGGTTGTGTGACCCTGGGCAAGTCACTTGACCACTATCTGCCTCAGTTTCCTCAACTGTAAAATGTGAATGATAATGGTACCAACTCATAGGGTTGTTGTGAAGATGAAATGAGATATTAGAAAAATACTTAACACAGTGCCTCACACATAAAAGTTGCTTAATAAATCCTTATTCCCCTACTTGCTCCCCTTCATCAGCTTCCAAGGATTCAATTATTATTTTCTTATGTTGACGACTCCCAAGTCTACATAGCTGGCCCTCTGCTGAGTTTTAGGAAAGAAGATGATTGCATCGTGTGGTATTAGTGGGAGATAACATGGTGAAAACCAGAGTGTTCCCCTAGTACTTTTTTTTT
>CM053581.1:445068332-445087179 GCA_028627135.1 Pseudochirops cupreus
TCAGTCCATGATTTTTTTTTTAAATCTCTGTGGGGCTCTGCTTCCAGAGGGGAAAGCTCTGTCCCAAATCGCTGAGGTCCTCCCGGCTGCTGTAGCTCTCAGGAAGATGCTGGGACTCTTCCTATTTACTTCCAGCTGACTGGATAATGAAGACTCCAGGACCGAGGCCCAAGACCATGATCCAGATCCAGGCCACTCAACACGAGAGCTCTTGGCCTCAGAACAATCGCTTAGTCCCCCTGCTGTCTGCAGGCCGTGGGCAGGAAACTGCAAC
The DNA here is from genome assembly GCA_028627135.1 of Pseudochirops cupreus. Taxonomy (NCBI): domain Eukaryota; kingdom Metazoa; phylum Chordata; class Mammalia; order Diprotodontia; family Pseudocheiridae; genus Pseudochirops; species Pseudochirops cupreus. Next base: position 445,068,607 of record CM053581.1, read on the forward strand.
TCGTAGGCAGGTGCAAAACTTCTGCCTTTCGCTTTTCCGCTCTGGAGGCCTTTCAGCTGGACGCTTTTCTCCCCACAAGGCCCACTGACCTAGTTCTGAATGTTGCTTGCAGCTGCTGCTAATCTGCTCCTCTGCTCCTCTGCTCCTCCCGTCCAGCTGCCCCCGCCCCCAGGGTACAGCCGCGGCTTCAGGCCAGGCTGGTTTCAGTTTGCAGTGCTGATATGGTGCGTTTTGGAGTTCTAGGATTGGTTTAGAGTCCTATTTTATGGGTATTTTGGTGTGGCTATGTGAGAGCTGCAATATGTTGCTGCTGCTATGCCGCCATCTTGGCTCCGCCTCCTGTTCCCCTAGTACTTGTAGAATTTCAGGAAAAGTAGAGGAAGGCCTCCAGCACATTGGATGGACCTCAGGTGGTGAACTTAAGAGAGAACATGGGAAAGGTTTACATATGCAGGCACAGATGGGTTGTGATCTGCACTGAGTTTTAAGCTGCCCTATGGGAGGGAAATTCTGAATTTATGAGATCATAGATTTGAATATTTGAATAATACTAATTAACATAAATATTGTAACTACCTTAGTTGAGATCTTCCTTATTTCTTTCCTGAACAATGTCCTCCCATGTTACTTTATCTCCTGTCTGTGTCTAACAAAGAACCTTCAGGGACTTCCTCTGCTCTACTTCCCATCCCTCTAATTTTCCAAGTCAAACTATCCCTCCTTGGCTGCTGGTCTTTTATAAGTGTTATCTCCTCTCCTATGGGAACAAAAGCTCATAGGGGACAAAGAATTCCTTCACTTGTATTCCCAGTGCTTGGCATATGGCAGGTGATTAATAATTGCTTTTTCATTTATAGATCGATTCACGTCTTACTGAACCCATTCCAAACCACTTATCCTGGCAGGTCAGGCCCTCCACATCCTGGCTCTCAGGAGCCTTTCCCAGTTTATTTCACATGGCTCCCCTTCGCATGCTTTATTCTCCCAATTGGACTACCCACCATTTCTTGAAAATATCCCACCTCTCTGCCTTTGCTCATGTCATTCCATACACATGAACTGATTGCCATTCCTAGCTCCATCTGTTGAAATCCTAGTTTTAGTACTGTCTCTTCCATGAAGTCTTTCCTCATCTTTTCTCCCCAACTCCTCCAGCCAGGAATACTTCCTTCCTCTGAATCCTCATAACCCTTTCATATCATGTTTATGCACTTAGCACACTCTACAGTATGTTTATTTATAATATTTTTCATTTGTTTAGACATCTAGGATGGCAGAGGGGACAGATTGCTGGACGTCAAATCAAGAAGCCCTGAATAGAATCCTGCCTTAAATAACCCATCCCAGATTGACTAGAAGAGGGCCTCTTTTATTCCCTATGCAAAGCATGGCAGGGTACAGTGACTCACAAGGTTTTGGGACATCTGCCAAGTCTGAAGGGCAAAGACCCACATGGGTGGGCCTTTTAGTGCCCTTGGGTGACTAGAAAGTCACATCAGTAGTTCCAGAGCTGCCAGGAAATTATGCCAAGGAAGGTACAGTCCTTGGGCCAGTCAAATGGCAGAGACAGCTTTGTTGCCTTTGAAGAAAAATTAGCCTAACATGTGTGGGTGGGAGAATTATTGGTAGTGGTCATTTTACAGCTTGAGTTCAAATCCTGCTCCTAACACTTACTAGCTGTGTGATCCTGGGCAAGGTACTTAACCTCTCTGATCATTTGTAAAATGGGATAAGGATGGACCAAATGGCCTCTAATATCCCTTTCATCTCTAATTCTACGATGCTAAGAAGGTTGGAGTCAGCACTTTATGTCCTACTCTGTTAGCAGAATCTCTCTGTACCATGTAAGGGTGTTGGGATGAATTTTTCCTGGTTGAGCATCAATTTGGCTTAATTCTAGAGCACTGCCACTCAAGGGGAGGGCAGCATGCCAGAAGATGCTAAAGAATGAATTTGGCTTATACTTTCACTAGAGTCAGAACCTAAGCTGTTAGAATCTGCTTTACAGGTTAACAGTGTTTAAAGAACAATCCCTGCTAGAGTTTCTAAGGAAACTCAGCAGAGCCTCAGAAACAGGGGAACAGCTAAAGTGTGTCACCAATAATTACCCTATGAATGATGATTCAGGTGTGCAGAGGAGGCATTAAGCTTTCATTCATGAAAACTTCCATTGATAAAACATAAGACTCAGTTAAAAAAAAAGTTTCCCTAGATACCCCCAAAATGCAGTGTTTCTCATCCCAACAGACCATAGGAACTGCAAGGCAATGGCTGCCACACCTAGGAGCCAGTTCCAGACAAACAACCTCTCTTTCTGGATTAGCTGTAAGTGTCGTTTTCAGCCTGATATTTGCAATGACAATTTCATGTATCTTAAAAATTCCTCTTAATGATTTCATGTTGGCAACTTACCTGGAGGAATGTAGGCAGGAATATTGGCTCTATAATCTTCTTTGGGGTTGAAAGAAGTGGTCTTGAAGGTAACATACTTAACTGGGAGGAAAGGAAAGAGAATACAATATCATTTGGGGTGTGTGTGTGTGTGTGTGTGTGTGTGTGTGTGTGTGTAACCAAACCTATGTTTTCAACAAAAGAGAAAACATACAAATCCCTCAGAGGCCTAAGAGTTTGAATGGTGAAAGAGTAATTTTCGACCATTATTAGGGAGCAAGGAGAGGGTGGAGGAAAAGTCTCAAATTGTCATTGTTCATACCAATCTTTATATTCCAGGCCCCAATAGACTTCATTTCAAGACTGCTGCCCATATATAATTTAGGTCTCCTTATATTCCATTGTGAAGTTTGTTTTTCTTACTATTATCTGATACAGAAGACATATATTAAAACCCAGTCACTGAAATTCAGTTTTCAAGGTTTATAAGCAAGCAAAGCTATAAAGTTAAGAGAGACCATTGGTACCATTGGTACCAAATTTTGAAGGCTTCTACTGCCTTCTGTACATCCTGTACCTGCCATATTGTACATCACTGCTATTACATCAAAAAACTAGTTAATAAAAAATATTTGCTAACACTATTGTCAAGACACTAGCATTAATTCACCCAAAAGACAAAGATATTGAATAACAAATTTGTTTGCAGAAGCTTCCTGGTAACTCCTTTTTCCTATAAAGCTGAATCAAGTTCAAGAGAGTAAATTAGATCATAGTGTCCCATGTGACGACTTGTTCCTGGTCATCGAAGTATTCTAAGAAGTCCATATCTCTGACTGAGCTCACTACTAATTAAAACTAATTACACTCCTTCAGCCAATATGATCTTACAGAGAAAACTAGAACTACTGTTCTCTTCACTGGTAATAAAGATTTGGGCTAGAGCTGAGGTCATGAGCAAAAGAATACGAGTTTGTTCACAATGTGGTAACATCTATTCCACCCTACCCAACAGGTTTTCTTTTCAACACTGGACTAGCTTTTAAAAGAGAGAAAAAAGAGAAGAAACTACAAAACTGTGGCTGTTCATTTTTATTTTAAAACTTTGTTGTTTACTTTTAAGTAAGAAACTAGGAGAGAAAATGTGTCCTAGTGAAATATTTTTAGTTATGTAAACTCCAATTGCTAAAGGAAAGGTCTTCTGGAGCTACCCATGTTAATGTTTGGTTTTTTTTGCAACAAAGATTGTCGTTTAGCTGCATGTTGTTCAAAGAATTAGAAGGTAAATCTCCAAACTTTTACTGGAGGCAGAAAAGCAAAAATAAATAGAATTAGTTTAGCAACACAAATTCAAATGAATTCAAACACCCTAGCAAGTATATATCCAGCTTTTCTAAGTTAAAAACTTAAAAAGTGGAGCCATATCTCAGTATGTAGACATCCCTTGCTAGGAAAAGGGGGATATCTACATGCAAAGCTGGAGATCTGGCCTCCCTGTAATGCCATAAGAATACCTAAAGATTTTTGATGGCGGCCAAAAATCAAATGTTGTTTCAAATGTTCTTTCCTTGCTTGCTTCTAAACAGCCAAGAATGTATAGAGCTCGAGGACTAACTGAATTTAAAACACTGCAAGAGCTCTGGAAGCTGTTCAGTTAAGAAATTTGGTGTCACATCAACTAAGCTTTATTTGCTTCAGTGTCTGCTGATCTCAATGCTCAGAATTTACAGTAGAGATCCTGAACCTGCTGTTGGAATCCAGTTCAATTCAACAAATATTTATTAAGTGCTTCCTGTACCAGGGAGCATGTAGAACAAGAGAGAATACAGATAGACACTGATCAATCCCTTCCCCTCAGCTCAAACACCACTTTTCTGCAGAAGGCCATCCCCTCCCTACAGCCGTTAGTGACTCTCCTTCTGAGAGTACCTTACATGTACTCTCTCTGTGTGTATGTATATGTATATGTATCTATATCTAGATATCTTGTATTTATCTAGTTATTTATATGTTTTCCCCATTAGAATCTGAGCTGGAGGACAGAGAATGACTTTGATTTTCTTTGCATCTCCAACACTGAATGCAGTGCCTGGAACATAATAAATCCTTAATAAATGGAAACAACATGTACACAGATAAGACATTTCATATGTGCTTGTGTGTATATACACACACGTATATACACACATATGACATGAATATAAGTAATTTTATTAGTGTGTTTAAAAAAAGCCTAGTAATAGCACCTGAGTTATATTTTGGAGGAAACAAGGGAGGCAGAGGTGAGGGGAAAACACATTCCAGGTAGGAAGAACCAAGCCAGGGACATGCTGGAGCCAGTCAAAACTGGTTCCCAAGAGCTGAATGTTAAATTCAGTGTGAGCATTCACACCTCAGAAATCAGCAAATGTTACAAACCAAGGATTACTTTACTGTGTTATTTGTGTCTAGATTGAAGAAAATATTCATAATACATATTAAACATAGTATGGGTACAATTTTTTCCCCCGGGGAGACAGCTGTTAAATATTTACCAGCACCCTCCTGGTCAAACTTGTGAAAAGATAAGAAAGTGGGAATTGGATTGTCACATATAGGGAACAACAAGCAGACCAGAGTATCTTGGGACATAGAGTGCATGAGGAGTATTGTATACTTGGCCTGGAAAGATAGGCTAGAGGTAGATTGTGAAGGGCTTTAAATGTGAGACACAGGAGTCTATATTTTGTTCTAGTGTAGGAATTCTTAACCCTTTTTGTGCCATGAACTTTTATTTTTTTAAATGCATAAAGAAAAATGTATAGGATAACAAAGATAATTAATTACACTGAAATACATTTAATTAGAATATTAAAGAAATGTGTTCAGAGGTTAAGAACCCTGACCTAATGGGAAGAGGAAACTATTGAAGTCTTGTGCCAAGAGTAGCCTGGTCAGGCTTGTACTTTAGCAATATCAATCTGGCAGCTGTGTAGGGAGGAGGAGGGGTTAGAGAGGGCAAAGACTTGAAGATGGCAGCCTAATTATGAAGTTTGTTGTTGTTGTTTTTAATAATAGTGTAGGAAAGAGGTAATGAGGGAACTAGGATGGGAGCTGTAGAGGTGGAGAAAGGACAAATTATGGGATGTTGTTAACGGAGATCAAATGGTATGGTTTGTAACTAAATGGAGAATAAAGAGTGAAAAAAACATAAGGAACAAGAATGAATTCTAGGTTTTGCCTCTTGCAGGTGCCAAATGAATGACTAAAATCACAAAACAATGTCAGGACCTTTGACAGAAACAAAGACGATGGGATGAAGGGTAGATTTGAGAGCAAAGGATAAGGATTCGGTATCCTTTCTGCCCAACTGTTATCTGTAAGAACACCAAAATGAAAACCACTGTAAATCTGTACCAGAATGATGAGTCTTTAAAAAGAGATAAGAAATCCTCTCCAGAAGTGATTTTAGCTACAATCTCTCATTCCTCATGCTGACCATTTCAAAACCTTTTCTCCTTCAAGTCCTCAAATACAGCCCATTGAATACTTGCAATAGATGGCCGAGTCTTGTATTTCCCTGAAGAGGTTGCAGCTATCTGCCAAGAATCCAAGCATCAGCACCCATTCTCTACTCCTTTATTCTTGTCTCTGAGGAAGAGGCCTTCCTATATATTGCTCTTTCTATGCTTTGCATCTCATTCTGTTTCCTTCAATACCTTTCTCCAACAGTATGGTAGGAGCAACATCCTAACACCTTACCCGAAGCAAATCACTTACCTAAAAAGGTATTGAGACATTCCTTGACACTTGGTTGCGTGAGAGGACAAAAGGCTCAAACCGTTGATGTTATTTCTTCATCACCGGAGTATAAACCAGCCAAGAGAAACACCAAGTAGGTAGTTCTCTGATGCTTGGATAGTAGAGCACTCAGACAAGGGAGCTTGGCTCTGATAAATCTCTTCTTCCCTTCTTGACTAAACTTGAGCAAGCCATGTACTATACTTCCTTTTCTCTCACTCTCTTCCCAACTCTGCAATCTGGCTTCCAACCCCATAATTCAAATGAAATCACCTTCTTCCATGTTACTAGTGGTCTCATAATGGCCTCCTCTCAATTTTCATCTGGATGTTTGTTATCTCACCAGTTCTTTGACCTCTCTGCAGCCTTTGACATCACCAACCACCTTTTTTGGATACTCTTTCCTCTCTAGGTGTTCCTGATACTCCTCTTTTCTGGTCCTTCTTCTACCTGTCTAAACACTCCTTTTTCATCTTCTTTGCTAGCTCTTCCTTCAGATTCTGCCCATTCATGATAGGTGTCCCTCCAGTTCCCTTCCTGGGATTTCTCTTCTTCTATATATTTCCCTTGGTGATTTTATCTGCTTCCATCAATTTGATTATCATCTCTATGCATGATTCTCAGATCTATTTACCCAGGGTAGCCGTAACCTCTCTTTTGAGGTCCAGTGTTATATCCCCAACTACCACTTAGACATTTTGACTGAATGTCCTACAGGTATTTCATACTCAACATGTCCAAAATTAGACTCATCATCTTTTCTCCAAACCCTCCTCTCTTCCCAGCCTTATTACAGCTTTTTCAGGGAATCGCATAGTTCTTCCAGTCACCTAGACTGGCAACCTAGGTATTATCTTTGACCCTTCTTCTCTCGCATACCCACTCTGTTGTCAAAATCCTGCTTACCTTTGCAACATTTCTCAAATATGCTTCCCACCCTTCTCTCCATTCACACAGCCACAAACTTAGTTCAGGTCCTCATCACCTTCTACCTAGACTATTTCAAAAGTCATCTGATTTGTCTCCCATCTGTATCTCTTCCCACTCCAGTCCACCCTCCACTCAGCTCCATCTTCCTAAAGCACAGGTGTGGCACATCACCTCCCTACTCAATCAACTTCAGTTACCTTTAGAACAAAATACAAAATCCCCTGGCAATTAAAGCCCTTGAAATCTTGGCATCTTCTGCTTAAATCCTTTATTTCCCTCCAGACATCATTCAATCTAGTGACCCTGGCTTCTTTTCTGTTTCTTGCTCAAGACACTCTATTTTTGGACTATGTGCCTTCTCATTGTCTGTCTCTCACATCTGGAAAGCTCTTCCTCTTCACCTCCACCTCTTGGCTTCCCTGGTTTCTTTTAAGAATCAGCTTGAATGTCACTTTCTCCAAGCCTCTCCTGGTCCCTCTGGAATTAGCTCTCACATGGTCCCCCTGCCCCCTCTGTGTGTGTGTGTGTGTGTGTGTGTGTGTGTGTGTGTACATATGTATACATTTGTGTATCCTATATATTTATATACCTTGTATGTATACAGTATTTGCATGTTATCTCCCCCACCAAAATATGAGCCCCTTAAGGGCAGTGGCTTTTTTTTTTACTTTCTTTGTATCCCTAGCACTTAGAAAAGCTCCTGAACACACTAAGCACTTAATAAATGTTTTGATTATCCATTGATTGAGGGGAGAGAAGGAAAAGTACAAAGAAAATTAAGCAAATATAAGATTTTCATTTGTACTCTAGAGAGATGTGTTTCATGAAGATATATCACCAAATCAACTTTGGTGTTGAGTAGTCTGCAAAGGAAACAGGATAAAGGCATTTGGTGGCAATTGATCATAGGAGAATTGTTTGGAAAAGTTTTCTTTGAGAATCAAAATATATTTATTAAATATTTACTATGTCAGCCACTCCCAGCCCTCAGTGCAGTGCTATATAAATATATAGAAAGTGCTATGTAAATGTTAATGAATTATTATTATTATTATTATTATTATATGAAAAGAAGTGAAGGGTGTGAAAACTATGAAAGTTGGAAGGGGCCAGGTTATGAATGACTTTAAAAGACAAAGAAGATTTTATATTTGGTCCTGGAGCCACTGGAGTTTATTGAATTGGAGGGTCTCATTGTCAGACCTGAGCTTTAGGAAGAATTCTCATGCACAGCTTACTTTTCTTTTGAAGTATATAATAAGTGCAATAAGTAACTTTCTTTTCTTTTTTTTTTTTGGAGGAGGGGAAGGCAAGGCAACTGAGGTTAAGTGACTTGTCCAAGGTCACAGAGTTAGGTAAGTATCAAGTGTCTGGGGCTGCATTTGAACTCAGGTCCTCCTGACTCCAAGGCCAGTGTTCTATTCATTTGCCACCTAGTTGCCCCACAAAATGTAACTTTCAAAGCTGTCCCACTTTAGGCAATCTATTAAGCACCTGAAATGAAAGCAGCCTAGATGGGTAAAGCGTTAGTATGATGTGAATTTTAAATATCTATGATGGATATTTTCCTTAATAATAGTTACAGATGTTATGAAATTATTTTAAAATAAATTATTTTACCTTAAAATAGTTTGGCTACCTCATGGAAAGTTAAAAGCAAGCATTATACTACCTAAGTACTCCAGCTTATAAATGTGTCATTGTGAATGACAAGTTGTTATGTGAGTCAGCAGTATAAAAATGCTATTTAAAAAGCTGATGATCTCGGGATGTACTAACAGGACTATGACAGGCAAGATCCATGAAGTAATCCTCTCAATACATACAATGTTCACACTGTAGTTTCACATTTTAAAAAAAATGTGGAAAAACTAGAAAGGGTATGGAGAATGTTACCTAAAATGACCAAGGGATAGAGAAAGGAACTGGATCTGGGATTTCACTGGTATAGGAAAATCTATATCAATGCATGTCATTACTTTTTCTATGTATATTATAGTCTTAAATTGTTGCTTAAGTGATTTCTCCAAGATTATATGTGTGACTAGAACATAAGTGTTCCTGGCTTTGAGACCAGATTTCTGTCCACTACGCCATTGCTGCCTCTCAAAATGACCAAACATTTGGAAAACAGGATGTACAAGGAAAGGTGAAGGTACTACTTTTATAAAGCCATTTCAAATAGACTTAAAATGTAGATATTTTCTTATCTCCACAAAAGAAAGATCAAAAGAAGGTATGTATTACATCTAAAAGCATTGTGTCCACACAGATAAATGAACGATTCAATACTAAAACTGGAAAATAAGGATGTAGGTAACAGTCTCTTGAGTAGGAAATTGTTCTGCCTTTTGATTCTATAACAGGCCGTCAATCAAAATACACTGTGTCATTCACCAAAGAGGAGAATTCTGACTGAGAGCCAAAAACTCATTGCTGTCCTGTGGGGATGAAGATTAGAATGATGATTCACCACTCCTGTGGTAACCATGGTGACCATAGGTTGATGTACTAAGTGAAGTTTAAATATTACAACAAGGACTAGCCTACCAATTATTTATGATGACAAAAAGCTTGTTTTAAGAGGGAGGCTGAACTATGGTTATAAACATTTGTAGAGGTCATGCTCATTTTCAGAGCAGCATAATAATTCACACAGGCAATGTAATATAAGAAATATTGAGCCTGTACAGACAGTTTTAAAACTGAAGTAGTATACAGTTGTACTCCTTAATGTTACTCTGGATGCCAATGGAAAGGGACACTATTAGCTTTTGGATGACTAAATTCACTTTGTCACATCTGTCTTGCCACAATCTCAAAGATAAATCACTTTGACTTGGTATGTGAGGCCAGAACTAAAAAGGACAGAAAGTTGCTGAATAACACTTGTTGCTTCAAAGAAAAATATCCACATATGATTACAGAAAAATTTTTAAAAAGTGTTATTGGCTGAAGGAAAAGTATAATCAGTCCTAGCTTCACTACAAATGATTCCTCTGTTGCACTTACAAACAGGCTAAACCTATAAGCTCTCCCTGCAATTTCATTGTCATAGTCACATGGGATCTAATGGATACAACCTTAATGACAAGAATCTAATTTAAATTTGATCTTTGCTTCTTTAAGAAGGGTATTTTTCTGAATGAAACTGCAATAGAGGCAAAAAAATGAAGATGAGGTTGTGGATCTAACTTGTGGTTTATCACAGTCCACAGCTACCCCTAAGATCTAAAAAAAGGGAAAGTTTTATTATGAGATCCATTTTACAGAGTGGGAAAATAAAATAGAAAGATAATGACTTACTAAGGCTTATAATCTAAGTTTAGAGTCAGTTTAGGACTTTAGATCAACTATTTAAAATCCCACTTAACAGACAAATATGTGGACGCCTTAAAGAGCAATACTTTATTAATTTGGATCTTACTAATTTGTAAATTGTGATAACTCCTTTTTTCTCCATTAAAAGCACAACTTAGTATACAGTACAAATTAATGACATAAATAAGATGTGGTGTCTAGTTAAGGAAGTTGAAAAATTCTAAAATATTAAAATTTTAGAAATGCCTATTTTCTTTATCATTAGCTTAATCTTCAAACTTCTTTTCAATCAGGTTACACTAGTCTAATTTTACCTAATCAATTCTATAGGTACTTTTTGAAAGTATTCAAACAATTATTCAGTGATTCATGTTTAATTGAGTCTTACTAGTTTTTCCTTCAATTAGTGAGAAACATGCCTCCCTATAGAACTCTGAAGGTTCTAAATCCTAATTTAAAACTAGCAAAACTGTTACCTATATTGACTCCCAACGACTTTCTTATAATTATAACACTGTATATATCTGAGTTTATTAGCTCAGCAAACAGTTCAGTCCCATTTACCTTCCAATTTATCCCAAGGTATTGGGCTCTGCAAGCCCCAGACTCAAAATACTCTTCTAGAGTATCTATGATTTCGTCAATGTGTACATCCCCTCCACTGATGCAGACTGAAATCCCTCCATTTTTGCCTAACCAATATATGCTTGTCTTTTTTCTCTTCTCCCCAAGTTCAGCATAACAGGGTCTAACTAAAGTGCAGGGGCACCTTCTTAAATTTCTCCTAACATCTAAGACCAGTGAAGGTTCTGGGCTGTCTGTCCAGTTATCCCTCTATCTCCCCATCTTATCTACCCATTTTCCTTCCAAATCATGTATTTTCCTGATGACAACATTCTATATTATCTCCCAGACTTATCTTTCCAGCTTTCAGTTTGTATCTTTAATAGGCTAGGGATAGTGACTTTATAAGGAACACATCAACGAGTGAACTTCTACCAATACAAGTTGTCACTTTTTAAGCAATTTATAGGTTTTAGAGAGTTGCTTAGAAGATAGGACAGAGGTTCGGTGTATGAAATTACTCAGGGCCACACAACCAGTAAATGCCAGAGAGATAGTGTAGGGGTATAGGGTTACGGGTGCGCGAGACCCCAAAATACCAACATGCCAGGTCCTCCTGAATGAATTCGACTCAAGCCTTCTCTCGGCCAAAGAAAAGCAAAGTTTATTAAAAGTTCACCATAATGGGTAGACTCTTAAGGAGCCTCGGTATCTGTGATGCTTGCATTGGACAAGTGGGCCAGAATCATCTGACACAGAGTGAGACTGGGTTAGATCATTCTTGGGCTTTCTTTTTCTCATGGAGGTAAGATGGGGTCTTACATACAAAAAGGTTGTGGGAGGAATCTAGCAGTGGAACAGAGGAGGAGTTTGGGAAGGGTCATCAGGAGGAGTCAAATGAGGTCAGACTCTAGTGATGAGAGATTAAGGGTGGGAAGTAGCTGGAGGCTACCTGGGGATGACAGACAATGGAGGGCTAGTCTAGTCTAAGGGTAACAAGATTTAGGTATAGATATTTTGGAAGAATCAAGGGTGGGGGCTAGCTGGCTAGTAACAGATTTGGGCAGAGCTAGAATGAAAGGTTTATGGCCTCAGGCAAATGCCTCATCAAATGGGAAGATTCAATCAGAGCTCAAGGGGTTTCCCAGAGCTTATACCTCATCAACAGGATTTGAGACTAGGTCTTCCTGGTTCTAAGGTCTACTCTTTATCCCACTACTGCTTCTTGTTCTCAGTAACAAGGTAACTTACTGAATCCTACCCATAAATGGATTTTTGAGAAGCAAATATTTCCCTTTAGGAGGAAAAACAAATCTGTAATTGAGGTAGTAACTTTTGCTATGGTAATTTTAAGTGTCACCCAGTGTAATGGGAATGGAATTTGAGGATCTTCCCAGACCCTTAATAGACCTAGGGGGGAGTTTGAAGACCTCCCTGGCTTTGAAAGTAAACTTTGTCCCATAATAGGCTGAATGCAATCACATGGAGCCTGTGGTGGAGGGAATTTGCTGAAGGGAAGCAGAGCCTACAGGAAGCTGGTTCAGAGATGGTGGGGGAGAGAGGAGCTCAGGCAAGGAGATAGAGAGTTTTGTGAGTAAATATTGATCTTGTATTGGTTTGTGGGAAGGCTGAAGGATGCTGTGGTTCTCAGCATTATTATGGCTTCTTAATATCTTTGGTACTATGATGGGATTGGCTTACTGGTTTTGGGATTTGGTTTTCTGGTGTCTAAATAAATCCTTCAGTTCTATCCTCTATCTGGAGAGTTTGCCTTATTTTGCAATCGAAAGTCATGGGATATTGATAGTCATGGTCTTTATTGTGATTGTGGGCATGTAAATATTGTATTGGCTGTAAATGTTGTATTGGCGCTACACCGAGGGACTGGCCAATGAACCATGCAGGTCCTCAGATTACAGAATCAGTCTCACTAGGGTGCACCTAAAATATTAACAGGTTGGTAGGACCTGCCAGGGATTGCATTGCATTAGTACACCTGGTCCCCTTCCCACCACAATGAAGTCTTAAGACTTAAGTCTTAAGAGATGATCAACTTTCAACTAAGTATAATAGGGAGTGACAGGAATGATAAAAATGACATAAAACTTATATTTATATAAAATGGTTATGGCACAGCATGCCAACCATTGCCTTATGTTCCTATTTGATATGAGCTCTATTTTAAGCAAACAGGTACTACATCCTTAGACTTTTTTTAATCGAAGCTGTGAGTAAATTACAAAATTGATTTGAGTTTCACTTCCTTTCTCTTCATTAAAAACCAAAACACAATCTAAAGCATCACTTTGCCATTTTTTGCCTCAAAAGATACCTGGCAAGTGTGGTACCCCTTCTGTAACATAACCTCTAGTTAAGATGCTCATTAGCAGTTAAAATGGCTATATATATAGCAAAAAGGCAAAAAAGAAAACAAGATTATAAGCAATTCGCAAATTGGATAATTCACTAGTCCTTAACTGGAGTTGACTATAAACACCCAGGACAAACTGGTGGCTGAGGTTTCTGAATTTGCCTTATAAAAGCAATTGATTAATCTGTGCTTTTTCATATGGGGTATGAGTTATCTTCTCCACTCTTCCCTTTCTAACCTTTCAGAAGCAGTAAAAACGTATTGATAGAACATTTTCTTCTTCTCCTTGCTCAGTCATTAACTGCTAGGGAGTAGTTAAAGAGCACGAAGCTAGTTACACCACATATTTCTTCCTAAGGTTTCTTACTAGGTTGTAAAAAAAAAAATATTCTCATGTTAAATACAATGCAGTGTTTTCCTCTATCACCAGCTGAGACCTTCGGGCAGTTTCTCACCTCTTCGATCTTCACAATTGTTGTAGCAGCAAATTACCTTAAAAATAATCAGTTACACATGTAAAGTAAGCTGTATGCTTCCTATGGAGTAAGTGCCCTCTTAACTGTGTGACTTCTAGGTCGTATCCATGGGTATCAAATTCCTTCCATTTAAAAAAAATACTGATTTACAGCAAATTCTTCCTCTTCCTCCCCATTCTTTTGTTTTGGATGCTGAAGTATTTCCCCCTCCAGCCCCAGCGGATCATATCCCCACCTCAGGAGCCCCAGACATCGCCCAGTTGCTACGTGCCTGCCGGCAGTCCCACACAAATACGGAAACCCTAGACCTTGAAGCCCACCCAACCCCGTCCAAAAAAAGTTCTTCGAATCCAACCGCAGCAATTTAGGGTTCTCTTCTCTTTTTGACTTCAATTCAATTTCCTGTTTTCGCACTGCGGTTTGTTGGTCAACGGTGCCTAAAGATTAAATGTGAGATAATCACTGTCAGTATCTGGAATGATTTTCCACGAATATCCCACGTCAAATGACATATTTCCTCAGTAATCCCGCCCTTAAATACCAAGAAATTTAGCTTTTCACAGAGCATTGTTCTCTCCTTCACTTGAACTCCTTCGTACCCCTCCCCCTCGTTCCCCAAGGGTTAACTGGAAGGTTGCCTTAATGCATACAGTATGACGAAACCGCTTTGGGTCCTGTTTCAGACTATGGGCTTTTTTTTAGTGTGGTAGGTTCGAGACCACCCCCAGCCCACGCCCCCCCACCTGGCTTTTCAGCTTTCTAATCTCTTTGTTTTACGCACCTCCCCCCCCCCCCAAAAAAAAATCATTGCAGAAACATCAGCATTTCCTCCTCTCTCCAGAACCTAAGCTAAGCAGCGGGTGAAAACAGGAATGAAATCTGTATTAACCCCGCTCCACCCCAAAGGGACAAGACGAGACGAGTAACACTCGTTCGCCTCCTCACGTGTGGCCCTAACGCAGCAAACTCTGCGGGAGCCGCCGCCCAGCCAAGCGGAGCAAGACTCCCAAGGGCTCTTTAAATACGATCTATAAATACTACGGGCTCTGAGGAGCTCACGTCACGGCCAATTCGGCCTCTGGTTGGCTGACGCTCCCTCTCTGATTTGCATACCTGGATTGCACAACGGGGCGGCCCGAGGGCGTCAGTTTCCCTCCTCCGGCTCCGCCCCTCTTTCGTTAGATTAGCTGGGTCCCTGAGCCACCGCTGCTAGAGGGCAGCCGGCGCTGAAAGCCCTGCCACCCAGCTGGCGGTCGGTCAGATCAAACGCTGATTGGCAGCCTTGGATGCCACGGTAACTAACGTGTGTAAAGCTGTAGGAAGGGTCCAAACTCCTCTGAACTATGGAACCTTTTAAGTCTCGAATGACGTGGGGGAGAATGATTGATTGCCCTGGACAGAGTGGAGCTTGGCCAGCAGCAAGCAGATTGACCCACTGGAACGTGTATATTTTTATTACCTTCCAGGAAATGGGAAGGCTTGATAGATTGCACCGGGGTAAATTGCACGTCTGTGTGAATCCCAGAGACTGAAATTAAGCCACGTTAGACCTCGACACGCAGCCACCAACGTGCCCGATGATTTGTGACTTTTGATTTTCAAAAAATGCTCTTGTATCACCAATAGGACTAGCTGAGAAGAAGAAATAGAAAAAAAAAAACACCAAACCAGAAACGGAGGGGGGAGGGAAGGGAAAATCCAGTGAAATCCTAATCAGTAGAATGCTTTAAATGTGGCTTTTAAAACGTACACGCACAGTCAAACATGCCAGAGAATCTGCCAGTCATTATGACGAGACAGTCACTTTCCTAATTCAGTTTTTTTTTAAAGAAAATATTGTGTAACAATGTAAAAATCTTTAATTCTATGATTCATTTGTGTGGGGGTTAAATAGGTAGTGCCATTACTTGAGAATAACAATTGAACTACAGAGAAGTTTGACGGTTTGTGACAGTATTTGAATAAGTCTGCTGGGGAGCAAAGAGGGGGGTGTCAAAGAAAAGATCGTGAATTTGGCAGCATTCAAAGGTTCTGTGTACGGGCCTCTGTCAAAATAGATGCCACTGTGGGGAGACCGCTTGTGACTCTGCGATTGTTTTATGATGTTTTAATCTCTTTCAGAGAGTAAGCTCTGAGAATAGACTGTCTCTGGCATGTTCTAAGAAGCACCTGCCATTGAGAATCCGATCGTTAACTCATAATAAATATACGCAATTTATATCACAATCTCTAGGCTGGTGACCTTTACTTTGTTGTTATTAAGGAAAAAAAATTAGAGAAGCTGTGTATTCCACGAGGTAATGGGGAGACTTTGAACCCAGATAGGGTGCAAAGTCTTCTTAACCTACTTACTGGCCCTGTAGTTTTAGGCAAATCACTTCATTTATCTGGCCTGGTTTTTTTCACCAGTAAAGTGAGAGGGTTGAGCTAGATAAGGTGTTCTTACTGTGTGTGTCATGGACACCTTTGACAGTCTGGTAAAGCCTATGGACTCCTCAGTTTTCAAATGTTTTTAAATGCACAAAGTAAAATGTGTAGGACTACAAAGAAAACCAAAATTTAGTGAAAATAAAGAAGTCAAGTCATTTCTTCCCATTTTGAACCTTCTGAAATCTATCTATGGACTTCAAGTTAAGACTTTGGACTAGAGGATCTCTTTTATAGCTCTAGATTCTCGGAAATGTGGATAATTAATTTTGACCTCAGATTTGTGTTTTAAAAGGCTCTGTGGAAAAATTTTATGGAAAGGTCCATGGCATAATTTAAGATTTCAAGGTTATATCATCTAGAACGGGAAACATTTTATGGTACCTTTAACACGGTAGGTGCACAATGCATATTTCTTCAATTAAGTAAATAAATAGTTTATTTAGCAGCCAGGAGGTGTAGTGCTGAGTGCTGAGCCTGGAGTCAAGAAGATCTGAGTTCAAATTCAGCTTTGTGATCTTGGGCAAGTCATTTAACCTAAAATGGAAATAATAATAGTACCGATCTCATGGGGTTGTTGTGAGGATTAAATGAGATAATATTTTAAAAAGTGCTTATCACAGTGTCTGGCATTTCATAGGTATTATATAAATGATTATTCTCTTTATATTCAGATACCAGAAACAATATTGTTACAGTTCCATAAATGTTATAGGGTCATAGATTTACAGTTGGAAGAGATATCAGAGTCATTCCCTAGCTTTTTATAGATAATGAAACTGAGTTTAAGAGAAGTTAAGGTACTTTCCCAGGGTCCAGGAGTCTGCTGGTAAACAATTAGCTCTCCAAAAAAAAAAAAAAAGAAGATATTCTCAGGAAACACTTTTAAATTTAATCTGCATTATTAACATTTTCTCCATCACTTTTAAACGTCTAAACAATTAGCAAAACAACATATCAAGCGCCAGTTTGTGGTGTTTACTGATTTCTGAGGGATAAATGCTTACAATGAAAATTTGACAATCAGCTTGGACTGACTGGCTTCAGCACACCCCTGCTAAGGTTACACAGGAAGTGTCAGGGATGGAATTTGAACTCAGGATCTCTGATTCCAGAACAATGCTTTTCCCAATGTATCATATTGCATTGATGATGCATAAAGCATCATTAATTTATTTTCTAAAAAATATATATCCATATACCTAAATCAGCAACATGTGATTTGAAGCACCTGGATTCATATAGATTTTATAGCTGAACTTGGGAAAGCGTTTGATTTGCAAGAATTTTAGATTTTAGTAGACGAGCTCCCCCTGCTTGTGAAGTGGTTTATGGTTAAAATGCCTGAAAAATGTCAAACACCTGTGTGGCAGTTGTAAAACCAGGAAACTCCAAAGCCAGCTAAATCTAGCAGATTAGATTTCGGAATGTTTTGGAGCAATATGTAGTCTGTGAATTGTTTATTAAATTAAAGCCATTTTTTCAATCAAGCTGTAATTTCAACTACATACTGCTAAGTGTGTATTCCTATCCAGGTGTTGAAGGAATCACTAGTTGAATGTTATCCCACAGTCTTTTACTTTCTCCTAATGACACAGAGTAATTTACATGGCAAGCATTGCTTTGTCTAATGCATATGAAATATCGAGTCTAACTCTAATTAAATTGAAGCAAAATTTCTATATTCAGGCATCTGTGCACTAAAAGGTATCAATGCAAGAATGTTCTCTTTCCTAGTAATTGGATAACTTTGGACAATAAATTGGCAGAGCCAATACATGTCACTACTTATTTGGTCTTTTACCAGTATTCCCTTATCAACTTGACTTTACCAAATCGTTGATCTATACCCATTTTCCCAGTTCAACTCTTTTTGAGGGATAAAATAGGGACATAGTAAAAGAGCCCTTGTTCAGCTCCCAAATCCCTTAGTAGTTCTACTTTCTTTTTATCTTATATCAATTCCTCTCATTGTAGAATAAATGAACATATATATATATATATATGTATATATGTGTATATATGACACAAGCAAGAATTTATTAAGTGCCCACTGTGATATGCACTGTGCTGGGGATATATCGTGTGTGTGTGTGTGTGTGTGTGTATGTACACATATATGTCAAAAATGAAGCAATCTATATTTTATTTTTCTTACATTTTATTTCATTTTTAACTTCTAATATTTTTTCCTCTCTTCATTCCCTCTACTCATTTTCAAGAAGCTTATATTCCTATTGTTTTTTTTTTTTTTTTTTGGAAGCAGAAGATATTTATTCTTTTTTTTTTTTTAATATGAGATTCTTTATTAAA
>CM053581.1:445087679-445129517 GCA_028627135.1 Pseudochirops cupreus
TTGCCACACAGGAGAGCAGGGGGGATGGGGATGAGAGGTGGGATGATGGAGGGGAGGGTCGATGAAAGTGCACACTTCTGTAAAGGGATAGGGACAGGGACAGGGTAGAGAATAGAACAAGGGGGGGGCGGGATAGGAAGGAGGGACATATAATCAGTCTCTCACAATAGGCCCACTGTGGAGAGGTTCTGCCTAATTACACATGTACAGCCTTTATTTAATTGTTTGTCCTTCCAGTGGGGGTGGGTGACAAGGGAGGAAGAGAAAGAATCTAGAATTTAAAGTTTTATAATCAAATGTTAAAAATTTATATGTATATATATAATTATAATAATAATAATAATTATTATTGAAAAAAATTATTATTATTAACTACATCCAACTGGGACTTAAGATATACAGGCACTGTGATAGGGCGATCCATCCTGCCCTACTAGAAAGTCAGAGGGGCGAGGGGGGAGGACATAGGAGAGAATAGATTGGGGGAGGGGTTATACAATGAGATGGCTGTTTTGGGGTGGTGGGTAGGGGAAAGATGGGGAAGAAATTTGTAACTCAAAATCTTGTGGAAATGAATGATGTAAACTAAAATAAATAAAAGTTAAAATTTAAAAAAAAAAGAAAGTCTTTTAAGGATGGGGAACATATCTGAAGGCAACAGAGAAGAAACCTATTGATAGAGAAAGAGTAAAGACACATGAAAGGGAGAGACTGTCATCTTTTCTCTATTAGGGAGAAATGTTAGTTTGCCATTACACCTGAGCACGCTGAAGCTAACTTGGCTCTGAGGAAATGAGCATGACAGTGGAGATTGTGACACCAACAGTAAAGGAGAACAATGCAGCCAGTGAAGAAGAGGCCTAATGAGCCCAGAGGAGCAATGTGCCCCCTGTGAAGAACAAGCTCAGTAAGTCCAGCAAAACAACCTGCCCATATGGTGAGAAACAACACGTTCAGCAGAGCTGCTGTGTGAGTCAAGGAGCAGGCCTAGAGGCAGCAATTTCAACAAGTTGCCAGAAGACATCTTGGGTGTTGCAGCACTGAAAATATAGATTGCCTCTTTGTATTTTCCGTAAGTGGGTCTTGGGCATGTTCACTTTTCTGATTGGTGATATACATATCTATGGGAGAGTATGCCTTACATTCTTATACTATTTCATTAAATGTCTTTTGCTTTGAGCTAATTTATCTTCTTTGGCTAATGAACAGAAAAGGTAAGCATGTTTGGTGGAAAATTATGGCTATCCTTTTGAGTGGATGGAGATATCCTTTTATGGGGGCAGTGTTAGGGATTGACAGAAACTATATTTAAAATGCTATTTAAATGTGAATGGTTTAAAAAATTTTTTTTTTAATTTTTTTCCTTTTTGGAGGGGGAAGGCTGGGCAATTGGGGTTAAGTGACTTGCTCAATGTCACACGGCTAGTGAGTGTTAAGTGTCTGAGGCTGGATTTGAACTCAGGTCCTCCTGACTCTAAGGCCAGTGCTCTATTCACTGCGCTACCTAGCCACCCTGAGTGGTTTTTCTTTACCATGAATTCTCTGTGTGACCTTATTTTACCTCTCTGACTCAGTCTCCTCATCTGTAAAATGGTAATAATAATGATACTTCTTGGAAGAAAGCAAAGAAGGAAAGGAGGAATAGCTATTTATTAAGCACCTACTATGTGCCTGGTATTGGGCTAAGCATTTTACAGATACTATTTTATAACCTGGGACATAACATACATGAACTGAAACAAAGTGAAATGAGCAGAACCAGAGCATTGTACACAGCAACAGCAATGTTTTATGGTAATCGACTGTGAATTACTTAGCTATTCTAAGTAATACACTGATCCAAGACAATGCCAAAAGATTTATGATGAAAAATGCTACCCATACTATGCCCAAAGAGCTATAAAACAACTGCATGTCCTTTGATCTGGAAACAGCACTACTATGTCTATATCCCGAAGAAATCATAAACAAGAGAAAAGGAAAGGACCTACATGTACCGAAATATTTATAACAGCAATTTTCGTGGTGGGAAAGAATTGGAAATTGAGGGGTCTCCCATCTATTAGGGAATGGCTGAACAAGTTGTGATATATGAATGTAATGAAATACTATTGTTCCATAAGAAATGATGAGCAGGCAGATTTCAGAAAAATCTGGAAAGACTTACATGAACTGATGCTAAGTGAATTGAGCAGAATCAGGAGAACGTTGTACACAGTAACAGCAACATTGTGTGGTGACCAACTTTGAAGGGGTAACTGGCGGGGGGGTGAGAGGACGGTGAGAGAAAAATTTGGAATTCAAAATCTTACAAAAATAAATATTAATAAATATCTTTACATGTATTGAGAAAAAAATGAAACAGCTCTTCTCAACAATGCAATAATCTAAGACAATACCAAAAGACTCATGATGGGAAATGCCATCCACATCCAGAGAAAGAACTGTATAGTTTGAATGCAGATCAAAGCATATTATTTTTTCTTACTCCTCTTCTCTTTTTTATTCTTTCACAACATGACTATATTGTGTGGAAATATATATAATCTGATTGTACATGTATGTATGTATAGCCTATCAGGTCACATCCAGTCTTTGGGGGGAATTTAGAACTCAAAATCCTATAAAAGTAAAAATTAAAAAATAAATGAATAAATTTTAAAAAATGATGAACAGGTGAATTTCAGAACAACCTGGAAAGACTTATATGAACTGATGCTGAGTGAAGTGGGCAGAATCAAGAGAACACTGTACACAGTAACAGCAACAGTGTGCAATGATCACCTATGATTGACTTAGTTATTCTCGGCAATATAATGATTTAAGACAATTCCAAAAGACTTATGATGGAAAATACTATCCACACGCAGAGAAAGAACTATGGAATCTGAATTCAGATTGAAGCACACTATTTTCACTTTTTTTGTTTTTTGTTTTCCTTTCTTGTGGTTTTTTCCCTTTTGTTCTGTTTCTTCTTTCACAGAATGACTAACGTAGAAATATGTTTAACATGATTGTACATGTATAACCTATATCAGATTGCTTGCAGTCTTGGGGAGTACAGGGGTAAGCGGGGGCAGGAGAATGGGAAAAAAATTTGGAACTCAAAATCCTGTAAAAATGAGTATTGATAAATATCTTCACATGTATTCAGAAAAAATAAAATACTATTATAAAAAAGAAAAATGCCATCTACTTCTGGAGAAAGAACTGATGGAGTCTGAATTCAGATCAAGGCATGCTTTTAAACTTTATTTTTCTTGGGTTTTTTGGTCTGTTTTCTTTTGCAACATGACTAATATGGAAATATGCTTTGCATGATTGCACATGTACAATCTATAGCAAACTGCTTGGCTCCTTAGGGAGTGGGGAGGGAAAGGAGGGAGGAAGAGAATTTGAAACTTGGAATTTTAAAACACGAAATTTAAAATGTCTCTATGTGTAATTAAGAAAAAAAGGGGGGGCAGCTATGTGGCACAGTGAACAGAGCACTGGCCCTGGAGTCACAAGGACCTGAGTTCAGATATGATCTCAGACACTTACTAGCTTTTGTTGACCCTGGCAAATCAGTTAGCCCCATTGCCTCCGAGAGAGAGAGAGACAGAGAGAGAGAGAGAGAGGGACAGAGAGAGAGAGAGAGAGAGAGAGAGAGAGAGACAGAGACAGAGACAGAGAGAGAGAGAGAGAGAGAGAGAGACAAAGACAGAGACAGAGAGACTGAGAGAGAGAGAGAGGGAGGAGGGAGAGAGAGATAGAGAAAGAGAGGGAGGGAGAGAGAGAGAGAGAACTAAAACCAAATACTATTTTATTTGCTCCCTTGCCTTACAATGTTGTGAGAACTTTGTCAACTTTGTCACTTTGTCACCCTTAACAGTTTACTTTGTAAACTTCTTGTTTTCTTTAGCTGTCTTTCTTGGAGAAAAGAGAGTTTAATGTGATTTTAAAAATTTACAACTGGTCAAGATGGTGGCATAGAAGCAGAAAAACTCTGCAGCTCCCACTATAACCACGTCAAATACCTATAAAATATGACTCTAAACACATTTTAGAGCTCCAGAACCCAAAAAATTACAGGAAAACACATCTCCAGCTGGGGGCAGCCCAGCAGGTGGGTTGGGAAGGGCTCATCACAGAACGCTGGGAGCCGAGCCTGTGGCTTAGCCCCAGGGTGGTCAGGACAAGCCACAGCTGGAGCACTCTGGAAAGTGAATCACTGGCGGCTGTAACAGTTTCCAGAATAATCAACCTATAAGAAACAAAGACAAAGTGAAAGGTCAGTGGAACTCAGCTAAATTTGGGGGAGAAAAGTGGGTCTGGCCATCTGCCTCCAGGGCAAGAAAGCAGCAGAAAGGGCAACCCTGTAGCCACCTCCACATGGCTGCTTCAGAGCTCGTGGCCTGCAGATTGCAGGGGGACCAAGCAATCATTCAGAGGCTAAATGCTCTTGCCTTAACCAGCCTGGATCAGGATTGCAGTCTTGGGTGGTGGTCCTAAGGTGCATTTTCAGTGAGCCAAAGCTGGTGGGGGCTGCAGAGACTGCGTCTCCTAATAGCTCCAGCAGCTGTGAAAACCCCAGTTATTTAGGACACAGCTCTCCACTCTGAAAGCAGAGTTCTGCTGTGGCTCAAAAATCAAATTAATTGACTGGCAACATGAGCTGGCAAAGGAAGCAAACCAAGCTCGGCAATCCAACTTTAGATTCCTTTTTTGGGGACAAAAAGGATCAAAGCATGGAACGGGAAGAAGACAACACAGTCAGAACTCCTGCACCAAAAGCTTCCAAGAAAAATGTAGACTGGTTACAAGCCATAGAGAAGCTTAAGAAGGATTTTGAAAACCAAATAAGAGAAGTGGAGGAAAAATTGGGAAGAGAAATGAGAATGATGCAAGAAAATCATGATAAGAGAGTCAACAACCTGACTAAAGAAAATTTACAATCAAATATTATAATTATTTATGACTGAACACCTAAAAAGCATCTATTATTATTTCATTCTGTCCCTTGTTATTACAATTCCTCTGAAGAACACAATAGCTATACTGGGATTCTGGCATGGCTTTAAGTGAGTGGGAGACAAGAAGATAACTTATAAATCACAGCCTCTTTTAGAATAAGGGAAAGAGCTGTCTCTTCTATTGCAAATTCTCATATGTACATTTTGTATGCTTTATTTTTCCCCACCAAGAACACCTAGCTTACTCTTCTCAGGATCATACAGATGTTATTATGCAGATCCGAGTTATCTCTCCATTAAAATGGCAAAAATGGAAATCACTGGTTGCTCAGAAACTGAAAACATGTGTCTTTGAAAACTTTTCCTAACCTAACCCCAAAGCCTGTGGAGAAGTGAATTTCCGTGCTGCTAAGCAAACCTATGCCTTTGTGGCAAGAGATCTTAACCACCTGGAGTTAGCCACTCACCTATTTTTTTCCCCATACAAGTTCATGAACTCCTTGAAATCTGTCTACAGTCCCCTTGAGAAGGATGGACCACAAGTTAAGGCCATTTGCTCCATGGAGATAATAACACTTGTCTCTTATGCCCTGGATGTCATTGTATATCGGTTAAAAGTTTGTGCTATCTTTTTTTTTGGAGGGGGGAAGGCAGGGCATTTGGGGTTAAGTGACTTGCCCAAGGTCATATGGCTAGCAAGTGTTAAGTT
The DNA here is from genome assembly GCA_028627135.1 of Pseudochirops cupreus. Classification (NCBI taxonomy): domain Eukaryota; kingdom Metazoa; phylum Chordata; class Mammalia; order Diprotodontia; family Pseudocheiridae; genus Pseudochirops; species Pseudochirops cupreus. The sequence continues at coordinate 445,093,344 of CM053581.1, forward strand.
TCTGAGGTTGGATTTGAACTCAGGTCCTCCTGACTCCAGGGCCAGTGCTCTATTCACTGTGCCACCTAGCTGCCCCTGCCCACTCTAGAGCACATATCTACCGTTACTCAGCTATTTTCAATTTTTCTGATCAGATGCCTTCCTCCTTCCCCTCAATTTATCCCAGAACAAACCAGAAGCAATAGAAATAAGAATTTTCCCAAGTGTCCCTAGGCAGCAGCCTCTGATTCAAGGGTTCCCTTGAATTAAGGGCTTCCCTCCTTATTAAATTATAACCTCCCAGAGGGTAGGATCTGTGTGGAATTTGTCTTTGTATACGGGTGTATGTTGGATTATTACAATAGAATATAAGCTCCTTGAGGGCAGGGACTGGTTTTTATTTGTTTTCCTAGCTTTTATTTCAGTACCTTACACACAGAAGGTACATAATAAATGTTGGCTGAATTTTAAAAATAATCTTGTAGACAACATGGAGAAGTGTGAATTAGATGATAGTTAAATGATAATACAGTCATGGGCTATAATATTGATCCAGATCCCAAAGAGATGAAAATTAATAGGGAAAAATATGAAATGAAGAAAGGTAGAATGGCATAGCATAGAGAGGATCAGCCTTGGAGTCAGGAAGAGTCAGGTTCAAGTCCCACCTATGACACATCCTTACCTTCTAGGTATTTGAATTCTGGGATGAAGGCATGAGGGGATGTTGTAATTTTTCTTTACTTGGTTCTATACAATTTAGGAATGGTCCCTACTTGGTCATGGATTTAGGGGTGACTTTGCATTCATGAATGGGGCAGGATCCCCAAATTCAAAACATTCCTTCTTGTTTTTTTTTTTTTAAGAAACCATTTCTGCTGACCTTCAAAGATGCTAAAGTTGGAATAGACAAGATATGATATTCCTTCAGCCTCTATGGTATGGGGAGGAGTTAAAGAACAGGCTTAGAGCTAGCAAGAAGGCACATGACTAGCAATAAATCCAACCTGAAGTAGTAGGTAGAACCACAGATGGTCTTGTAAGTTCTTTATTCTTGTCCTTTAACTCTCATTCTTTCCTTTCATTAGAGGAATGACAGCCTCTTATTTCTGCCTCCCTTCCCCCCAATCTTTTCCTCTTGGTTGACCTGGGGAATAGAGCTGTTTTTTATTTTCTCTCTCCTGCTTCTCTTCTCTCATCCTTCTAGCACCTCTTCTCATTGCTTCCCTTTCACTTTATGAATTTTAAGCAATCTAAATGGAATGCAAAAGGCAGAATAGCCAAGGAGTACGGTTCTAATAATTTACTGGGTTTTAACTTTAACAAAATTTTAAGTATTTTGATAAGGACAAATTGTAATCAGCTTCAAACTGGAAAAACAAACAAGTCTGAAGCACAAAATAAAAAGAAAAGGGGAATTGGGGGCAGACACTTTTACTTTTTAGAGTGTCCAAGGAAATGAAAGCATCTTTGACTCTTACAATATTTAGTTTGTTAAAAGTTCAATGTAAAGAATGTATAGGAATTGGTTTTGTGTATAAGCTGAAAACATCATTTCCATTTGGAAATGGAAAGGACGAGTAGAGACACATGGTATCTTGCTTCACTGATTCAGTATTTATATTTATCTGAAATATCTAACTTGATAGTGTTGCCTCCAATTGGCACATTCTGATTTTGATCTCCTGCTTGCCTAGTACCATCTCTATATAATTATTTCAAGTTAGGGATAGAGTGGGATGATCGGAGGGAACAAGCATTTATTAAGTGCCTATTATACGCCAGGCACTGTGCTAAACACTTTATAAATATTATTTCATTTGATAGGGACTGAATCTATGATTTTATTGATATAGGGAATTCCTCAGTAAGAAAATTTCCACCAATGTAGGCTGCCACCCTCTCTGCAATTTACAGTTTCATACATTTACCTAGAGCAAAACTTTTAAACTTTTTACACTTGTGATCCCTTTTTGTGTATAGGCAGCTTTGGTGGGTATTGTAATATCATGTAATTGTAATACTTTGGCCTGAGGGCACATGCGGTGTAAAGTGCACATGCTTTGTGTTCAGAATCAAAGCCGCAGTGAAGTTTTGAGATGCAACACTGGCAAGTGCTGCCAGAAATACCTTGGATTCATTATGAATTTGATTTTGAATTAATTTTTGGTCATTGCGCATTCAGAAAACTTTTATTGTTGCCAAATTTTTTGGGACCCTGTAAGGGATCCCATCCCACATTTTAAGAAACCCTGGCTAGAGCACTGTGGGACTAAGTAACTTGCCAAGGGTCACAAAGCCAGTACATATCAGAGAAAGGATTTAAGCCCAGGATTTTTTGGCTTTGAAGACATCTTTTTGTCCACAATGCTAATTTGGATCTAAATTGATCAAATCCTCTTATTATTCCTTGAACATGTGTCACACTATTTAATTACAATGATTGCTGCTTCCCTCAAAGTTTCCTACTTTGTGTCTCATCATCATATACTGGTGATGCTGAGTGCTCAAAGTTTTGCCAGTGGAGTGTAGGCTGTAACAGATTCTACCATGTTGGAGCAGCTTCAGATGTAATCCTGGCAACAGACTGAGCCTGTTTTCCAAGAGGAGCTTAGTACAGAAAGGCTGACTGACTCCTCAGTGATTTATTCTTTAGCCATGGCAACCCATGAAAGAGCAACAAAATAATTAAAAATGGCCCTGAGAAGAACTTCTGTTTTGCAGGAACAGTAGCAGAGGAAAAGAAAAGAGGACAGATGCTAAGAATATGGTTTTTATACTGTGTATAAATTTTAACTTAGCTGTTGGTACTTGAAGTATGAGAAATTTGTTCAGTGACCAACGAGTAGACTAGAGGAAGTGAACCTTAATATTCTTACTATAAAAGAAATCAGAAGGCAGAAGGAATAATAAGTTGAAAGAGTATTTACAGGTTCTCCTTGGAGACATAAACAAAGACGTTGGTGGCATTGGAACACCCAAAAGTAACAAGAAATACCACTTCATAGGACATTTGGTCATCTCATATTACAGTGTTCATGAGAAGTATTTGTATAAGAGACACATCTTGAAAGTAATTGTCACTTTTGTACCATGATCTTTTAAAGAAGATGAATCTGAAGAAAGAAATTTGTAGAAGAAAGAAATTTGATAAGAACTTCTGAATTAAATCAATGCATACTTTGACACATGGTAGCTTTATTTCAAAAATAGGAATAAACAAGACTGACAAAAAACTTAGAAAATATAGATCACGTAAAGGAATGAGAGACCGAAAATTGTACAGACTACATAGAAGACATATCTATATATTATGAAGATTTTCTTTGAGAAAAGAATCAAAAGGTGTTAGATTTAGTGGGTATTGAATAATATATGGTATCCTGGTAATCATAGAAAATTTAAATTTATTATATTTTGACAGGAAATGACTAGTTAGTAATATGGAAGTCATTCCTGAATCAGTTTTCTGTGTACAGTTAAGATTACCAACTTATTAGAATAAAGCTTAAACTAGAACAGAGGAAGAAAGAGTAAAAATGAGAAAAAAAAGATTATTGGTGCACAACTAAAACAATTTCAACATGACCTATTCATGTTATTGATTTCTCAAAATGTGGATGGACAATAATTTCATCCAAAAATTTAGCTGATACAAATTGATTATCATAACAACATGACTTTTGGTATCTTAATCAGCAACATTTGGTTTATTTGCTAAGCAGAGATATGACAGCCAAGGACTACACAGTTGAGAATATAAACTCATTTTTAAGTCATCAAGGAAGATTATGAACCTCAATAAATGGAGAGAAGCAGTAGAGAATAAAACCAGTTTAAAAAAAGCTTATCAAGAGAAGCATCTAAGGAAAAATCAAACTGAAGGCCATGTGAAACTGTAAAGGGGACAACAAACAGAAGAAATATGGGAAAGATCTGCAAAAATTTTATAATAAACCCTTTTCACCATCAAAAAAACCCATTTGTATTCTCCAGTATCTTAGCACTATATTTGCTTATGGAAAAGCTAAAATGCTACTAAAGAAAAGAGAAGAGGGAAAATGACTGATTAGAACTAAGTGAACACAGAGGACACATTTGGGAAGATCCTGAGGGATATACAAGTGATGAGAAGGAAGGGAAGATACTCAAAAACTCTCATCTTATAAATACTTTCCAAACAGTGACTGAGCTGTGTCAGCTTACATGACTACTTTCTTATCTATGTAAAATATTTGTAGAAATCATCTATGTGTGCATTGAGGGCATCCCTGATGTAGGTATTAGTGGGAAATATTCCTGTCAGACATTCTGGTTCCAATGCAAAGACATCTGAACTGCTTTTGTACCTGGTTTCCCTTCCCTCTGAAGGATGTGGTATTAGCTGTTGCAACAAGACCAGGTAGAAAGATGTAGAAAAGGCCAATGAATTTAGATATTAAGAAAAGGTCATTGGTGGCCTTTGTTTGAGATGGTAATTCAGTAGAGTCATTGGGCATGGAAGCTCAGTGGCAATGAGTAACAGGATGAGTGAATAGTGAAGAAGCAGAAACAGTGTAGACTATTCATTCAAGAATTTTTGACAGTGAAAATTGAGAAGAAGGGACAGTAGTCTGAGGTTTTAGCAGGGTCAAGGAAAAGAGTTTTTGAATAAAGGAGACCTCAGCATGTTTGTAGGGGTAGGAGCTCACAGAGAGAGGAAAAAACTGAAAGTTAAAGCAAGAAAGAGATTATTGCTAGAGCGAGACCACAGAAGGGTGAGAAGGGGTGGGATCGCCTATGTACAGCAAAGCAAAGAAGAGAGAAGAGTTCTATATGGAGGAAATAAAGAGAGATCCTTGCTCCTCTGTTGACATTCAGTAATATACTAGGACCACATGTGCAGGTCTTGTTTGGAGAGGATTCTTGGAAGAGAGCTTCTTTAGGGGAAAGGGTGGGTAAGTCCAAACACAGCTCTGAAGGATAATTTTCCTCTTTCCTCTCAGACAGGATCCTCTCTTGCATGTTTTTCTCATCTGCTTTTCTTTCCTAAGAAGTTATCTTCATTTACTGTTCAGATTAATTATTCACTTTGTGAAGGTTGGACCAAACTTTGTGGGCTGGTTAAAATGTTTCCAGATGTTTCCTTTCAAGGAGATGACTCTTAAGTGCCCTTTTTTCCCTTCCTCTTTTTCCTACCTGTTTGGATTTCACAAATGTGTGTATAAAATATGCGTGTAAATATACACCTTGATTTCATAATTTTTAACAAACATGTGCTTTTGTTATGCTGTGCCATTTTGTTCCATATATCCATACCATAATATATGATATACACATACATGATACATACAGGTACAATAATATATACTACACAATAGATATATACACGTATGTACATGTACATGTATATACACACATATACAGAGACGTGTATATGTACATACATGTATAATTTAGTGAAAAAAGTGAATAAATTCAAATGTTGTTCCAAAGGAAGATTCTTAAATGCTGTTACATCTTTTCCCTTTTCTTTCAGCTGAGGGCCTTTCAAGAGTTTCTCAACTTATTTCTATAGGAATAGAATCTGGACCTATGATTTCATTGGCCCAAGGAATTCCTCGATGAGCAAACTACTTCTGCCAATTCAGGTTGGTACCTTCTCTTCAATTTATAGCTTTAGAAAACCAGTTAAGACTTTGAGAAGTTAATTGAATGTGCCCAGGGTCGTATAGCCAGAATGACCTTGAAACAGATCTTTTCAGCTTCAAAGCCAACTCTTTATCTACTATGACTCTATGTTATGCCTCTTTTCTGTATTTTTGTTTTTAGTTAGACTTGAGGATCTTAAAATCCAATTTGGAGTTTTAAAAAATGCTCTTCTTATTTTTCTGTATATAAAGAATTGTCTGCATACCTGAAAATTCTGGAGATCTAGTTTCTATTCCATTAAATATTTTACTATATGGAAAGCACCCATGAGGAAGAACGACAGATGGTTACACTGTTGATTATTAAATTGGGGGGAGGGTACAGGAAGGAAAATAGAGAAACTCTTATAGGTTACCTTTTTACAGAGAAAACTACATAAACTCAGAAGTCTTAAGAGAGCTGAACATGTGTTTAGCATAGAGTTATGTGGAAAAGAGAGAAGGGGGAGGTTTTGTTTTCTTAAGTCACAGTATATATATATATATATATATATATATATATATATATATATATGGAGAGAGAGAGAGAGGGAGAGAGAGAGAGAAAGAGAAAGAGAGAGAGAGAGAGAGAGAGAGAGAGAGTTCTCAGAAAGTAATTTCATTTCTGCACTTCAGTTGATCTAAAAAACTGTTTACCAAATGAAAAGATGGCCAAAGTTGTACTTGTACTTACAAGTTGTACTTGTACAGGAACTGTTTGTACCCCTCCTCCTAAGGTTAGAGTTTTGTGTAAATGGGACTAAAAATACCTCAGATTGGTACAACATACAATCATTAATTGTGTTTTTTTTTCATCATCCATCATTGGCAGTATAATTTTGTTCAGTTCAGTAAACATAACACCTGGTATTTAGCAGCACAGAGTCATCCAGAATCAGCCTGAACTACTTTAGGAGGCAAAGTAGTCATGATTTTCTGACCTAGTCTGTTTGCATTTTATCCAGAAAGAAGATAATCCATGAAGAGGGTTGAAAAAAAATAGAAGAGGTTAAACAAGATAATCTCTAAGGCCCCTTCTAGCTATAAATGCTATTATTTCTGACTGTCAGGCTCTTAAAGAGACTGTGACATATGAAGAGACCTTTGCAGCTTCTTCTACCTGTGTCTTTGAGAAAAAGGCCCTGTTGTCTCGAGGTTGTAAAAGATCCCCAGTGAAGGGGTGCTTAGCCCTTTGGCACTAAGCAATATGGAGGGAAAAACTCTATTTGGAAAGATGAACAATGGACATTTGACCTTATGACCAGACCTGGAACTTGTATCCCTGAACAACAAGGATAGAAGAAAACCCCTTTGGGGGAATAGAAGATTCTAGGCATTTTGCACTTGCTTATACCAATGTGACCAAATTAGTCTTGGAGAATGGCTGTTTCTGAGCGAACTTTTTTTTTTATGTTTTGTCTGTGAAAAACAAATCTGTTATCTTCCAATGAATCTAGTCTTGGCATAGGCTTAACATGTATCCTGGCTCTGTATAAGACTTATTTTAAACCTAGGTAGAGTTGGTGGCCCGAGGAGTACTGACTGACCTCTTAGGCTAATGTCTTCCAGACTTCTGGAAATTCTCAGTATTAGTATCAGTTCTTAAGGGCTGTCTTTAATCATTGTGAATTTTATTTGGGTCAAAGCATTCTGTTATTTAGTAGAGCTAGTGTAATAGACTCATTATCAGGGAATAATTTCTAGAAGAAATCTATTATCACATAGGGACCTTCCTTGAAGGAATGGAACATAGTAAAATTGGCTGTTGATGGAGACGAGGGAGATAAGAACATAGATCTCTGTATCTGGCAGTTGATGCAACTTTCATACTGGCAAGCTAACATGGTTTTTGTAAACTCCTCTGTACATAAGAGCTTTTCCCCCCTTCCTTCCTTCCTTCCTTCTTTCCTTCCTTCCTTCCTTCCTTCCTTCCTTCCTTCCTCCCTGTGAAAGGGAGAAGAGATTATAGGATCATGCTTAGGGGATAGCAGGCTCAGGATGGGGAAGACTTGCTTATATTTGTATGTATCAGGAAAGGAACAAATAGGGAGAGACTGAAGATTAAAGAGAGATGGGTTGATGGTAGGGTCAGTCTGGCTTCTGACCTTAACACTCAACTGAAATTGCTGTCTCCATAGCTACCAGTGATCTCTTAATTGCCATATTTTATGACCTTTGTGAATCCTTCATTAGTCACCTTCATCACTAAAGGAGAGAATGAAAGTTAACATCAAGAAGTTTTGGGATGTTGAGAAGTGGAGAAGAAGGAACTCACTGGGAATGACCATTATTTTCTTAGTATAGTATAAATTGGGGTCCTCAGAGGATGGGAAGAGGAAATGGTGTCAGAAGCTTAAGGAGACAAGAAAAGTTTTGGCACTGCCTTCCTGGAGAGTGGGAAAAAGAGTCAGCTAGGGAGTGATAAAAAGATTACATTGTTGCAATGAGGGCCCAGTTGAGTTTAGATAATATGAATTTGTAGTGGACCCAATCCCTATAGTACTTGTAACTTCCTCTCATTTCAGGTGACCACCCATGAAGAGAAGAAGGAAGAGAATGGAGTGAATAATTTAATGCTGCAGTTTGGCATTATGAGCAGTAATAGAAGAAGGGAAGAAAGCATTAGAGAAGATCATTGAACTGATTAATTTAGGTGCTGGTTTTGGGAAGGGAGGAGAGTGGAGCCAGAGCAGGTTGTTCCTTTTATATACAAAGAAGCATTCTTCCAGTTTTTGGTTCTGTTGTATAAAAATAAACCACCTAAATGCTGATACCCTTACAAACTATATATGGGAACATTCAAAATCTATAACTCTATCAAGTGGATTGGGAGCCTCAATTGATCAGGAATCATCCATTGTCCCCTCATTCCTCCATTATGGAAGTGGGTTGATAGGAATCCATGAGATCATTGCATTTGGTACTAATTGAGGGATTCTTTTGCTTTTTTTTCGCATTTTAAGCATTTATAAAAACATTGACAGGTAAAAGAAAACGAGGAAAATTGTAACAAGGCTCTAAATTTATTCACAACTTGAATAGTTTACAGGTGAACTACTTTAGTTCTATAATTTGTATATACTGTATTCACAAATTATGCATCATTTTTATGTTTAGCATAATATTCACACAAACCTTCTCATAAATGTTGGCGCTCTCCATTGTATGCCACCTACAGAATTAAATACTAGTAGGACAATTTTAAAAATAATTTAAAAGGTCTTACTATTTATTAATTCAAAAACTTCATAACTTTTCCATTAAAATATTTTATCAACACTCCTTTAATTAAAAAGGATTCAGACTTAAGCTAAACATTTAAAGCTTGATTGAATTTACATTTTTTCCTTTTAAAGGTACAGCTGGTCCTATAAATGGACATGTATAGCAATATGAGTGTACATCCTTTATATACTATGCAAGTATAGACTATACACTGTACAAGTAGACTTTTAACAATACAATCATTTCGATAGCACTGAAAGCATATTGACTTTATTTGAGTAACTTCATTTATCACTGAATAAATGAGTCTGTCAAAGAGCATCTGACCATCAGGTAGAATATTTGGCTACACTTCATCACTGTCATATTCTCTTTCCATGAATCCTTGTGCTGTAGTAGGCTGTGACTGGCTGGCAGGCAGATCTGTTCCACTAGTCTGTTGGGGGAAGAAATAATGATGGATGCTTCTGTTTCAGCCTCTGAAGTTTTGACCTTGTCCAGGTGTACAACTGTCTTTGTAGGTGGTGCTCCATCAAAATTAGTCTCATTATCAGTGGCAGAGTATATCATTCCAGAATCCTTATCAGTTAGAGCTTCCATTTTCAATCTTCCAAAAAACCTTCTTAGAGGGAGCCTTCCAACATCCTGGATAAAAGTAATCTGAGCTTGATTTCTCATTGGATTAGTCAGCATGGCCAGGTAGGGCAACAGCTGTGTTTGAAGGCACAAAGTGGATAAGCAGAAACTGGAAAAAAGTAACTTTGCTGCCAGGCAATTTTCTCAATGCTTTCTCAGAAACTACTGAGATTTGTGCATGGGTTGAAAACTTGCTTCTCCTCTTTGACAATAAGCAAAACCTCTGGATTTGTTGGAATGCATTCCACCAAGATCTTGTAGCTACAGATGCACTGTACTCCCTGAGTGTAGTTCTTGAATTCGAATCTCCACAGAAGATGGCAGCAATACTCATGTCTTCACTGGCTCTCACAAGATGTTCTGTTTCAGTGAAGAAATCTGCATAGTTTTGATGAAGGTATAAATGAAATACCTCTCCAGGCATGTGTGACTTTTCCACAACCTCCTCAGATTCAACAAGTAGTGTGTCTCATTCATACTCTGACAAAAAAGAAGATAATTGTGGAAATTAGAATTCTATTAGAGATATTCTTTCGTAATATAATATCTTCCCCAAAGCTCTGAAGAGAAAGAGAGAGGCATCTTTGCTACCAATTGCCTGAACTTCTTGGTTTTCCAAAGTACTCTCAGGTCTCTTTCTCTCTTTGCTCTTGACAGCAAAGCACCTGGTTTTAATGAAGACATCCTTTTTCTTTCCTGGACCCAAAATTGGTCTCCTCTGAATTACCTTTAAAAAAGAAAACTAGAGACTATTTATTGCACTTCTTATACCACCAGAACATCCTTTACAAAGCAACTCAAAAGATGGCTTGTCAGGGACAACAATATTTCCTCTACCCATATTAGCTTATAATGCTGCTATTCTACTAAGAACTTTTGTCATCATTGTTGGTGCCACAGTATCAAAACTAATGTTTGATATAGAACACTATTCTTGAATTTCTTTGGGGAACAGTGATCTCTGACTGCTCTCTCCCCTGAGACTATCAGAGATTATAAATGTAAGAGGACATCGCCCTAGCTGCACAAATCTCCTCGGTATTTCATGTGAAGTATTTGGATCTCTATAAAATTGATTAGGTATGTTCCCGACCAAAATGATCAGTGTGCAAGCAATCACCATGCATCTGTAGTTTATTATATTTATTTGCTCTCAGCTGAAACTCTTGAAAAATAGTCATCTGAGACTTATTAGGAACCATATGGAAACTTGATTCATGATTAAACCCATCCTTCATATCATGTTTTCTGGAGTCTAGAAAAACAGGGTTAATCCTTTCTTGTACCTCAATATCGAGCTCCTTGACTAGTATGTGTAGTGATGCTGTTTTTCCACAACCAGGAGGACCTGGAATTATTACAACAGATCCACCCCATTTTTGTTGCTTCTCAAAAACTTTAGCTTTTAATCAGGTTTCAAGTTCTTCAACTTTTTCTTATGAAGTTCATTCTGAGTTTCTGGTTTATATTTATCTACCTGTGGTTCATTTTCAGACAGATTTTCATTTAAATTTGCTTCAACACTACTTTTTTTTGAGGAAGATGGTTTTCCTTTTTTTTTTTTTTCTAACTAGACACTTGCTACTTTTTAAGGTAGAGGGCAAATCTTTTCTTCTCTGATGAAAGTTATTTACTTCCAGAAACACAGTTGCAAGAGCAGACAAGATGTCTGTGTTCCCAACAAAATCATCAAATGAAGCCTCTACCCAGTTGGTTATCTTTGTGGAAGCTACCTTTCATTTAAGAGAAGTTCTTGACATTATACACTTTGGTAGTTCCCATATGTAGTATATAGCCTGCAGTACATTAAAGTATAAGTCACCTGCAGGCAGAGGGCAGAGATCCTGTAGCATCCCTTTGATGGAGTTGGGGGTGGTGATGGTGATGTCCAGAGGTGGCAACCAAGTGGAATTTCAGTGTGGCCAAACTGGGATCCTCCACTGAAGCCCTACCTCCCAACAGAAGGGGCCTTCCATGGCATGAATTTGGAATTCTTTTGGAACATTCTGGATATTTTCAGCTCTCTGGGTGATGCATAAGAAGCTATTAGATGTCTATTAGGACTGTCTGAAGGAGTACTTTAAAAAGCAGAACTATGGAGGGGTAGAGATGACAAGGACATAGAGTTTAAAGTGAATGACACAGAGTGTTAGATTAAGATGCTAAAAAAAATTAAAACCTAAATAGAAATTTGGAAAATATACCTTCATCTAACATGAGAAATAACATCTCAAAAAAATAAAAGTAAAAACGCCAAGGAATTCCCAGAAACAGGAAAAGAAAAAAAAATCTCCTTAGAAACTCATATATTTATGTTTGTTTAGTACTTTGGCCAACCAAAATGGTATTGGGCATATCAAGAATGTAATAATAGGAAATGAAAATAAAATTCTTTCTTTTATGTCTTTAATGTATAATATCCCCATTAGGCTACTTATCTAACATGTACTCTAGCTCTAGTTGTGTCTCCAGGGAGTAGCTCCTACTTCAGTTTCTAGGGATAATCCTATGGGTAGCTATTTTTAAAACTACAGCTAATGAGCCCCCACTAGTATGCTTCCTATTAACAATTAGCCAGTAGAATGGCAATCAGCTTTCAGCAAAGGCATTTACAAAGATGGCATAGTAAAGACAGCTGCTACAAAAACTCTCTCTCTCTCTCTCTCTCTCTCTCTCTCTCTCTCTTTCTTTCTTTTCCCCCCATCCCCAGTCTCCATCTGCAAATACACTGGCTTCCATGGAAAAAGTGGTATCAGTCCTGGGGTACAAAGGAGGTAAGACAATGTGTGGGCTTACACACATGGCAAAGGCTACTCATTGCTCCTGGTGCTGTGGAGCATAGAAATTCTTTCCCTCTCCATAGAGTTCTCACGCAATTCCCTTGGGTGCAGCATCTCTACTGGACAGTTTGCTCAGCTGTATTTTCAGGGAACCTCTTCTTATCTTTCCCATAGCCTCACTATTCTCTGTTGCCAGAAATCATGGTCCTTGAAGGTACTTTTTCATTGGAGTAACTTTATATCGATGCCTGTTATAAACATGTGTCTCTGTTCCCAGATGAAGAGGATGTCTTTTATTGTAGTTTGAGTAACTCCCCTTGAAAGTTATACAGCCAGTGGGGAAAGGGAAAGAAATTCTCTCTTTCCCCCTTGTAGCTCTCTTCTGCACAATCAGCTCTTGGACTGTAATCCCTCTGACTTGGCACCAGCTGGGAAAGTAAATATGCTGTATGGTACCATGGTTGATAAAAGAGAAATCCTTTCTTCCCAATTCTCCAGGGGTCTTAACTTCCCCATTACTCTGTGCCTCCATTGTCTCCTCCTTTCAGGTTTAGATATTTAAAACCCCCAGGGTCAAACCATATTTGTTTTCTCAGTCGATCAAATTGTTTCCTTTAATTCATCAGAGAAATATGTTTACATTTCATAAAGGGATCAGCCTTGTTAACACCTAGATAATAGGTGTTCATTAACTCTGTAATCTACTTTGCTTTTGGTAGGTAGGGAGGGGAGCTCCCTTATAAATTCATTTGCAATTTGAATGTTAGCCAAGTAAAGACCCATTTATCATCATTCTCCTTTTTTTCCTCATAAGTATGATTCAGGAGCTTCCCTTTGGAATAAAGGAAAGTAGAAAGCCATATTATATTTCTAATCCTTCCCGAGTGAGGGGCTTTGAGTCACTTTCTTCTAGACTGCTTTTCTATTGTCAGTATTATTTTCCTTGATAAAACAATATTCATAATTCATTTTGTTCCAAGTTCCCCTGGTCAAGAAGAAGCAATTGTATTTTGTGACAATAAATATGCATGAGTTTTAGAAGAGAAGAAAGTCCTTAGCTGTATCTGCTGCCAAGAATTCTTAGAGATAAATAAAGCAAAATAGAAATAGGAAAGGTTACATCTCTGACCTCTGCAGTATCAACGTGGTCCTTACAAAGGAACACAAGGATTATTATCTCTCAATGAAAAGAAGCAAGTAAAATTTCAAAATGTGGACTAGAATTAATTGATAAGATGTTTTTAAAGAAAAAATAAATTATTTTGTTTGGAAGATAATCTTTTCTGAGGGATCTAGGACAGAAGACTAGGCCTTCAGAGTTTTAGCCTTCTATTCTAGGCAAAATTGATTTGTAGGATGGCTTGGGGTCCTTTACTTTAGTCTCTTTCTGTCTATTAATTAGCATTACATTGGATTTTATTCCAGGGCACAGAATTTAGTCAGGATTTCAAAGAGTGTCTCTGCCTGAAGGAGTTTATAATCTAATTTTCAAAAAAGATAAAATGCCTCTTCCTCACCAATTCATATCCATCAAATCCTTTAAAATATACTTCAAACCTCACCCCACCCAACAATGATTTTTCTTTTACAATGTATTCTTTCAACATTGTCTAGGATCACCATTTACATTATCAAAGATTTGTTTTTTGTCTTCTTGTATTTTGTATAATTCTTCTTTCCTCATTTAGAGTTTAAGCCACTTGAGGACAAGATTTCTATTTTTAAATATCTCCATAGTAACTGCCTGCACTGTACTAATGCCTTTCCTTTGCACAAAGCTGAGTACCTTCAAGGTTCAGTTCAAGGGGTCAACTCCCATATGAACTCTCGATTCCTTGAAGTATTGGTGCTTTCCCTCTCAAAAATTATCTTATATTCGCTTACCTATCCTCCCTCGCTCCAGCCTCTCTTTCTCCCTTCAGCATCCTTCAGAGGAAATCCTAGCTGATTAATGGTAGTTTTGTCTTTGTATCCCTCCATACCTCATACTGTGCTTGATGTGTAATTGACATTTGATAAGGACTTGCTTGGTTGCTAAATGAATAATAAATAAGTACACAACAATACTTCCTGAATAAAACTGTTCCTCAAACTTGGTTTGCCCCTAATATGCTCTTGTATTGTATTTATTTTGTCTTATATTTATCTTGTATGTGTGTGTGTCTCATCTCAGACAAACTGAAGCCTGGGAAAGACCTTAATTTAGAAAGGCCAAGGTCATCCATGAAATCCTAGATCATTGATGGCTTTCTTGACTTTTATTTTGCCACTAGACTTCCACGACTCTGGAAGAAAGAGCGAGGCTAACAGCTTTGCACAACTCTGCCTCACTTAAATCCACTTCATGAGTAAGTCAAGGCATCAGCCTCATGATGTCATCAGTCCTTTTCAAGAACAAAGGATGAACAACAAGACCATAGACTACTCGTATGGGCTCCATGAGGGCCAGGACTGCCTTGTTTTTCAGGTTACTAAATCATAGGCAGGTTTTGATCTGTTCTAGTGCTGAGAGTTTCTACATCAAGAGTCTTAGAGAGTTTCTGGGGTCACGGAGAGATTAATGACTCACTTAATGTCTTACAACCAGTATGCATCAGAGGCTCAGGACTTCCAGACTCCAAGGCCAGCCTGACATTTGCTCAGCCATGCAGCCTTATTCTTGCAAATAATAACACACGTTTATTTTCTCCACTAAATCATTTTCTTCCTCTTCTCTTCCTTCTCTCACTCTGTACCTTTAATCATATTAAATCTATGTGTAACACAGTATCCAAGGCTCCCCCCCGGGAACAAAAAGCCTGGGTGACTTTGATGGTCTTTTAAGTATCTGCTCATTTGCTCCAACAAGTCTGGAGATCTTTATGTAAGGAAGGATTTCCAAGGGTATTCACTGGCTCCCTTTATAAGCACTCAGGTTAACAAGTTATCAGATATAGAATAAGTTTTATTTACCTAGCAAAGAACACAGAAGCAACCTGCACCCAAATCCAAAGTAAATTTAGGCTTTTTCTTCCTTCTACTGGGTTCTCCCTTTTCACTTCCTCAGTCCATATGGTGGTCCATATGATCCCTTTAACACAAACTACTACATTGTGTGGGGTTCCAGTTCAGAGACTTATCCTTGCAGCTTTAACTCCTATCATTCACCACTATGTTCTTGTTCCCTCCTGCTTCTCTGGCTCTCCTTCCACAGATGCTCCTTTTCTAGGACTGACAGCTCTTGAATAGCTGGGCTGGTAAAGATTGACTGTCTGTCAGATCCTTCACCCCCAGGACTGTCAGTCAGCTGCCCATCTCTCAGCACCTAGCTGGGAGCAACTAAAAAGTGAACTTCCAGATTTTTGCCCTCTCTGTTGCTTGGGCAGCATGAAAATCAAATTGAATGAGGGTCACAGTCTAGGATGTGTGTGGGCTGATTGTTCTGATGTTAACAGATTCATCTTCCTTTAACTATATCAATTAAAATCTTTGAAAGTAATAGCCTTGTTGAACATAATTTAATGAGACACACATCCACAGACAAAAGAAAAAATATCTAAGTAGGTGAGGATCATGATCAAGAGATTTCATTGGCAGATAAAGATGCACACACAATTGTACACACAGATGTCAGAACCGGAGTGCAAGCTTACCCAGGATGTATAGCTACCTGGAGAATACAGTTAGAAAGGCACTTGTAGCATGTCTGATAACATGATTGCCCTCTGGTGGTAAGTGGCTATTATAGACAGTAGGAGGAAATTCTACATATAGAAAATCTCAGTCTCAAAGTTGAGAGAGGGAAGATTCCATATATGAACCAAAGGAAGGCTATGGTTTGATAATAATTACTTACATATATAGCATTTTAAAGTTTGCAATGTGATTTATACATATTTACTCCTATGAACCTCACCTCTCTGAGGTAGACACTATAATTTTCATTTTACAGATAAGAAAACTGAGGCCCAGAGAGTTAAATGCCCTTGGTGGTATATCTATTGTCAATGGAAGGTATTCCTGAATCCAGGTCCAGTTCTCTATCTACCATGTCCCTAACAACTTCAACAACAAATCGACACACATTTATGAAGCTTCTGGCATATACAGAGCATTGTGTAACACTCTGGAGATGATATAAAGATGACTTAGAAGCAGACCCTGCCCCTCTAGAACTTGTAATCTAGTGGAGGAGCTATGATATTTGTACATACTCATGTTTCCTGATTGTTAAATTGGTACACATGGTTGGATATAAATTCAAATTGCCCAGAATTTGGGATCTATACTCAATGAATACACAGATAACTCTATTACAAACAAGGTATAAGTTTATAAAAGTGATAAGCTCATGTCTAAATAGACTGTAATCAGACAGGTAAGTGAGGTATTAGCAGAGCATGTACGTCAACGGTCAGATGTATAAATTTGAGTGGGGCAGCTAGGTGGTGCTCTGGCTAGAGTATCATGGGTGAAGTCAGGAAGACTTCTCTTTCTGAGTTCCAATATGGCTACAGACACTTACTAGCTTTGTGACCCTGGGCAAGTTCCTTAACCCTGTTTGCCTCAGTTTCCTCATCTGAAAAATGAGCTGGAGAAGGAAATGGCAAACCACTCCAGTATCTCTGCCAAGAAAACCCCAAATGTCATGAAGAGTCAGGTGTGACTGAAACTACTGAACAACAACGAAATAAATTTGATGTAAAAAATGGGTTTGGGCCAGAACTAGCTAGAGATCTCTAACAGAGATTCCTCTGTGCACTGGGCTGTGTGATAGTCACATAGTTGGTTGAGTTTGGGTAGAAAGTTCAATGCAGTGCAAGGGATGCCATACATAGAGGCAGAGTTCCTAGGTTCAAATCTTGGCTCTGTTGCTTTACCTTTGATATCTTCAGCAATCTAGTTAACATCCCTGGCCTTCTGTTTCCTTATTTGTAAAATGAAGAAGTGGGATTAGATACCCTCTAAGGTCCTTTCCAGGGATAAATCTATGACCCAATGATCTGCTGTGATAACAGCGATGATGGAGAAGGGTCAGATATAAATGGAGGATCCTGGCTTTTAGAGCCCTTCATAACCTGATCTCTTTCTACCTTTTAATTCTTATCCCTTATTTATACCTTACTTTCCCCTCCTGCCACCGTGCAGTCTTTGATCCAGTGACACTCTCATCCTTGCTGTTCCTCACACATAACTCTTCATCTCCTGACTTGGTGCATTTTCACTGGCTGCTCTCCATGCCTGGAACTCCCTCCTTCCTCATCTCTATCTCTTCATTTCTCTCACTTCTTTCAAATTCCAACTACAATTCTAACTTTTGCAAGAATCCATTCCTGATTTCTCTTACCTCTGGTACCCTCTCACTAAGGTTGTTGCCAATTTCTCCTGCATATATCATGTTTTTACAGGAGCCACTAATCCCTACTTAAGGATCTCTTCAAATGCATAATGACTTAGAAAACCACATATTAACATTATCTATTTTTTTTATTGTATTTCTCTTTATTTTGTTGAATATTTCCCAATTATATTTTAATCTAGTTCTGCCTATACTTGCACTAAGGAATATTGTGGGCTACCTGTTTGACACAGCTTTACATAGTTGTTTGCATACTGTATCCATCATTAGTTTGTGAGTTTCTAGAGGGAGACTTTTTTTCCTTTTCTATGTATCTCCATCCATAAACACTGTGCCTAGCACATAGTAGGCACTTAATAAAATGCTTATTGACTTGACTATAACGAGTAGCAAGCAGTCTGAAGATGTGGTGGTCCGTGGTCCTGAAAGGGAGGCCAATAATGTGGCAGTGTCAGGGTCCAAAGAGCAAAAGAGATCATTTTGATCTATGGTCAAGTAAAAATCTTAAAAACACAGAATCCAGGGCAAACTGGAATTCAAGAGGAGTGATTCCCCAAATCAGCAATGATCCCTGACCTTATATAATATAGCTAATGTATCATAAAACAGAGTGAGTGGAATGGCCATATCATGGAAAAATCCTTCATCACCACCCCTCTAGTGGTTAAACATGGGGCCTTTTTCAGAGTTATTTTTAAGTGTGGATTTTTCAATCATCATAAGTGAGGGCAGGTGAGTGGCACAGTAGATAGAACACTGTGTCAGGAGGACCTGAGTTCAAATCTGGCCTGAAATACTTGACACTTAACACTTAGTTGCTGTGTGACCCTGGGCAAGTCACTTAACCCAGATTGCTTTGTGGACCCCCCCCCCAAAAAAAAGAAAGATAAATCAGTGTAAGTGAATTGTATAGATTTCCCTGGAATTCTGATTTTTTTTAAAAGACACTTTAGAGATAATTTCTGTTTTATTTGGTTTTGGTTGGTGCCATTATATCACCTTGTCTGTCCTTTTTGAAGCCCCATTCACATCTCTTTCTCCACTCTGTGTGGAAGCTCTTCCTTACATAGCTTGGCAGTCAGGCTGACAAGCTTATCAGCTGGGCTCACTTCTTCCTCCTCCCTTTCTCCTTAGTGAGACCAAGTGAGGAGGGAGTTACATTGGAAAACTCATCCTGATGGCTTTTGACAGTGAAAATGTGAGAACAATAAGATAAATGAAAAATGGAAAAGATTTTGTACCAATTTATTTTATTCATCAGTTACAGTTGTGATATCACATTTAGATTCCAATGGTGCAGTCTCCAAAGTCATATATTAAATGCTACTAAATATTAAATAAAGAAAGCAAAGATGGGAAAAGCATCTGGACTACTTCGAATATGCCACAAAGCTGTTGAAAAACACTATTTTGAGGGCATAGAGAATAGTTCTCAAGGTACCTCAAGGCAGGGATTATACCAAAGGCTTGGAAAACATTTTGGACTTTGTTGTTATCCCCTTACACTCCTAGAAGAGATGACAAAGAGAATATTAATAACTTCCAAACCATTTCTACAACAATTTTAGAAGAATTTACATATGGAACACAACCTTGATAAAGGTAAAGAATAGAACAGGCTTAAGCAGACTAAGGCTTTATAGTCACACAGTTGACTGAAAGATGTAGAGAATGAAAAATCCCACTTTGAATTTTAAATCATTGATTTTAATAAAGCAAAATGCCACCTTAAAGACTATACTTCAACAAAGAGTCTACCATATACGTGTCCAAATTAGGAGGAACCCTTTGAAAGATGTAAATAAGAAATAACTTTATTGGATGGCTTTATTATTATTCCTATCAAGCAAGATACAAAAAAACACATATGCTCCCCAAAGGTGTCTGCTACCCACAGGTGTTTGGGGTGTGTCTAAGTGAAGAGTATAAATGGAAGAGGAGCCGCGGAATTCCGTAGAGATGGTGAGGTCCTCCAGATGTTCCTGCTCGCATACTGTATTATCCTCATTGCATTAAGATGCAGAACATCAAAATCACAGACCCTCCAAATCAGATCCATAATCACACAGAAGAATTTGGCCTCTTGATTCACATAGGAAAAACCAAATGGATAGAGAATGCCTGCTTTCCCAGACTACAATATTTAGCATTAGGAGGACAGCCCATGGAGTCGGTTCATTAAGACCTATATCCTGAATAGACATTGCTTATGGAAACTGAATGGAGTCTACGACTGAATAGTTAGGGAATGAGGGGGCTGGATTGCTTCTGGAAAACTCAAGTGTTCTTGTTTTTATTTATTTTTTATTTTTTTGCATTTTGGAGGGCAATTGGGGTTAAGTGACTTGCCCAAGGCCACACGGCTAGTTTTTGTGTTAAGTGTCTGAGGCTGGATTTGAACTCAGGTCCTCCTGACTCCAGGGCCGGTGCTCTATTCACTGTGCCACCGAGCCGCCCTGTGCAATGCTTTTAATGACCCCAAGCTTCTCTCCCAGAACAAAAAAAAACCCTCTAGATTTTTAATAATAATATTTTTTTAGTGCTGTTGTATGGTGTTGTGTCATAAAGTAACATAGCCTCATTAGCATTTAAGTTGTGAGTCATTCAAAGGGCAAAGGAAAGGTTCATGGGAAGATGCTAGTAGGTTAAGACACCCTGCCAATCAAGAATTGCATAAGAGGAACAACGTGAAAGATGTCATAAGACAAGGCCTGGAAAAAAAGGTGGCCTAATCACATGGCAGAGGCAGCTAGGTGATGCAGTGGATAGAAAACCAGGCTGGGAGTCAGGAAGACTCATCCTCCTGAGTTCAAATGTGGCCTCAGATACTTAGTAGCTGTGTGACCCTGGGCAAGTCACTTACCCCTGTTTGCCTCAGTTTCCTCATCTGTAAAATGAACTGGTGAAGGAAATGGCAAACCACTGCAGCATCTTTGCCACGAAAACTCTAAATGGGGTTATGAAAAGTGGGACACTACTGAGCCACAACAGTCATGTGGCAAGATTGAGAAATAATGGGTGAGTAACTCATACACTCCAGCCATAACAATGTCAGGAGAACCAGAGGAAGATACCTAGTATTTTGGGTAGGTTCCCCACTGAAGATTTTTAAGAAGACAGAAAATTCATATAAAATAAGAAGGCATGAACAGGTTTTTTTTTTAATTATTTATTTTGGTTTTCAACATTCACTTCCATAAGATTTTGAGTTCCAAAATTTGTCCCCATGTCTCCTCTCCCTGTACCCCAAGATGGCATGTAATTTGATATAGACTCTACATATCCTATATATTCTATATATTCCATTCATATTGAACCTATTTTCACATTAGTCATGTTGTAAAGATAAATTAGAACCAATGGGAGAAACCATGAGAAAAAAGTAACAGACAAAAAAAAGGAAAAAAAGAGAGAGCAAATAATATGCTTCAATTTGCATTCAGACTCCACAGTTCTTTCTCTGGATGTGGACAGCAATTTCCATCATGAGTCCTTTGGAGTTGTCCTGGATCCTTGCGTTGCTAAGAAGAGATAAGTCTATCAAAGTTAGTCATCGTACAATGTGGCTGTTACTGTGCGTAATGTTCTCCTGGTTCTGCTCACTTCACTCAGCATTAGTTCATTCAAGTCTTTCCAGACTTTTCTGGAATCTGCCTGCTCATCATTTCTTATAGCACAATAGTATTCCATTATATTCATATACCACAACTTGTTCAACCATTCCCCAACTAATGGATATCCCCTCAATTTCCAATTCTTTGCCACCACAAAAAGAGCTGCTATAAATATTTCTGTATATGTGGGTACTTTTCCCATTTGTATGATCTCTTTGGCATATAGTCCTAGAAGTGTGGTATTGTAGGGTCAAAGTGTATGTACAGTTTTACAGACCTTTGGGCATAGTTACAAATGGCTCTCCAGGATGGTTGGATCATGAACAGGTTTTGATTTGTGTCATTGGAGGAAGTATCGACATCACGGAGATCACAGGTACATCAAATATTCAAAATAATTCATTCAGTCATTCTATAATTGTTGGATTTAAAGTTAGTTTCCAACTTTTTGCTAATTCCAACATTTGCTAATACCAACTTTTATACTCCAAGGGTATAAGCTGCAGAGCTATTACTTACCACCATGGTTAGGGGGAGTTTACTCACTGTAAGTTTCCTATGTCAATACATTATAAGTCCAGAACCTCTCATGGCCTCCCCACCCCCACCCCACCCCTCACCCAAATAATAAAGCTAGCATGAATACTTTGTGTAGATGGAATCTTTTAACCTTTTCTTGAGGGGTTTTTTGGAGAGGAGAAGGTAGGGCAATTGGGGTTAAGCGACTCATCCAAGGTCACACAGCTAGTAAGTATTAAGTGTCTGAGGCCGGATTTGAACTCAGGTCCTCCCAACTCCAGGGCCAGTGCTCTATTCACTGCTCCACCTAGCCACCCCCTCTTTTAACCTTTTTGATGCATAGGATTTAAATCCAATAGAATCACTGGATCAAAAGCAGGACTGGTTTTTGTGACATATATTGCCATATTACTTTCCAATATGTTTGTACCATTCTATAATTCCATCAACAATGGAATCAACCAAACAATATTAGAGTTCCTTTTTCCTCAAAGTCCTGACAATATTAAATTCCCTCTTTTTTGTGGTTGCTATTTCTGCCATTTTAGCACAGGGTATTTCAGGTATCTCAGGATACTTTGTTTCTCAAGGCCTATCTCAGCTTCAACCTCTAGGCAGTCCAAAGAGAAACTTTACAGAAGAAAGAGAAAAGAGAAATACTTAGAAACAACCATTTTGTGGGGAGCAGTGAGAAAATCTGAAGCTGAAAACTGTTTGAGAATTAACTAGTCATCCATATGCATGGGGAAATACATATATATGTATGTATATGTATACACACACACATTAGAAATATCCCATTCAACTCTAGAATCACACCTCTACTTGGGTCCAGAGTTGGGGCTAATATTTAGCTTGAGCAGCCATCCAGGGTTTCTTTATTAACAGACCAGACAGAAACTGTGACTCATACAGCAAAACATTTAATTAGAATAGAGCAGCAAAGGAAATAGCAGAAAATAAAACAACGGGGTCATTCTTGGCCCTTCAGCATGAATAGATTCAATAACCCACACACTCGATTGCTAGTGAGGAAGAGAATAACTTTCCAGCAAATTATTGCTCCCAAGTGAGGAAGAGTTGTGTCATGGCTGAAACACAACTCTGGCTCAACTCCTCATGGTTCTGCCTCTTGGCACCCAGCTGTACTTCCTTATGTTCAACTGGGAAGAAATCTTTGAATCAAACACCTCTTATAAGACTTTGATATCCAAGATATACATACACACATATTATATATATATATGTTGTATGTATGTATATATGTACACATATACACATATGTACATAGATAAACTATTGTGAGGGCATGGAGAGTGATTCTCAAGATACCCCAAAGTGGGAACTCTACTAAAGGCTTGGAAAGCATATCGGACCATATTGTTATCCCCCCACACCCCAGAGGAGATGACAAAGAGTATTAATAACTACTAACCCATTTCTACAATAATTTTAGGAGAATAATTTACACATGGAAGACTGCCTTGAAGAAGGTATGATAATGGAACAGGCAGACCTGTGCAAACAATATTCTATGGCAGATTATAGCTTTATAGTCACACGGTTGACTAAAAGATGTAGAGAATATAAAATCACACGTACACATGCACACACATATACACACAAATAAATCTATCAGTAAAGCCTACCGTGTGCCAGGTCCCGTACTAAGCACTGGGGATACAAAAAGAACCAAAGCACAATCAGTCCCTGCCCTCAAGGAGCTCACAATTTAATGGAGGAGACAACAAACAACAAATATTTACCAAAAAACTAGGTACAGATAAATAGTTAACAGAGAAGGCGTTAGAATTAAGAGGGGTTGGGAAAGGCTTCCAGCAGAAGATGTGGTTTTAGTTGGACTTAAGGAAGCCAGAGAAGTCAGAATGAAGAGGGAGAGCATTCCAGACATGATGTTTGGGTAGAAAAAAATGCCTGGAGCTGGGAAATAGAGTGTCTTGTTTGTGTAAAATCCAGGATGCCAGCGTCATTGGATTTAAGAGTTTGTGGCAAGGGAGTAAGGTGTAAGAAATTTAGGAAGGTAGGAGGGGGCTAGGTTATGAAGGGCTTTAAACGCCAAGAAGGAGATTTTACATTTGTTCCTGGAGGTAAAAGGGAGTCATTAGAGCTTATTGAATAGCAGGGTGATAGAGTTAGACCTGCTTTAGGAAAATCACTTTAATAGCTGAATAGAGGCTGGATTGGAATGGAGAATGACATGAGACAGTGTAGCTGCAAGCACCCTAGCATACCCAGGATGCCTGCTAGCACAGGTTCTTAGATCTGCTTTCCTAAAGGAAAGCAATTCAAAATGGGTTAACAATCTTACTTTAATCAAACATATCACTTACCTAGTTCAGGGGAAAAAGTCAGCACCTTGAACTTCAGAGAACACAAATAGAAGTTACAAGCAGACAAAAAATACAGACAGAGAAACAGATCAGCAGACAGGGCTTCCAGCTGTCTGACCATTACAATCCCTAGCTAGTTAGTTACCAGAGAGGGAGGCACCAACACCTGGGTTGTCAAAGGGGGAGGGGAGAAAAGGAGGAGCTCAAGGGCTGCCCAGAGTCTCATCTGGCCAAATCACGCAACTCTTCCCAAAGTGAGCCCCAAAGCAAAACCTCACATCAGGGCATATATAGCCTTCTCCTGGGTCAGAGAATGTTACAACCATCTTGACCCACTGCCCAATCACAAAGTAACAAGGTATGGGCAGTCCTGAAAAAACAAGCCTCCTGCCACAGGCTCCATGTGACCACATTCAGCCTATTAGGGGGCAGAGTATATTTTCAAATCAGGGAAGGTTCTCAGATTCACTTAAGCCTATCAAGTGGCCAAGGGGCAGGCAAGATCTTCAGATTCCCATTACAGGCAGGCAGACCCACAAGCAGACTACTTCAATATAATATTCCAGGTGTGAGGTAATGAGGACCTGTACCAGTATGGTGGCAGTGTCAGAGAAGAGAAGGGGTCATATATGAGAAATGCTGCAAAAATGAAATCAGAAATCCTTGGCAACAGTTTGGATGTGGTAGGGTGAGAGATAGTGAGGATGGCTCCTAGGTTGGGAGCTGGAGGGACTGGGAAAATGGCATTGCCCTTCACAGTAATAGAGTTTAGGGTGGAAAGATGGTAAGTTCTGTTTTTAACTTGTCAAGTTGAAGATATCAACTGGACATCCAGTTTGAGATGTCTGAAAGGCAGTTGGACATACAAGATGGGAAGTCAGCAGAGAAACTGGGACAGTATAGTACATCAGCAGAGAAATGGTAATTAGATCCATGGGAGTTGATGAGGTCACCAAGTGAGGTAGTATAGAGGGAAGAGAAGGCAGAAGAGGACCCAGGACAGACCCTGAGAGACGCCTATAGTTAGAGGGTTTAAAAATGTACTAAGAATTTGCAAATATAATGTATATGATTATATATGTATACACACATGTATACACATACACATACACACATGTATATATGTGTATGTATGTGTATGTAAATATATATGTGTATGTATGTGTGTATATGTATGTATATTATATATATGGACAAAACCCATTTCCCAGTGGATAAGTAATCAAAGAACATGAATAGTTTTCAAAAGATGTGCAAATTATTAACAACCACATGAAAGAATTTTCCAGACAAGTCATAAGAGAAATGCAAACAAAAACAACTCTGAGTTTTCACCTTACAAGCCATGAATTGGCAAAGGTGGCCAAAGATGGGAATGGAAGATACTGGAGGGGTCATGGGAGACAAGAGCCCTGATACACTGCTGGGGGAACTGTGGATTGGTGCAACCGTTCTGGAAAACAGTTTAGAACTATATTAAGAAAGCACAGACCTCTTCCACTTCCCTGGAGTGCCACTGCTGCTGCTGCTCCATTCTCTCTCTGGAGCCATCACCTGCTGAAGTTGCCCCTTCAATGACTGCTCTCTGCTTCTCTGATGCTCTGCTGATACACACCTCCTTAAGCTCTTCTCTGCTGCTACTGCTGTTTCTTCTTTGGGTGAAGCGTTGTATTCTTTCAGCAGGAGACAATGCCAGGTCAATATGCCTTAGGTTAATCAGAATATTTTCATCATTTTTTTTTTTACTTATATCATAATCAGCTGACACAGAAGAGGGTTACCCAGGTGGCTGCTGAGACCTTGTTCAGAGTTGGGTTTTAGGGAATGGATTTCTTTTACTTCTTCCCCACGTGAGGGCACATAGCTCAGGCTGTACTTCTCACTGAGGCTTTCTGAGCTTGGGGATAAACATATGCACATCTTTTCATCCTTTCAAATTTCCATCGTGCTTCCACATGCTAGTGTCAGGGCCGTGCAAATTTCCTTGAAACTTCAATAAGCCTCAAGGAGGCACTTAGCAACACTGAAAGGAGAGGGGATTATCTGACAATCTTTTCTTTGCATTTCTTGCCAGCAAAGATCTCTGACTTTCTTTTGTTGGGGATTTTTGATTTTGTTAGGCTAGGCTGGCAAGCAGTCTGCAATTTCTTCCTAGAGAGTTGTTTGAGTCACTGAAGGATTAATTCTCATGTGGTCACTCATGTGTGTCCCAGAGAAGACCTGAAGACTTGGACCTTAAGGCCTTTCTATCCATTATCCCACAATGCCTCTTACATTGCCTGGCACACACACACACACACACACACACATGCATACATGTGCACACACACGTGCATGCACACACGCACACACATGCACTAAATTGCCAGTGGAGGTGATAGTCATGTTATTCTCTATCTTGGTCCCAGTACATTTGATTACTGTATTTTGTGCTGGGAGCCATGTTTTAGGGAAGAAATTGGCAGGCAAGTCCAGAGGGGGGCAGAGGATTGTGAGGAGACTCAAAAATAGGCCATGATTGGACTGACTGAAGAAACTGAAGATGTTTAGCCTTGAGAAGAGAAGACTTGGGGAGATGTGTTATCTCTGTCTTAAAGTATTTGAAAGGGTTGTCTTGTGGAAGAAATATTACTACTTTATCTCAGAACAGAACTAGCACCAATATGCAAAAAGACAAATGTAGTTTTAGGAATACTATAAATAAGATTAAAAAAAATATGTTTGTCTAGAAATTGAATGAGTTTTTCTTGGGTAGTAGTGAATTCTTCAACATTAGAAGTGTCCAGGAAGAGACTGATTGATTGTTTGTTGGGCATGGTATCAGACAAGGGTTGGCCTAAATGGTCTCTGAAGTCCCTTCTGTCAGTAGGGCACAGCTGTCAAATATAACATTTTTTTTTTGATGAGGGGAAGACCTAGAGTTACTTAGAGAATATGTCATCTCCATTTCTCATGTGCAACACTCAAAGAGTGTCAAATGGACAGTAAATGAGAACTTTCAGATGTTTCAGGAAAAGGGGAATATCAGGGGGTTATGACTCCCAATCAACTGGCAGTTTCTTCACCCATCCTACCCAAAGCAATGGAGGCTGGGGTTCTGAGCTATAGTCTGGCCTGGGTTTTGTTCAGCTCTTGCAGAATGAGATATTGTCTAGAGAGATATATTTCTTGGCAGAAAGACTTGTAGGGCCGCTTTGGTGGTTTAATAACCTCCATCTGTAGGTTGGAGAGGCCACCTTGCCTTTTCATTCTCCTGAGTCAGTGCTGTCCCTGTGGGAGCTATACCGCTTAGGCCTAGGGCCAAGAAGCTGTATTGTCTTGGTTTCTTCAGTGGGCATATTTTCTTTAGTGAAGGCTCTCCTTCATTGTTTTCCTCTGGGCATCAGAAGGGACCAGAGAACAGGACTTAGTGGCACAGAGAGGGAGTAGAAGTGCCATGACGAAAGTTAACCACACAATATGCTGCAGCCTGTTGTTGGAGATTGTTGCTCTGAAACATTGAGGCATCACTGATACAGGACCTAGGAAAGAAGGAGGTGGCTCACACTTCACCATTCTGGGGTTTTATGACATTGAGCTGATCAGTTTTTAATTTAGATTAGTGTGTGTTCCTGCAAGGTATTTATATACCTGGAAAGACTGCTAAGAAAAGTCCTATAGAGGAGGTGGCATTTGAATTCAATAGGATTTGTCATCCAATTCACCTTGGGGACCTTGGCCCCCCTGGAATGAAGAAAGAACATTTTAATGACAAGGCTCATAGATACAGGGTTTTCCAAATTAGCAGCATAAAATCTAGTCAACATTTACCACTTATTGCACATAGAAATCTGCATTTATTTCCAAGGGGATTAAAATGAATAACACTTTATCATTTTACATTACACTGCTCTCAATATATTTTTTGTTCTACTTTAGTAGACAAGGAGACTGCAACATAATATAACTAAATCACTTACAGCACAGATTCTTCTGCAAATACAGTTATCACAGTGGCACCCAGAGGCCTCACAAAATCAAAGGCATAATCAATTACTAAATGGAATTTAGGGAACCTCCAGAGAGAGAAAGCAGAAGGCTAAGAAGGCGGGAAAACGATAAAGGAAGAGAAAGAGAAAGCATGCACCATTTGAATGGTTTGGGATTATGTGGATGCATGGACTGAATGGCAGATGTGGGTCTTTTCTTTCCCCCTCCCCTTTCCTTCATTTGTACTGGAATTATACACCCAGTACATACTTGCTGAACTACATTGGAATGAGTGGAGTTGAATTGAGGCTGTACTGTATTACTCTGGTTGCTTTTCATTAATTCAGGACTTGGGAGGCCATGCTAAAAATCAATCATTCAACAAGCACTTATGCACCTCCTCTTTGCCCGGACTTTTATTAGATGCCAGGGATTGAAAGTAAAAAAATAAAGCAAAATGAAACTGCCCCTCCCTACCTTCAAGGAACTTGTATTCACACGGGGGAAGAAAACTGGACATGTATAGGTATGTTCAAAGTCCATATAGACCTCTTCTGTCTTTCCAGGGAGCTAGCTTGGAAAAAAGACTGACACTCAGAAGGCTGTTGATTTAGTTAGTTAATCCTCTGGCTCTGAATTCTGGCTGAACCACCTGGAGAGGAGTGGTGAATGTCCTCATTTGCTGAGGCTGTAATTCTTGCACTGAAGTAGGTTTAATAAGAGATTATTTGAGTTCATGACTTCATCATCAAGAAAAGCAACATCTTTTTTCCTCTTAGGATACCCAGTGGAACTTGGGTCTAAGAAATGGCCCCATAATTCATAACAGATGGTTTTCCCCTTGTGCTATTTGGAATACATTCAGGAAAACAGCAGGAAAAAATGGCTCTTGATTGATTGTGCTTTAACGTATTTGCCAAAATGCTTTATAATTACCTCTTTTGAGCAGCCAAATACAGCATTCAGTTACCAACTACTAGTGCAAAAGTTCATATTTTCTTGGAAATTAAAAGAGATTTTAAGAGGCCTAGTTTACTTTAGTATGTAAAGGGTGCCAGTGGCCACTAGGGGGCACAATTAGCAGCGAAATAACTGAGAAAGCAAAACAAGCGATGCCTATTCCTCTGTATTTTTTGAGCTAATCTTTTTTCTTTAAAGCATTCATGTTAGCCAACAAACTATGTTTCACATTCGTTTTTACTTTTTTTCGTTTTCTTCCTACTCTTGTTTCCATCTCCTTACCAGTAGCATTTTTAGTTTTTAATTCACTTATTTAATTAAAAAATGAACTGCTCTAAAATTGTAGTGCAGGATTACAGCAGATCACCAATCCGGACTCTCTTTTATAAAGTTAAAAAAAAATCTTCTTTCCTAAACTTTCATGACTTTCTTTGTATCTCACTCTGAAGAAGTTGTGTAAAGTGAGTGACGGGTAAGGGAAGATGGGAGGGAGAGAAGATAATACTTTTTAATTGAAAAAAAATTGAATTAAAAATAAACTTTATATAACATTGAAGACCACTTAATACAAACTGCCTTATTGTCAGGATCTTATCTCTCCCTGTGTGTTGAAATCATTTAGCTGGCAAACAGGAAGTTGAATGTTTCTCTGTTGAAACTGAGGTATGGTGGTTCAAAAATAATACTCTCCTAGTTTTGTGAATTGTTTAATTAAAAGTTGATTAGAGTGTGTGTGTGGATGTTCAAACCTTTTATTTTATTAGTGTAGGGACCTCCTGGTGTCAAAAATTCCTGTACAAATGCTGATCGCTAACTGCTCTCCAATTTTTAGTCTTAGATTATAACCTGGGAGTACTGAGTGGTTTCAGTGACTTGTCCAGGAACATTTAGCCAGAATGTCTTAGAGATAAGACTTGAACCCAGGTCTTCTTTACTCAGAGGTCAGCTTGCTATCTGCTATGCCTCTTTGTTTAATAAACATGAACTTTTCAAAAATTGGTTTTATGAAATAAATAGAGATTTTCATTCTAGTCTCAAACCTCACATTTTTCTTCTTATAATTTAAACATACTCAACTCCTAATAATCTCTTTCCAGTAGGAAGGAAGAGTGGAATGAATGAACTAATGTAATGAACAAAAATCATTTTTAAAATTCATTAAAGCTTTGAAGTAAATGATATGGCCAAAAACTAATGAGATTTATTTTCAAGCTATAGAGGGAATTCAATTTCTTTATAAGATTGGTAAGAAGAGATGGGATGCAGAATTATCTTATTAATACTATCTTGTTAAGATAATACTTGAATCTGATCTGCCTTC
Organism: Pseudochirops cupreus; assembly: GCA_028627135.1. Taxonomy (NCBI): domain Eukaryota; kingdom Metazoa; phylum Chordata; class Mammalia; order Diprotodontia; family Pseudocheiridae; genus Pseudochirops; species Pseudochirops cupreus. The sequence goes on from CM053581.1 coordinate 445,123,705, forward strand.
TCTGAGCAAGAACGAATGGAACAAATGATGTTAAAGGGAAATGATGCTGCAAAGGATTCCAATGAGTTTTCATTATGTTATAAAGAATTCAAAATGGAAAATGGAATTTTAGTATTCCTCACACTCTGGGAGCCCTGGAGTTAACATTTTACTATATGTGTGTACACACACATGTATATATCTTTGCTAAGAAACCCCAAATGAGGCAGTGAAAAGTTGAACATGACTGAAAAATTATTGACTATACATACAATATATATATATGTATATATACACATATATAAAGAACCATGTGCACACATACAGTATAGAAATATGTGTATATTTATATTTGCATATGCACTTATAAATATATACTATATATTGCAGAAAATATCATATATATGATCATGCCATGTCACGTATAATTATACACACACATATACATACACACATAAATTCACTCCTACTTTGAGAACACCCCGAATGATGGTAGAAGGAAAGCAGCCTGGGTATATATTAAACAGGAAGATGAAGCCAGTTTGAGCTTTAAAAGTCCTTATGCTTTATAGGGCTAATTTAGGGTTTACTATTATGGCTTCAAGTATTAATTATATTTTATACCAAATGCCCATTTGCTACTTCCCCTGGTTTTATACAAATATGTAAGTCATGGGGGAGAGAGGGTGGGGCCATGATGGTGGAGAGAAGGCAGGGACTCTCCTGAGCTCTTCCCCAAACCACTCTAAAGATCTTTAAGTAATGCCCTAAAAGAAATTCTGGAGTGGCAGAACCCACAAAAGGACAGGGTGAAACAATTTTTCAGTCCAAGGCAACTTAGAAACTTGGCTGGAAAGGTCTGTTGCACCTAAGTGAGAGTGGCATGCAGTCCAGTGCAGGCTGGACCACCACAGACCAGGTCCCAGGAACAGGTCTTAGGAGTGACTGAATCAGCAACAGTAGAGCTCTTAGTCCACAGATGGTAAAGGGGTTGAACAACTGGTTAGAAGGAGATTATAGGGGTGTCTTTGCTGGCATTGGGGCAGGACTCTGTTGCTTTGCTCATATTCAGATCCAGGTTGCAGTCTGGGGTGGCAGTCTCAGGGCAAGGAGGAGCACTAGCACACCAGAACTTGTGACTACAGTGGAAAGGGTGACCCTCCTCACAGTCCCAGGGCAGAGAAGGGTGCTTGTGGTCATGCACAGACCAAAGCACAGGCCGAGAGAGTAGTAAACACATCTCTAGATGTGTTTACTAGATCATACCACCTTGGAAAAAACCCACAAAATTACAGGTCCCTAGAAGTATCTTTGAAAACAGCTGCACAAAACCCCTGAAGTCTGGGACAGTTAACCCTCCACCCTGGAAGCAGAGCCTCACTTTAGCAGAGTTAAAAGTCAAGGTATAGGCTGGAAAAAATGAGCAAACAGAAAAAAAAAATTCTGACTATAGAAAGCTACTGTGGTAACAAGGAGAATCAAAACATACACTTACAAGAAAACACCAAAGTCAAACCTCCTACATTTGAAACCTCAAAGAAAAAATATAATTTGGTCTCAGGCCATGGAAGAGCTCAAAAAGGATTTTAAATATCAAGTAAGAGAAGTAGAGGAAAAACTGGAAAGAGAAATGAGAGTGATGTAAGAAAATCGTGACGAAAGAGTCAACAGTTTGGTAAAAGAGGCACAAAAAATACTGAAGAAAATAACACCTTAAAAAACGGAATAGGCCAAATGGTAAAAGAGGCACAAAAATCCAATGAAGGGAAGAATGCCTTGAAAAACAGAATTGGCCAAATGGAAAAACATATACAAAAATTCACTTCAGATAGAACTCTTTAAAAAGCAGAACTGGCCAAATGGAAAAAAAGGCACAAAAATTTACTGAAGAAAAGAACTCATTAAAAATGGAATTGGCCAAATAGAAAAGAAGGTACAAAACCTCACTGAAAAAAATAATTCCTTAAAAATTAGAATTGAGCAAGTGGAAGCTAATGACTACATGAGACATCAAGAAATATTGAAATAAAACAAAACAAAATGAAAAATAGAAGACAATATGAAATATTTAATTAGAAAAACAAGTGACTTGGAAAATACATCCAGGAGAGATAATGAAGAAATTATTGGACTTCCTGAAAGCCATGATCAAAAAAAGTATCTAGACATCATCTTTCAAGAAATTATCAAGAAAACTGCCCTAATATTGTAGAAACAGAGGGTAAAATAGAAATGGAAAGAATCCACCTATCATCACCTGAAAGAAGTCCCAAAATGAAACCTTCTAGGAAAATTATAGCCAAAATCCAGAGCTTCCAGGTTAAGGAGAAAATATTGCAAGCAGCTAGAAAGAAACAATGTAAGTATTATGGAGCCACAGTCAGGATAACATAAGATATAGCAAGCTTCTACATTAAAGGATCAGAGGGTTTGGAATATGATAATCCAGAGAGAAAAGGAGCTAGGATTACAACCAAGAATCACTTACACAGAAAAACTGAATATAATCCTTCAGGGAAAAAAATGGACATTCACTGAAATAGAAGACTTTCGAGCACCTCTGATGAAAACACCTGAATAGAGAAAAAGCTGAAGGGGCGGCTAGGTGGTGCAGTGAATAGAGCACCAGCCCTGGAGACCATTTTTAAATTAGGTATGATTTTTATAGTCCTTTAAGATTTAAACTTTTTTTTCTGGGGATGGAGCCAAGATGGTGGCATAGAAGCAGGAAAACTCTGTGAGCTCCTCCTATAACCACCTCAAATGCCTATAAAATAAGACTCTAAACAGATTTTAGAGCAACAGAAATTATAAAGTGACAGAGAAAAACAAATCTCCCACTGAAGGCAGCCCAGCAGGTCAGCAGGAAGGGTCCATAGCAGCACACTGGGAGCTGAGCCCAGCCCCTGTGTGAGCCTATGGTTTTAGCTCCAGGATGGCCCCAACCAGTGGCTGCAGTGGACTTCTGGAGAGTGGATCATCAGCAGCAGTGCCAGTTTCCAGAAATATCAACCCATAATTGCCAAAGACAAATTAAAAGGTCAGTGGAACTCTGTTGGAACTGAGGGGGATGGTCCAGTCCCTGCCCCTGGAGCTAGAAGTGGCAGAGGCATGGCAGCAGCCCACTCCACATGGCTGCTTCAGAGCTTCTGGCCTGAAGATTATAGGGAGGCCAAGTGAACATTCTAAGGAGTAATAGCTCTTGCTTTAACCTGCCCGGATCTGGATCACAGTCTTGGGAGGTGGTTCTGAGGTGTGTGACCAGTGAGCCAGAGTTGGTGGGGGCTGTAGACCCAGTGGCCCCCTAATAGTTCTGGTAGCTGTGAAAACCCTAGCAATTTGGGATAAAGCTCTCCCCTCTGGAAGCAGAGTTCTACTGTGGCAAAGAGCTCAAAAGTCAAGTAATTCACTGGCAACATGAGCAAGCAAAGGAAGCAAAGCAAGCACAGCAATCCAACTTTAGATTCCTTTTTGGGGGACAAAAAGGATCAGAGCATGGAATAGGAGGAAGACAACAAAGTCAGAACTCCTGCACCAAAAGCTTCCAAGAAAAATATGAACTGATTATAGGCCATGGAGGAGCTCAAAAAAGATTTTGAAAATCATGTAAGAGAAGTGGAGGAAAAATTGGGAAGAGAAATAAGAATGATGCAAGAAAATCATGAAAAGAGAGTCAACAACTTGATTGAAGAAAATAACACCTTAAAAAATAGATGAACTTAAATGGCAAAAGAGGCCCAAAAAGCCAATCAGAAGAAGAATGCCTTAAAAAGTCAAATTTGTCAGATGGAAAAAAAATTTCAAAAGCCCACTGAAGAGAATAATTCCTTCAGAATTAGATTTGGGCAAATGGAACCTAATGACATTATGAGAAATCAAGATACTACTAAACAGATCCAAACAAATGAAAAAAATAGAATGCAATGTGAAATATCTCATTGGAAAAACCACTGACCTGGAAAATAGATCCAGGAGAGATAACTTGAAAATTACTGGACTTACTGAAAGCCATGATCAAAAAAAGAACCTAGAAATCATCCTTTAAGAAATTCTCAAGGAAAACTGCCCTGATATTTTAGAACCAGAGGGCAAAATAGAACTTGAAAGAATTCATTGATCACCTCTTGAAAAAGATCCCCCCAAAAAAACTCCTAGAAATATTATAGCCAGGTTCTGGAGTTCCCAGATCAAGCAGAAAATATTACAAGCAGCCAAGAAGAAACAACTTGAACATTGTGGAAACACAATCAGGATAACACAGGATCTAGCAGCTTCTACATTAAGAGATCAAAGGGCTTGGAATATGATATTTTGGAGATCAAAGGAGAGAGAATTAAAACCAAGAATCATCTACCCAGCAAAACTGAGTATAATGTTTCAGGGGAAAATATGGTCATTCAATGAGGTAGAGGAGTTTCAAGCATTCTAGATGAAAAAACCAGAGTTGAATAGAAAATGTGACATTCAAATACAAGAAGCAAGAGAAGCAGGAGAAGGTAAACAGAGAAAAAAAATCATAAGGAACTTATCAAAGTTGAACTATTTACATGCCTACATGGAAAAATGATAATTGTAACCTATGAAGCTTTTCTCAGTATGAGGATAGTGGAAGGGAATATAAATGTATATATGTATATACATACACATATGTCTATATAGGAGGGTATATGTGCATATGAATACATATGTGAGTGTGTGTATATATGTTTATAGGTATACATAGACAGAGGGCACAGGATCAATTGAATAGGAAGGGATGATATTTAAAAGGTGAAATTGAGAGGTAAGAGAGGAATATAATGAGAGGAGATAGGGAAAGACAGAATAGGGCAAATTATCTCATATAGAAGAGGCAAGAGGCAATGTTACAATGGAGGGGAAGAACAGGAAGGCAAAAGGGAATGGGTCAACCTTACTATCATTGAATTTGGCTTGGGGAGGGAATGACATACACACTTCATTGGGTATCTTGCCCTACAGGAGAGTAGGGGGGAAGGGGATAAGGGGGGAGATCATGGAAGGGGGGGCACACACTTTTGGAAAGGGACAGGGTCAAAGTAGAGAATAGAACAAGTAGGGGGCAGGATAGAATGGAGGGAAATACAGTCAGTCTTTCACAATATATCCACTATGGAAATGTTTTGCGTAACTACACATGTACAACCTATATTGAATTGCTTTTCTTTCCAGTAAGGGTGGGTGACAAGGGAGGAAGGGAAAGAATCTGGAACTCAAACTTTTAAAATCAAATGTTTAAATAAATAAATAAGTTAATAAGCAAATAAATAACCAAATAAGCAAATAAATAAATAAAATTATTGTTATTTACATGCAACTGGGAAATAAGATATACAGGCACTGGGGTGTGGAGATCCATCTTGCCCTACTGGAAAGTCAGAGCGGTGACGGGGGAGGATATAGGAGAGAGCTGATTGGGGGAGGGAGTATATAATGGGATGGCTGTTTCGGGTTGGTGGGTAGGGGAAAGATGGGGAGAAAATTTGTAACTCAAAATCTTTTTTAAAAATTTATTTATTTTATTTATTTTAGTTTACCTCATTCATTTCCATGAGATTTTGAGTTACAAATTTTCTCCCCATCTTTCCCCTACCCCCCCTCAAAACAGCCATTCTCTTGTATGACCCCTCCCCCAATCTAATCTCTCCTATGTCCTCCCCCATCACTCCTCTAACTTTCTGGTAGGGCAGGATGGATCTCCCTTCCACAGCGCCTGTGAATCTTAAGTTCCAGTTGGATGTAGTTAATAATATTAGCAATAATAATTGTATATATGTATATATACATATACATATATATTTTTAACATTTGATTAT
>CM053581.1:445130017-445159098 GCA_028627135.1 Pseudochirops cupreus
GAAGGAGTTATTCTCTTCAGAATGCTTTTGAGATTCTTTTTCCATCTGGCAAAGTCGACTTTTTAAGGCATTTTGTAACTCAAAATCTTGTGGAAATGAATGATGTAAACTAAAAATAAACATTAAATTTAATTAAAAAGAGATTTAAAAGCACTTTGCATAAATCACCTTATTTTCTCCTCACCACAACATCTGGGAAATTGGTGATATCATTATTTTATTTTACAGATAAGGAAACTGAGGCAGGCAGTTAAATGATTTGCCTTGGGTCATACTGCTAGGAAGTATATGAGGCATGATTCAAAGTCAGGTTTTTCTCCTTTAAATCCAACTCTGTCTACTGTGCTACCTAGCTGCCTCAACATTCAATGGTCAACATCCAACTTCTTCCACTTTCATGTTCCTGAAATCTACTTATACCACCCCATCCTTGCCATCTACCAGCCTCTAGGACACTCTTCAGTGCTCCTCAATGATTCAGCACCTGGTCCATAATCTTCCTCTGCATCTCAACACTACCACTCAGTCTTTATGTTGAAAACAATCAGTTGTCTATCAGCCTCTTTAATTTCTCAAGCCTGTGTGACTTTAGCTCAGAATGGGAAGCTAAGTGAAGATATGGTTAGAAGATCTTTCCAAAGCTCATCTGTGGACACTAGTACTTGCTGGCAGAGAGAAACACATGAAACTACATGTTAGGACTGTGCATCCTTGAACTCAGGTAGCACCATACTCATAGAGTACTTGAGCCCCTATTAACTTCAACAACAGGATTTCTTGCAGTACTACAAAGTGACCAGTAGGGGGAACCAGAGACTAAGGAGTTTCATCAACTGCCCCTTTGCTCCCTACTTGTGAAAACTCAATCACCCCTTGCTGTTTGTTTTTTCTTCAATCCAGAAGGCAATGAATTCCAGCCTTCAGCAGCACTTTCGAGGCAGCAGACCTGGCCTCAGATAGCCTCTGGAACCTGACAATCTTTTACTGAGTGAATGGATGACTTTCTAGGATTCCTGGTGCAAGTTATTTTTAGACCTTCACCCTTGGGGATCCTTCTAGAATCACAGCAAGCTAGTTTTTGTAGTGTCCTGCCTCCCTGACAATAGATAGATCCCTTCTAAACTGCTGGGGCTATGGGAGTATTGCTCCCAAAGTTGGAATAGATTTTGGGCATACCCTGGAAACCAAGATTTTAAAAATTAATTAAAAAAAAACAAACAAGCAGTTATTTTTTCTATTTGCCCTGAAAATAAAACAAACCAAATCAAACTCTTGCAGCAAACATGCATTATCAAGCAAAGCAAATGTCCAGTGCTGGCTGTGTCTGAATATATGTGCCTCACTCTGCATATCCAGTTCTTCCCCTGTCTTTCTAATTCTAAAACTGGCCTCTGTTTTTGCCCACTGTAAATGTAGTAGATTAACTTTATAGACTTAGTGTTGAGTTAGACCTGTTAAAAATTTGACTAGATGAAAGTCAAAACAATGGAGGGACACCCACTCTGATCTGAACCAGACCAGAGTGACCAGGAGTAACCTGAACCAGGAGTGAATTGGTCTAGGAGACCAAGTCTATTTGAGTCTAAGTAGTGAAACACTACAAGGTTCATCACCAAATATAGTCTCAAAACGCTATTTTTTTCCAGTAGTAGTGGAAATCGGTTTGCTGGAGTAGCATACCACGTGGGCCTTGGAGAAGGTCACTTTCCTTTCCCAGTACTGCCAGTTAACAGTAACATGTTAATTTCTTAACACAGTTGTATACTAACTCGAGCTCATAGGCCCCAGTCAACAAATGAATTTCCTACCAAACCTCACCCTCCAAGAAGGGGATCTTGATGATGAGTTAAATCTGACTAAGATAAATTGCCTCCACTTAAGTTCTTCAACTGTGGCATCAGCCTGGTTCTGGGAATTCTAATCCTGGTCACCTGGATCCACTTGTTGATCAGGCTAGGGAAGAAAGTTCAATGGGAATTCTTGCAAAAGAACTAGAAGAAAGGGTTTATTTGGTCTCTAACTTCCCTGTGCTATTTGTTAGTATTATTTGTGCTATTCGTTCAGTGCTATTCATTCAAAAAGGGGGTAGCTGAAGCCCTGAGACAACTATAGGGTCCTAAATAGTATTACATGTAAGACCTATACCCCCCTACTCCCAACAGCCAATCAGATAAACAAGTTGGCAGAAGTGGTGACATTCGCCAAATTCATACTAAGGGTGATATGTGGTCTGGCTTGGGTTTGAAGACAAACTGTCCAGAGACAGTATGGCAAGAATAACTGAATTATACCATTTTGTGTAATATCTTTATAATTTTCCAGACATTAATAAATTTTTTATGTCAAGACCTGCTAGATCAAGGGTTATGGCTTATTATGTGATACACTTGCCTATTCCAGGGATCCTGTCCAGCACACTAAATAAATCTGAGATGTTTTCACATTTACACCAACACCAAACCTTTACTAAATAGGACAGATTCCAATTTGAGGAGATGGAACTTGTAAGGGCACATAGAGGTCAGTTGGGGAGTCTACACGTATCTATACAAGGCAGGGATCATATGAGGTGAGGAATCCCTATGTCCACAAAAGACATGAAGTAGTTCTTTAGGTTTTTGAGGCATTAAAACCATTCTATCCCTGGATTTTCCAAGTTAATGGCATCCCTGATCAACCTACTGAAGCAATTCAAGTCTTTCCATTGGCTACCAGGTACCTTTAATAATCTGAAGAAGAGCTTACCTCACTCCTATTCTTGATACTTGTGATTACAGAAAGAGTTAATTATGGAGGCTGATGTACACACTCTGTCCCTGAGAGTCATCTTTTCACAGGCCACACCCTCTTCTTCATGCCCTAGCTCTACATAATTCTCTCACGGGTAGTGCCCCACCATAATCTCTAGTCAATATTGTGCTCTTGCTTTTTTAGTCCATTATCCATGCTCTGGACTCAATTTTATCCCTTTGAAGACTTGACCCTGTAACTGAACAGTTCGGCTTCCCCTCTCCTCCCTTTTCACTCCACCTATGATCACTCATTTCTTTCTAATCCCCAAAACTGAGTTACTCTCACTGTCTACCTCTTCCATTCCTACTTACATGTGACTGAACTACTGGAGGAAATCACACAACTATATTGACTGGATCTACTACAAATTTATGTTATTTCAATTGACCTCTCACAGCTGCATAGCAATTCTTTAGTTCTTCTCTGGTTGACTTTCATTGTACTCCCCACAAGAATGGTGCCAGATCTTCTCAGCTCTCCCAAGGCCTCCTACATCAACCTTTCTTCTCTTTCTTTTAGCTGAGGACATTGCCTCTTAATTTACTGCAAAAATAGAGGCCTCCTCTTGTTAGCTCCATTTTATCCCCATTCTATATCTCACAACCCCTCTAAGACATTCTCCTTTTTTTTTTTTTAACATTCTCTGACAAAGAGGTAGCTCTTCTTGCCAAGACCATTCCGTCTACTTGTGCCCTTGATTCTATTCCCTCCCATCTTCTCCAATAGTTTGTCTCTTCCATTATTCTCCTTTCTATTGTCTTCAATCTCTTCTTATCTACCGACTTCTTCCAGGCTACCCATAAATATGTCTTTGTCTTTTCAATGAAAAAAAAACAGTCCTGACAACAACTCAAGCTATGATATAGATCTTACCTCTCACAATCAAACTCCTAGAAAAAGCTGTCTATGCTCTTTGCCTTCACTTCCTTGTTTTCCACTCACTTCTCAACATCATCTTATTTGATTCTCACGAAACTTAGTATCTTCAATCTTTGTATAAAGATTCCTTCCTTACTGCCTATGAGCACACCCAAATCTTTCCTAAAACAAAAAACTGAATTGGATCCTGCTATCTCCTCAAGCTATTACCATATTTCCCTCTTCCCACCAATGATATTTATAACTTTTAAAAATTTTTCATCCTTTTTTTTTTTTGCCACCAAGGAAAATTAACGTTGGTGGCAAGTTCTTTCTTTAATATCAGTAAGATTATAAAAATAATTTTTGTCTCCAAGTGATACTGGGATAAACAATATCTCTATATGCAGGAGCCCTGGCTCACTATACATATTAATTTAGCAAACTTTTAAACAATGCAATTTTGTAAGTCATTGTTGTCATTATGACTAATTCTCTTTTAAGGGAAATGAGCATGGTATGTTCATGTCTTGGTTGTGTCTGCCTTTGATCCACTGCTCTGGCTGGCAAGATGCATACATAGATTTCCTTTTTCTTTCCTTTTTTTTTTTGTAGGCAATCAGAGTCATACAGCTAATAGATATTTGAGGCTGGATTTGAACTCAGATCTTCTTGACTCCAGCACTGATGCTCTATCCATTGCGCCACCTAGCTGCCCCTAGATTTCTTTTTTTTTTAAAGGAATTTCCTCCCTGGAGGGTAATTAATGGTTATAAGTACTCACTTTGCCTCTGAATATGGGGTATGGTTTGATCTTTGTTTTGTTCATTCCCAAATGGTACCATTATAAAGTCTGATTAAGAATGCACAACTTATTTGGCATGTGACAGCAAGCGGTACATTTCATTAAGGTTTTTTCCTTACACAAGAAGTTTATTTTTAATATTTGGAATGACTTTATGGTTAACAATGCCCTACTTAGTAAAGGGCAAATTGTGGAAAGAAAGAAAAACATTTAGAGTTATTTAAACAAAAAACATGTTATCATATTTTTAATATATTCTGTTCTCTCACTTGTGAATAGTTTGCCCCTGCTATCAACGTGCTCCTTGGTAAAGTATCACAAAAAAACTCCTTTAAAAAAAAAGATTAAAGTCAGCAGATGAAGGAAATTATGGGACTGTGAGACAAAAACACGACCACAACAGGAGAATTCATGTAGTATAGATCTATTGGGAATTGGACTGTGATTATAGAGGAACATTAGGATCAGAGGAGGGACCTTAGAGGTCACCTAGTCCAATAGCAGAGATTAGAACCCTGTGGCTTCTGATGGAAAATCCAGTGCTCTTTCTACCAGATTGACTAGACAACATAAATCTTTCAAAGTAGCCCATGTATACTACAAATCTAATGTAAGTCTAATTCTTAGAAACCCTCTCACCCTTGGGATTCCAGCTAGCTATCTCCTACTCTAGCTATTTTGGGGGTCAGAACTATCTCTAAGCCATAGCTCAAATACTTGACCCCAACCCCAATATGTTTACTTTTTTTATTGACTTGTTTATTTACTTTTAGTTCACAAGATTCAGTTTCACAATCCCTTGAGTTTCAGATTTTCTCCCCTCCCTTCCCCCCCCCCCCCCCCATGGTGGCATGCAATCGTGTATAGGATCTGCAGATACTTTCACACTGTACAATAGTCTGGTTGTATAGAAGGGTTGTAACCAATGAGTAAACAATGGGAAAAAAGAAACAAAATCAAACACGAAGAAGAACGATAGCATGTAGATTGCTTCATTCTCCATTTAAACTCTAGTCTTTCTAGATCTTTCTCTGAATGTAGATGTCTCCTTCCATCCTGAGACTTGTAGAGTTTTCTTATAGCTGTGTGTTGCTGAGAAGAGTCCAGTTTATCAAGGTTGGTCATCACAATATGTTTACTTTTACTAGTCATCTAGAGGACATATGTAATTCTCCACAAAGACTCTTAATGAAATAGCATAATAATAGAACATTTTCCCTATAAACCTTGAACTCGCTCTACTATAAATATACACACTCAGTGGATAATTTAGATCTGCACAGGAATTACATGTGGTATATACACATAATGGAGAATATGGATGGCCAGAGAACTTGTAGGAAGGGTTGTACACACAGAGTAAGTGTGAACAGAGTACAGAAATGAAAGAGCAACCCATATCTTGGATGTTGGAAAGATACCCATGTCATATCCAAGCTATTGTGAAATTGCATTGTTTCTATCTTTGCATTATCTCTTGGATCTCTCCCTTTCTGTCCACTTACATAACTACCATCCTAGTTCAGGTCTCATCACCTCTTACTGGAGTATTACAATAGTCTTTTGTCTTGTCTCCCCAACTCAGGACTTTCTCCTCTTCCAATCTGTTGTAAAGACCACTGCTGTGAACAGCTTTAAGGTTCTGATCACATAGTATAATACTCTCTATTTATTTAACAGTAAATTAAAGCAAAACATTCACAGAAACCAAAGTATAGCATTCACAATGTTATAACATAACAACTTATCACTAAAGTGGCCACATAGTTTTCACCAAAGTGGCCACATAGTTTTAAACAAAAGATATCATTCAGTAAGTACTTAACTCAAATCATCCTTAAGAGGTACAAGGTACACAGTACAAAATTCTCCCACCCCTAGGCCACAGTAAATCATGATATTCTCAGTCAGCATTAAATACCCAAGGAGAGGTCTTTTCATCTTGATTTGAGGCTGGCTCCCAAATTCCATGGTTCCTCTTCCATGGGTCCAGCTCCTGCCTGAATCTACCCAACTGTCACCTGGATTCAAAGGTAGGCAGTTCTCAGCTCCTTGTCCAATTCCTCGTTCAGTTCCATATTGAAGTTCACAGTGTCCAGTCCACCTCAAGTCCTTCAAAGTTTCTGTTTCTGGGAAAACAAAGCTTAACAGAGCCAAAATAACATTCATATACATTGCCAGCACCATCATCAATTCACTATCTGCCTGTGAAATCAGCAGAGACCCACAAAAAAGGTCCGAGAAGTCAACACAAATCATCAGCATAGAAATCAACACAGACCCACAAACAAGGTCTGAGAGGTCAGCACAAATCATCAGTAAAGTCCCAGGGCCTCCAAAACCCTCCTCCAGGACTTCTATAAACAGACAACAAGAAAATCCTCTTTCAGGGCTTCTATACAAAGTATTACAAACACAAATCAACACAGAGAGAACAAATAGAGTGCCAGGATGCCACAAGTTTTCTCCTTCTCAACTCTGCCACCACAAGTGTTCCCTTCTCAATTCTGCTCTCTCCCAGCTTGTGCTCAGCTTTTTATCTGGTCATCAGCTCCACCCTGTTCTGCCCACCTCTTATATCCTTCTTCTTGTCTTTGGCAAATCCCCCCCACTGTGGGTTTCACAAGCTCTATTTCTTAACAAACACTTGATACAATCTTGGGAAAGGCTCAAAAGAAACTTGAACTGAAACAAGGTGCTAAATAAATAATAGCTGAAACAAGGTGCTAAGTACTTCTTTGCTTGCCATTACATTTGTTTGGAACTCAGCTGCCAAAATCATTTTCCTAAGGAATGGGTCTGACTGTGTCTTTTTCCAACTCATTAAACTCCAGTGTCTCCCTGATATCTCAAGGATCAAATATAAAATCCTCTGCTTGACATTTAAAGCCCTTCACAACCTGGCCTCTTCCCATCTTTCTGGTCATCTTACCCTTTGCTCTCTTCCATAAACTTTGTGATTCAACTACACTGGCCCATTTACTGCTCCTCACATGTGACATTCCATTTCCTATCTCCTCACTTTTGCATTGCATGTCTCTCATGCCTAGAATACTCTTCCTTTTCACTTCTGCCTCTTAGTTTCCCTGACCTTTTTAAGACTCAGCTCAAATTCTGCTCTCTATGATGTTTCATAGTCCATCCTAGCTATTAGTGTCTTCTCGGAGATTAACTTCCATCAACTCTCTCTACATATCTTCTATGTACCTAGTCATTTTCATGTTGTCCCCCATTAGAATGTGAATACTTTTGTTTTTTTTAAAATAGTTTTTAGCATTCATTTAAAAAAATTTTGTGTTCCAAATTCTCTCCCTCTCTCTCTCCCCTTTCCCCTCCTTGAGAAGTCAAGCAATTTGACATAGATTATACATATAAAGTCATGTAAAACATATTTCCATATGAGCCATGTTGCAAAAGAAAACACAGACAAAAAAAACCCCCAAGAAAAATAAGGTAAAAAAAGTATGTTTAGATCTGCATTCAGACTCCATCAGCTCTTTCTCTGGAGATGAATGGCATCTTTTTTTTTTTATCGTAAGTCCTTTGGAATTATCTTGGATCCCTGTATTGCTCAGAGTAGCTAAGTCATTCACAGTTGATCGTAGTATAATATTGCTGTTACTGTGTACAGTGTTCTCACTTTATTTTTACATCACTTCATATAAATCTTCTCAGGTTTTTCTGAAAGCATCCTATTCATAATTTCTTATAACACAATAGCATGCCATCACAATCATCTACCACAACTTCATCAGCCAGAATGTGAATACTTTGAAGGCAGGAACTGTTTTTGTCTTTCTTTATGTCTGGAGAGCTTAATTAATAAATTGTACTTAGAAAGCACTTAATAAATGCTTCTTGACTAACTGACTATCTTCTGTTGATTTCATTGTTAGGTTTCTGCTGGATGTTTTCTCTCTGCTGGACATTTCTCTTTGTTGATTGCCTTATACATTGCATTTCAGTTTGGCATTGATTGATTGATGTACCTTGCTGGGCATCATATCTCTTCTCTAGCTGGTCTTCAACAATCTAGACATCTTTAGGGTCATTTAATGTCCTGCTTAACATTCACTTGGGATGCTGTGGTTAGTAAGTCTCTCCCTTTCAGAGTTTACTACAGCTTTGATAATAAGCTCTTTTATCCAAGTAGAACAAAATAAAATAAAAACCTGGGATGGCACTATTTGACTTATATGCAAAAAAGTTTATTTTTGTGATTAAAGAAGACAATCTTTAAATTTAAGTAAATTTAAGATGTATTTGTATGGGTATTCATGTTCAGGTGTAAGGTTATAGCATTTGGTTTCACAAAAATTCCATGATTTGTTTTACCATGTCTATATCTGCCAATGAGAGCACAATCTCTGTGTGGTCCATGATGCTGAGGGAAGTTGAGTTTTTATCACCAAACAATGATGGTAATTTTGATGCTCTTATGTCATTAATGTTCACTACCCAGGTAACATCATGGAATCCTGGAAGAGGGATGAAGAAAAAGAGGAGACTCGTCAGTGTGTGAGTTTTTATCTCTAAGATCTCAAGTCTTTATTACATCATTAAAGTTTTTTCTTGATAGTCCTTTTCTGATTCATAAAAGGTACTGTGAAAGACATTCTTTAACTCAGTTCAATTTAGAATTTGTCTTTAACATTTGTTAAGCCTAGAAATAAGGCTTATTGTAGAAACTCAGCATGTTGTTGAAAGGCATTCAGCAAATGGACTATTTGGTTTCTTCTATGTGGATTGTTAGGCTGATATTTTTTCAGAGGCCATGGATTTCATTGAGGAGGCCTTATAGTATTTTGGGACTTAGTGCAATCAGCATAAAATCCCAGGAAGACCACATCATCTGTAGGACACTCCTCTTCCATTTGGACCCTGTGCAAGATATTCTCCTTGACTCTGGTGAACAACTTTGGTAAGCAAAGGATTGGTCTTTTCCAATCCTGTGCATCTCTTATAAGAGAATGGTTAGACACTTAAGAGAGGCATTTTTGGTGCTAATCCACTGCTGTAGGAATGCAGATTGAGAGGACTGGAAAGGAGTCAAAGATGGTAAGATAGTTCTATAGTGATGAGGCGTCATTTCAATATGTCTTGGCAGGAGACCAACTCTGACTTCAAATACTGAGATAATAACTCTTTACGTGAGATGAAAAGTGGCTTATCCTACCATCTCTTTATGAAAGATGCATGTCAGCCAGAGGGCATTTCCATGAGTGTTTATTTAGATAATTTTACAGGGTGAGAAAGTGAACCTTCTGGCAATTCTAGCAGGGTAATGTGGATAAGGAGGCCTGGATTGGGCTCTCTTTACAATCCTTTCTGCTTATTGAAATCGTTATTTTTTTTTCAAGATCCAATTAAATGCCATCTCCTACATAAAGCATTTTCTGATCATCTGTGCTGGAAATTATCTCTCCTTCTTGAACTTCTGATCCCTCTTTGTTGAAACTCTCCTTCGAACTTACCACATCTTACTTATATTACGGCTGTTTGAGTTCATGTCATCCTCTCACTAAACTGTATGTTCCTTGAAGGCACAGACTACATGTCATTTTTCATCTTTGATGTCCTCGCCCCAGTCCCTGCCCTCATGGTGCTTACAATGCAAGAAAGGGGAAGTAGTGAATATAACAAATATACAAAGAACTTACATTTCAATATTTCACTGAATCTATGATTTCTTTAACATGTGATATGCCTCTATTAGTGAAGATATCATCTTCACTATCCACATATCTTTGACCATGTCCTTCCATAAGTCTGCCATAAATAATTCACCCAAATAGACTGGAGGCCTTCCAGTGTAAGTTCCTTGAGATCAGGGACTATTTCATCCTTCTACCCTCACCACCTAGTATAGTATTGGAGAAGTGCTTAATACATGCTTGTTAATTGATTTCACAGGTATAATGCAGCAGCTGGGCTACTGATCTATAATACTCTTTTTTTTTTGGAGGGAGGAAGGCAGGGCAATTGAGATTAAGTGACTTGCCCAAGGTCACACAACTAGTAAGTGTGTCATGTGTCTAAGGTCAGATTTGAACTCGGGCCCTCCTGACTCCAGGGCTGGTGCTCTACTCACTGTGCCACCTAGCTGCCCCATAATACTTCACTCTTGATAAATATCTGGCTCTTCCCCTTTAACAAACATTTATTTCTTAGGTCGATAGGAGAACTTACTTCTTGTGCACAAATGATTTGGAGAAATATGCTGCATTCTACTTACATCTACCATCCAACTCTTCATTGCTGTTTTGGTTCCCTCAATTTTAAATTTTTGGATTGTGTTGTTCCATGACATAGCCATACTATTATTGGGAACATACTCATGTTAAAAGATGAGGCTCTGTGTCAGGGAGCAGCTTGGGATCGCTGAAAGCACTACCCAATATTCCAAGAGCAATTCTGCTTTCTGTTCACTTTTAGCCCCAGGCCACTTATAGTGCCTAAGATCTCAGTGCTAATGGACTTAATCAATGGACTTCCTATGTCATAGTACAAATAATCTTTTTTATCTATTTGGTTTGTCCTATGGACTGTTAGGCTGATCTCTTTTGAGAGGCCATGGATCTTACCAAATAGGCCTTATAGTATTCTGGAATTTAGTGCAATCAGCACAACATCACAGGAACACCAGGAGGATCGCCTCAGGGAATTCTTCTTCCATTTGGATTTTGTGTAAGACATTCTACTTCACTCTGGTGAATAACTTTGGTTAAATAAATATCCTTCTATTCTGTATCTTTTGATGCTGATAGCTAGAGGATCACTGAAGAGAATAATTTCTCTTGCTATATCTTGAAAAGAATCTTATGGCATCCAAGTATTTGCTTGGGAGACACTTGTAGGAGACCCTTTAATGCTTTCTTTGATTCCACTGGATCAAATGCTTTTTTAAAATCAATGAACATAGTGGGACCTTGTATTCTCTACACCAGGGTTGGGGAACCTGTGGCCTTAAGGCCACATGTGGCCCTCTACGTCCTCAAGTGTGGCCCTTTGGCTGAACCTAAACTTCTTAATCTCCTTAATAAAAGGACTTGGACTGAGTCAAAAGGTGACACCCAAGGACCTAAAAGGCCAAATGTGGCTTGAAGGCCACAGGTTCCCCACCCCTGTTCTACGCCTTTCAGTCAACTATATAATTGAAAAGATGGGCCCTGCTTAAAATTGACTGTGAAAGCTATCCCCTTCTCATGTTTTCATCAAAGCTACACTTTCTAGCTACATTTGTAGAACATTCTCATCTAGAGAAAGTAAGCATATGGCTCAGTACTTGCTGATATCCTCTTAATCATCTTTGTTTTTTTTTTGTAGGGTAATAGCCTCATTTGGAACTTTTTCAAGTCATCTGATATTCTTTCCTCTTTAAGATATCTTGCAAAGTAAGCCCTCAATTCTTTCAAGATTGCATCACCCCCAGCACAAATTTCTTCTGTGTATACTTGATCTGGTCCATTGCTCTCCCTCATTTTATTTTCTTCTGTGCCATTTCTATATCCTTACATAGTATTAGGTACTAAGATTTTAAGACTACACATGTGTTTCCATTATTGTCCATGATGGGAATAGATTGAAATGCTGACAAATCTGTTGTATTTTTTTTTTTTTGTATATGTTGTTAAGTTCAGTTTCATTTCTAAATGCTTTGGTTGAATTGGCTCTCTTCCCAAGCTTTTCATAGACTCATTTTTCTTCCCCATTATTTTTCACTGTTTTGCAAGGCAATCCTGCTTATAATGTTTTACCATTCTCCCCTGTCATGTTTATGATTTGTTTAGGTTCCATACTGGGTAGAGTATAAGCTTGGCTACCATATCTCTTTATTGGTAAGGAGATTGCATTTTCAGACTGAAATATTTTCTAGGTGGAGGAAGTTTCATGGGATGTCATGGCCAGAGAGCAGTAGTCAGTAGTAATAGTAGTAGTAGTAGTAGTAATGGAATTAGTACTAGTCAGATGACATTTAGGGATCCCAAACTACCAGTGTAAGTACAGCTGGGGGAATGACCTTAGAGGAATTATTACATTATGATGTGCAAAATATAATATGTACTTTGTAGGAAATTCTGACATATGGTTTTGTATATTTGCATATGACTTCTGTATTTCCTCTATTATATAAAACATAGACAGACAATTCTGTGTGCTATGTACCTGCATGTGACTGATGCTTTAGGCTTAGTGATGCCACTTATAATGATTGCGCATATCATATATACATTTGATCTATTTCATGTTACTCTAACTTGGATGTGATGCAATATGATTCTATGTGTGGTCTTTGTATCCGGAAGAATTGACTATGCTTTTTTTATATGCAAACCAGCAGTAAGCCTTGAAGGAGACTGAATCAGGAGCAGCAGTGGTGGTTTCCAGACCTCTTAGCTCACAGATGGTGAGGCGGTTGGTCAGAAAGAGATTACAGAGGTCACTTTGCTGGCATCAGGGGCAGGACTCTGTTGCACTGCTTATAATTGCATCTGAGTTACAGTCCTGGGTCTCAGTCCTAGAGTGAGAAGGAGCACTAGGACACTAGGGCTTGGGCTATAGGGGAGTTTGGACTCTGGTCGGAGTTCCAGGGCAGAAAAGAGTGCTTGTAGTGATTCACCAATCCAAGCACAGGTCAAAAGAGTAGTAAACACACCTTTCCATAGAACATACCACCTTGGAAGAACTCAAAATTTACAGATTCCCAGCATTCTCTATGAAAACAGCTAGATGTACATATACATACACAAAACGAAGCTTGAAATAGTGCCCCCTCTACTCCAGAAACAGAGTCCCACTTTAGCATAAAGTTAAAAGTCAAGAAATAGTCTAGAAAGCAAGCAAACAGCAGAAAAAGATCTTGACTATAGAAAGTTAATATGGTGACAAGGAAGATCAAAACTCAATAGACAGCAAAGTCAAAACTGCTACATCCAAAACCTCAAAGAAAAATATGGATTGGTCTGAGGCCATGGAAGAACTCAAAAAAGATTTTAAAAATCAAGTAAGAGAGGTAGAGGAAAAATTAGGAAGAGAAATGAGAGTGATGAAAGAAAACCATGAAAAAAGAGTCAGTAGCTTGGTAAAAGAGGCAGAAAAAAGATACTGAAGAAAATAACACCTTAAAAAACAAGATAGGTCAAATGGTAAAAGAGAAACAAAAATCCAATGAAGAGAAGAATGCCTTGAAAAATAGAATTGTCCAAATGGAAAATGTTACACAAAAATTCACTGAAGAAAAGAACTCCTTGAAAAGTAGAACTGGCTAAATATAAAAGGAAGTACAAAAACTCCCTGAAGAAAATTATTCCTTAAAACTTTGAATTGGGTAAGAGGAAACTAATGACCTTGAGAGACATCAAGAAATGATAAAGCAAAATCAAAAGAATGAAAAAAATAAAAGAAAATGTGAAATATCTCATTGGAAAAACAATTTTCAATTGGAAATAGATCCAAAAGAGATAATTTAAGAATTATTGAGCTACCTGAAAGCCACAATAAAAAAAAAAGAGTATAGGCATGATCTTTTAACAAATTATCCAGGAAAACTAACCTGATATTCTAAAGACAGAGGATAGAATAGAAATGGAAGGAATCCACTGATCACCTCCTGAAAGAGGTCCTAAAATGAAAACCTTAGGAAACTTATAACCATGTTCCAGAGCTCCCAGGTTAAGGAGAAAATAGTGCAAGCAGTCAGAAAGGAAGTATTCAAATTCCATAAAGTCACAGTTAGGATCACACAAGATTTAGCAGCTTCTATGTGAAAGGAATGGAAGCCCTGGAATATGATATATCAAAAGGCAAAGGAGCTAGGATTACAACCCAGAATCACCTGCACAGCAAAACTGAGCATAATCCTTCAGGGGAAAAAATAGATATTCAATGAAATTGAGGACTTTTAAGCATTCATGATGAAAAGACCAGAGCTGAACAGAAAATTTGACTTTCAAATACAAGACTCAAGAGAAGCACAAAAAGGTAAACAGAAAGAAAAATCATAAGGATTTCAATATGGTTAAACTATTTACTTTCCTACAAGGGAAAATGATACTTGTAACTCCTAAAAATTTTCTCATTATTAGGGAAGTTAGAAGGAATATACATAGAGGGCATGGGTATGAGTTGAATATGATGGGATTATTGAAAAAAATAAAATTAAGGGGTAAAAAAAGGAATGCACTGGGAGAATGGGAAAAGGAGAGGTAGAATGGGGTAAATTATAACATAAAAGAGGTGTGAAAGAGCTTTTACAACATAGGAGAAGATGGGGGGCATGTGAACCTTTCTCTCATTGGAACTGGGTCAAAGAGGGAATAATATACACACTCATTTGGGGTATAGAAGTTCATTTTACCCTACAGGAAAGTAGGAGGAGAAGGCATTAGGAGAAGGGGAGGGGGACTGATAGAAGGGAGGCTGGTTTCAGGGAAGGGAAAAAAGTCATAAAACACTTTTGAGAATGGACAGGGTGAAAGGTGAGAGAGAACAGGGTAAATAGGGAAAATAGGATGGAGAGAAATGCATAGTAATCATAACTTGAGAAAATTCATAGCAAGTTTTTCTGATAAAGACCTCATTTCTCAAATATATAGAGAAATGAGTCAAATTTATAGAAATGAGGCACTCCTCAATTGATAGGTGGTCAAAGAATATGAACAGGCAGTTTTCTGATGAAGTAATCAAAGCTTTCTGTAGTCATATGAGAAAAGGCTCTAAATCACTATTTATGAGAGAAACGCAAATTAAAACAACTCTGAGGTTGTTTTAATGTAGCAGATTAATTTATCAAATTGGCTGATATGACAGAAAAGGAAAATGAACAAATGTTGGAGAGGATGTAGGAAAATTGAGACGCTAATGCATTGTTTGTGAAGTTGTACAGCCATTCAACCATTCTATAGAGCAATTTGGAACTATGCCCAAAGGGCAATAAAACTATGCATAGCCTTTGACCAAATAATACCACTACTAGGTCTGTGTACCAAAGAGATAAAAAAAAAAAAAGGGAAAACGACCTATAAGTACAAAAATATTCATAGCAGCTCTTTTAGTGGTGGTAAACAACTGGAAATTGAGAGGATGCCCATCAATTGGGAAATGACTGAGTAAGTTGTTGTATATAATTGTGCTATAAGAAATGACAAGCAGGATGCTCTCAGAAGAAGGCTGGAAAGGCTTACATGAACTGATGGAAAGTAAAATGAGCAGAATCAGGAGAACCCTGTGTACAATAACAGCACTATTGTATGATGATCAACTGTGGATGACTTACCTATTCTTAGCAATACAATGATCCAAGATAATTCTGAAGGACTTAAGGCGAAAAATGCTATCTATCTCCAGAGAAAGAATTGAAGGAGTCTGAGTGCAGACAGAAGCATACTTTTTCTTACTTTCTTTTTCTTGTTTTTTTTTTTTTGTCTGTGTTTTCTTTTACAACATGACTAACATGGAAATATATTTCACATGACTGCACACATGTAACCTTTGCTGTCTTTCCTTTTCAATAACGGAAGAAGGGAAGAGAGGGAGAGAGAATTTGGAACTCAAAAAATTTTAATAATGAATGTTAAAAATTGCTTTTACATGTAATTGGGGGGAAAATAAAATATTAAATTTTTAAAAAATGAATGAAAGCGATAGAAGTTCTCATGATTGAATTTTCCATGAGACTGTGTGACTGCAGGGCAGAGTAACTGGATCATGAGAGAAGGACACTAATTGGTGTGGGGAGACTTCTGATAAGAAAAATGGGAGCCAGGTGGAGATGCAATCATGGAGGTATTGAGATGTAGCAAGAGTGATAGCAGCAATGTATCTGGCTTGTCATTTGCTGAGAACAATAAAGTGAACTGAAGGAATATGGGGGAGGTGAGGGAAAGTGTGTGTGTGTGTGTGTGTGTGTGTGTGTGTGTGAATCTTCCACTATGATTGAGGCTGTGGAAAATAGCAGAAGCTGTGATGTTTTTTTGGGGGGTGGGGTATAGGGATGGGAGAAGCAGACATTCAGATGCCACAATAGTGAGTCTTTCCTTTGACATGATCACCCAAGAGACATTTATTATTCCCTTACCCACAACAGGACATGATCCTCAAGGCAATTTTTTCGCCACACTAATAATTTAGGTATGCAATTCTAATTTTGAGAGTGTGTGTATGTGTATTGTTTTGCTAATGTTTTAGACTCAATTGAGTATTTTACTTTTAAAATGTAAACTCCTTGTCTGGTCAGTTATTTTGTTTATAAATTGAGCTTAGGTGATTTTTGAAGGGTTTTAGCTGAATTGGGATGGGATCACAAACCACATGAGGTATTCTTATCATCCAAATGTCTGATATTGAATCCATTAATCTATGTGAATTCAAAGTTGAATAGCGTGTGAGAGTATGTTATAAAAGAGACTAGACTTAGATTTTCAAGTCTATGAATGTACAGTGTCCCTAAAGTCTGGACACACAGGAAATGTCATTAACTATGCAAATTTTCAAGAAATGAAATGAATGAAATTATCAACAACATTTTATTTAATTAGCATAAATTTTAGCATGACAATTTCATATGGAATAAAAGCTTTCATTAGCTATTGGGGACTATTTTCCATGTTAATGAGATTAATTTAATTTAATTAATTAATGAGATTTCCTATGTGTCTCCCTATGTCTTCCTTTGAAATCTCATTTATGCTGATTAAATAAATGTTGAAAATTTTATTCATTTCATGTCTTGAAAACATGCATAGTTAATGACATTTCCTATGTGTCCAGACTTTAGGGATGCCCTGTATATGTATATACAGATAATCATATATACTGGGCAATTTCTATACCTTACAAATGATTTTATGATCTAATGGGGAGGGGAAGTTACAAAAAATGATTAATGCTTTATAATATATGGAAGAGATATATTCCTAAAATTTACCTGTGGAGGGAATTTCAATATTACCACATCTTATTTCTGTCTTGATATCCATTGCAAAATTGGAGAGTGGAAAAACTTTGACCCTAAACTCATACATTTAAAGTAAAAATTATGTTTTGAGTGTTATTATTTCATCGGAAAATAGTTACAAAATAAATTGTGAAACAGAAAGCACCAGAATAATCTGGTCAATACTCTATGAAGTGTCAGTGCAAGGCTATAAGGTGATAGGAAACACTGTCAATCAGCTAAGGCTCTCACTTTGGTAAAGGGTGGATCTAGGAGAATGGGTATTCTGTTTACTTTAAGAAACAACAACTAGCAGAAGTATGAGCCCAGTTTAAAAGGATAGGAAATCTTGTGGGGAGGGGCAAAACACGGAAGAAAGTGGGGTGGTCAGGTGGTGCAGTGAATAGGCCCTGGAATCAGGAGGACCTGAGTTCAAATCCAGCCTCAGACACTTAACACTTATTAGACGTGTGACCTTGGGCAAGTCACTTAACACCAATTGCCCTGCTTTTCCCCCTCCAAAAAGAAAAAAAAACATGGAAGAAAGGCCACCTGAGTAGATGTTAGAGAAGATAAACAGAAGCAAGCCCTCGATGACAGAGGAGGTCAGTACTAGTAAGGGGCTTCCATAGAGTGCAGAGGTGCTCCTGGAGTCTGGGAGAGACATAAGAATATGGGACCAACTTGGCCCCAATGTCTGGAGTTCTAATGCTCAGTGGTATGATATAGGCTAGCTGATGCTCTGAGGCTGAGAAGAAGATGATTGAAATGGAATTTTTCTATCTCTTGCTGCTGTGTTTTGTTGGTAATATATAGAAATGCTGATGATTTACATGGGTTTAGTTTGTATCCTGCAACTTTGCTAAAGTTGTTAATTATTTCAAGTAGTTTTTTAGTTGATTCTTGAGGATTCTCTAAGTATACAATCATATCATTTACTTAGAATGATAGTTTTGTTTCCTCAATGCCTATTTTAATTCCTTCAATTTCTTTTTCTTCTCTTATTGCTAAAGCTAACATTTCTAGTACAGTCCTGAATAATAGTGGCTATGATGGGCATGCTTGTTTCACACCTAATCTTATCCCGGAGTCTTCTAGCTTGCTGATGGTTTTAGATAGCTACTACTTATCATTTTAAGGAAAGTTCCATTTATTCCTGTGCTTGCTAGTGTTTTTAATGGGAATGGGTGCTATATTTTGTCAACAGCTTTTGAAGAAGGTGATTTAATAGAAACTTTGCAGACACTACTCTCTGGCACTCTAATACCTGGTGGTCATGAGTTTAGAAAAAATCAGGGGTGAAGGAATACAGCCTTGAGGCCACATGTGGCCCTCTAGGTCCTTAAATGTGGCCCTTTGACTGAATCCAAACTTCATAGAACAAATCCCCTTAATAAAAGGATTTGTTCTATAAAGCTTGGACTCAGTCAAAAGGTGACACCCAAGAACTTAGAAGGCCACATGTGGCCCTGAGGCCACAGGTTTCCCATCCCTGGTAGTGTGTCTTTCTCTCAAGAAGTTAGGAAGCCCAAGGATCACACGGGACTATGAATCATCAGTTGCCTTAGAGCAGTGGTTCTCAACTTTCCTAATGCCACGACCCTTTAACACAGTTCCTCATGTTGTGGTGACTCCCAATCATAAAATTATTTTCGTTGCTACTTCATAACTGTAATTTTGCTACTGTTACGAATCATAATGTAAATATTTGATATGCAGGATGTATTTTTATTGTTACAAATTGAACATAACTCACATGAGAACTGCTGCCTTAGAAGATCTAGGGAGACAACAGTTTCTTGGGCCTGCACATGGTGGCACACTAGTTGCCTAATTCACACCCTTAATTATTTACCTTGCATTACATTTTCTTCTCCATTTTGTGGCCCAAATCCTTGAGATGGCTGACTACAATAGGTGCCTCCACTTCTTTTTTCTCAACTCTGTTCTTAACTTTTTGCAGTCTTGATTCTAAACTTCAACTGAAACAGCTCTCTCCAAAGTTACTGATGATCTTTAAATTGTCAAATCTAATAGTTTTTTTTTTAATCAAATCTCAGTCTTTTTGACCTCAGTACAACATGTAATACTATGGATCACTCTCTTCTCCGTGTTCCTCTCTTCTCTCTTGGTTTTTGTGGCATTGGTTTTTCCTGGTTCACTTCCTACTTGTTTGACCACTTCTTCTCTACCTCTTTTGCTAGACCTGCATCCATGTCTATATAAATATGGAATTCCAGGCCCTTTTCTCTTCTCCTTTTATACTATTTTACTTGGTGATCTCATCAGTTTCCATGGTTTCAATGATCATCTCTATGCAGATGGTTCTCAGATTTATGTGACTAATTATAACCTCTCTGCTGATCTCCAGTCTTGCACTTCCAATCAATTTTATTCTATTTATTTATTTATTTTTCATTTTGAACATTTCATAGTTCATAAAAAAAACTTTAAGGAAATTCAAGACAAAAATATGTACAAGACAAACAACATTATTGAAATCTAGCTTTCATTTACAAGGAAAAGCATGGAATTCAAATGCTATCGTGGAAATATATTTAAAGCACGAACGTTGATGTCATATAAGCATTTGCTTAAACTCATGTAGTCTAGTTTTTGTCTAAGAAAATGTATATTTGAAAAAATCGTAGAGGCCCAACTTTTTTAGATGGAGACAGCCAAAATTTTCAAGTTACTTTTAACTTGAGTACCAAGTAAATCCCACTTCTTAACAATCTACAGTCATTCTGCATTTTTAAACCCTAGGTTATAGTTGTTCCTAACAAGATATTAATCTGGCAAGGCTTCTTTTTTCCATGTCCTCACATATAATATCAATATCTAATTTTTCTTCTTCTTGTCTTCCTATTTGGTAGTTATGTGGAGAGTTCTCTGTGCAATTCACCCATCTCCTTTATTTCAGCTTTTTCATATTTTGCCCTCTTTTTCTTCTTCCTGGACATAATCAGCACAACAATTCCAGCAATAAGTGCTAGACTTACAACTACTATGACAGCAATAATACCAGCTGTCCGTCCTTGCATTGAAAATTCAGGTGTCTTTTCACCAAGATAATAGATTAAAGTTTTAGCAGGATCCAGATCAAGCATTTCACCATTGACGTCAATGGAATAAAAGAGAAATTCACCTTTTACATCTTTTTCAAAATAAGCCACATCAGCTATGTCCACCTCATTAGAGCTTTTCTGGGTACTATTTTGCATCAGGTCAATAGTGATAACATCATCCTCGTATAAATTTTTTTTGATGTATTTAGGGTTCAGTTGATAACGGTGCTGAAATTCCCATTTGATGGCGTTTTCTAAGGCAGTATTATTAAAAGGTTTTTCTGTTGTTTTGTGTCTCAGTTCAATGACGATCTAAAATGTTCTTACTAATTCAGTGCAGGATATTTCACTATCGTTATCTGTTCTTCTTACTCCAGCTGTATTCGCACACCAGCAAAGGGAAGTACCATTACACTGGCGAGCTTTGAAGTGACCGTGTGCATCATAATCAGGATCATGTATTCCATCAGTATCTGTAATAGCTCCTACTGGTCTCTTTCTCCGCCCAGTTTTTGAATTAGTCATTTCTGCCTTCATCACCAAACATTTTGTAGCCAGTTGTGAACAGGTGACAATATCTGGTGAACCAATAGCCTGACATTGGCACACATGAGGTGATATTTCGGTGCAGTTTGTTAACTTGTTTGTTTCACAGAAACAAGCTTTCTTGGCCGAGCTCAGCGCCGCGAGCGTGGCCGCGAGGAACAGCCCGAGCTCAGAAGCCTGAGCCCGAGCCATGGAGAGCGCGCCTCAGGGGGCCAAGGGGCGCCGAGCTCCTCCAGCTCGTCAGACCCGGCAGCGAGACTCGCGACTGCCCTCGAGGCCTCGGGCTGGGGGCGCCGGGGGACTGGGCCCCTCGGCACTGGGAGGAGCGAGGAAGGAAGGTCACCTGGCCCCGCAGGAAGAGGAGCGGGAGGGGAGAGCGAAGAGGACCAGAGGCGAGGCCGACTCACAGAGGGGCCCTTCCAATTGATTTTAGATTGAATTGCATATCCTGTAGAAATCTTAAGCTCAGCATGTCCAAAACTGATCTCATTACCTTTCCCTTCAATCTCTCCCCTCTTCCTAATTTTCCTACAACTATCAAGGGCATCATCATCCTCAGTCACCGGGCTGGCAACCTAGGTAGCTTTGACTCCTCACTCCCCTCCACCTTCCCATCTCCTGTAGCCAATCTGTTGCCAAGACCTGTTGTTTTCACCTTTTTCACATTTCTCATATACAACCACTTCTCTCCTCAGACACTGCAACCACCCTGGTGCACTCTTACCACCTCATGCCTAAACTACTGCTTGGTCTCCCTACCTCAACTCTCTCCTTGTTACATTCCATTCTCCACTCAACTATCAACTTGATCTTCCTAAAACACATAGGAACACATCATCTCCTCATTCAATAAACTCCAATGACTCCCCTTTACCTACAGGATCAAATGTAAAATCCTCTGGTTTTCAAAGCCCTTCATTGCCTGGCTCCTTCCTATCTTTCTATTCTTCTTACACTGTACGAAGAAGGCCCTCCCTGTACTCTGTAATCTGCTGGCACAGGCCTCTTGCTCTTTCTCACACACGCTTTATCTCCTGAAAGCATTTTCACTGGCTGTCCTTTGTCCTAGAGCTCTCTTCCTCTTCATTTTTATTTCCTAGTTTCCTTGGCTTCCTTCAAGTCTCAGCCAAAGTGACATCTTTTGTAAGAAGCCTTTGCCAGGCGTTTTTAATCTTAGTACCTTCCCTCTAAGATTATCCCCAATTTATCACACACACACACACACACACACAGGCACACAAACACACACACCTCAATTTTTTTGTATGTCATTTTCCCCACTTGTCTGTGAGTTCCTTGAGAGTGGGGAATCTTTTATTTTTAAATAGTTTTTCCCCCCCTTTCTTGGTATACCTAACCAGTGAGCACAGTGCCTGTATGTTTAATAATGCTTATTGACTTAATCTCATTCTATGCAAAAGAAGAGACAAGTGAGTTTTTGTCTTGCCATTTTAGGTTTTTGTTGTTTTTGAGAATTTTAATTCTCTTTATTTCTTCTTGCTTTGATGTGTTATAAAAATCTTTTGTGTTTGTTTGTTTCTTTTCCATCTATAAAATGAGGGATCAGAATCCTCTGGCCTTAAGAGCTTATGGCAATACTTTAACAATTCCCAGATCTTTTAAAGTTGCCCAACCCTTCTTACATAGTTGTTCAATTTCAGTGATCTCCTTCCCAGTAAAAGTTCTTCTCAGTATGTATTTAGTATTTAATATAAGGTGAATTAAAATTGTATTTTGGAATTCCAAGGTGGGGTAGGAGAGATTTCATGTTGTGTTTTAATAATAGGAGACACCCTGGGGTGTCAGAAAACAGGGGCAGAGAAGTTCTGCAGTATTCTATTTTAAGCCTCCTGTATCATGACTATACTTTTGGAAAGTGAATGCTAGGGCCCCAAAGAGACAGAGCAATAGATCTATTTCTTTCATGTATTGTCTAGAGCTTTAGGGGAAGAGAATTCATATCATTTTATAATTAACTATGAATCTCTTGCCCATCTGCTTTCTGTCAGAATCTAAGGAGAGAGGCTTGAGAGGCAAGGCAAACGTGCTACATACCCTCTTCTCCACATGATACCACACAGGGCCACTTGATTTTATTTATCCCTGGGGGTGTGTCTTAGTCCCAACCAGAATTATGGCAAGTCCCAGACCCTGACCCGCCTGTTGCCTTGTTCTTCAGCTGCCACTCTTTCTTCCACCCGGATTTGTCTTCTCTGTCCTGTCGCCCATCTATTCTCTGCCACCATTTTGTCAGCTCTCATCAATAGCCTGCTGTTTGGTCTCCCTGTTTCAAGTCACTCTATTCCCTCCTTCACTCAGTTATCAAAGTGATTTTCTTAAATTGCAAGACCGACCATGTCACACTCCTACCCCCCATTCAATCAACTCCAGTACCTCCTATTGCCACCAAGACCAAATATAAAGCCCTCTGGTTGGCTTTTAAAGCCCTTCGTGACATGGCCCCTTCCTACCTTTCCAGTCTTCTTACTAATACTTCCAGCTCTTCCCCTACCCCCCCATAGACTCTGTGATCCAGTGGCACTGGCTTCCTGACTTTGCACATACAGCACTTCATCTCTATCCTCTGGGCCTTTTCACTGGCTGACCTTCATGTCTAGAACTCTCCACCTCTTCATCTTGACCTCCAGGCTTCCTGCAAGCCTTAGCCCAAGTCCCACTTTCTGCAAGAAGCTGTTGCCAGTTTTCCTTAATCTTGTGCCTTCCCTCTGATATTCTTCCCAATTCACCCTGTTTGTCCATAACTGTTTGCATGTTGTCTCTCCTCTTAGACTATGAGCTCCTTGAGAACAGGAACTGGGTTTTGGGCCTTTCTTTGTTTCCCTAGCACTTAGGTATAGTCCAATGCCTGGCACAGAGTAGAAGCCTACTAAATCCTAGCTGACTCACTGACTTCACTTTTATCTGTTGTAGAAAGAGATATGTTTGTTTCTACTCCGTTGTTACTGTCTTGGAAATGAGCACACAAAGACTTGTATACATACAAGACTCATAGGGGATGCATGGCCTCATGGCTTAATTTCTTTCTTTTTAAAATTTTTTTTTTTTTGCTTTTTGGAGGGGGGAAGGTAGGGCAATTGGGGTAAAGTGATTTGTCCAAGGTTGCACAGCTAGTTTTTGTGTTAAGTGTCTGAGGTCGGATTTGAACTCAGGTCCTCCTGACTCAGGGCCAATACTCTATTCACTGCACAACCTAGCCGCCCCTGGCTTAATTTCTTTATCTGTAAAATAAGGGAGTTGTGAATAAGGGGGATGATAGTTAAGGTCCCATTTCTATTCTATGATCCTAAGGTTTAGAAGCCATTTTTTAACGGGATTGTTACTAGTGGAAATAATTTAACAATTTTTGACCAACATTTATTAAGTGTATACTTAGGTGGCTCAGTGAATAGATGTACCTGCAATTAAGAAAAGCTGAGTTCAAGTCTGGTCTTAGACACTTACTACTGGTGACTCTGAGTAAGTCACCTAACCTTTGTCTGCCTCAGTTTCTTTAGCTATAAAATAGGGACCACATATCTCCCAGGGTAGTTGTTAGGTTGAGATGAGACAATATTTGTAGAGTGTTTAGTACAGAGCCCAGCACACAGAAGGTGCTTAATAAATGCTTATTCTCTTCTTTTTCCTTCCCCTTACTGTGAATGGAGAACTAGAGTAGAGACAGAAAGCTTGGAAAAGTCATAATCTCTGTCACTGCAAAGCTTGCAGACTAGTAGAGGGATAAAATACATACATAGATGGAATAGAACGGAGAAGCATTTATTAAATGCTTATCATGTCCACATACTGTGCTGGGTGTTAAGAGTATAGAACAGAAAACAGAAAAAGGAAGCTCACATTCTACCTGGGGGAGACCTTGGCTTCAGGGTAGAGGGAAATGCCCCAAGGTCTTAGACGCACTATTGGGAATGGGATCTAGGCAGAAAGGGTTTGGGGCGAGGTTCTAGGGGAATCAGGGAGTCCCAGGGTGGTCTTGTGGGCTCCATGTTCTGCTAGTCTTTGGTGGTGTCTGGGCCCAGGCATGGGGCTGGGAAAGCTTCTAATGGTCTCTGAGCTGGAGGTGTTTTGGGGTGGGGCAACTGGAGGACTTCTGTAGGGTCCCTTAGTGGCCCAGTAGGCTCTGTCCTTCAGCTACACATTATTATGGTCTCTGGGCAGGGTTGGAGTGAGATGTTTGTTAAACACACAGATATCTAAGGTACATAATAATACATGATAAATGCACCAAAGAGGTACAAAACAAGGCACTTTATGAAGTCTGGGAGCTGAGAGAAAATTCTCCTATGAGGCTCCAAGATTATAAAAAGTCTCCAAATCCTAAAAGGAAGAGAAGATTTGGGTTGTCAGTGATGAGTACGTGCTATCAGAGCCGCTGGTTTGTAACCTCTTTCACTAATCTATGTCTTGGTTTAGTTCTAACATCCAAAGTGAGGCCACAATTTCCTAGGTGGCCCTCCTGAGCCCTTTGTATCATCTTCCTTACCAATTTAAAATTCACAGTACTTTTAAAAAAAAGTATTTGTGATGAATACAAATAGCTAAACTTACCTGAGAGACTTTGTCTCTCAGGTTTCAGCTTTTCCTCTCAAGCTTCCAAATATCATTCAGCTGTCCCTGTCTCCCACTCTTGGTTGTAACAGCAGCTCTCTTGGCCTATAAATTCTGATGGAAGAAAAGTTGAGCTAATCTGGCCAATCTTATTCAGCATATTGTTGGATAAAGACTTGAGGGAAGGGGCAGCTAGGTGACACAGTGAAGAGAGCACTGGCCCTGAAGTCAGGAGGACCTGAGTTCAAGTCTGGCCTCAGACACTTGGCACTTAACTAGCTATGTGACCTTGGGCAAGTCACATAACCCCAATTGCCCTGCCTTCCCCCCTCCAAAAAAAAAAGATTTAAGGGGAGGGGAGAAATCAGAGATTTTATAACTCGAAAGGACCTTAAAGATGACCCAGCCAGATGACTGAGCCCATTCCCTCTCCTCTGAGGTAAAGTGACTTGCCCAATGTTACAGAGATAGTTAGAAATAATAATAGTCAATCAACATTTATCATTTGCCTACTATGTGCCAGGCACTGTGCTAAGCCTGGAGATAGAAAAAGAAGTAAAAGATAGTCTCTGCCCTCAAGGTGCTTACATTCGAATAGGGGAAACAACATACAAATAGATACAAAGCAAGTGGTTGTTGTTTGTCCAAGAGGACGATGACATCAGGAAGATGACATCACGACTTGCCAAGTGACCTGGATTTGAGTGAGGGAGGGAGGGCTGAACAAGGTCATCAGCCTCACTTTCTCCTCCTGAGCCATCTGGGTCCAGTGGCATGATATGGATCAGGAAAACTGGAGATGGCCCAGGATGCAGTGGGAGACCTTGGCCTTTTTAAGCTAAGGTCTTTCAAGTTCTCACTTTGACTGAGGCAACCTTTATTCAGTGATTAAGGCTAGTTAAGAAATAATTCAAGGAATGGTCCCTTTTACTTAATAAAAAAATCAATCTGGGAGGGCAAAACGCTCAGAGTTTCTGGCCAGAAACAGAAAGAATGACTATTTACATTCACTCTGAGCCACTAGGGCCCAAACAATGACCACTAAGTGATGCTTGGGCTGGGCAAAGCAAGCATATAAGGTATAAACAGAAAATAAATTGGGGGGGGGGAACACTAGAATTAAGAAGGACTAGGGAAGATATAACAGTAACCTCACTGACATTCAAGATGGCTACTAGCACAGGTTCTTAGATCTGCTTTACTAGGAAAGATAGTTGTTTAAGGGTCAACAATCTTTTTAAATTACATTCACTACTTCAGGGGAAAAGTCAATACCCTGAACTTCAAAGAAAATATAAACAGAAAATACAAGAAGAGAAATAAAGACCAACAGAGAGGGCTCTGACTGCCTGAATTAACTATGCACTTTACATACATCCCTGCATGGAGAGGGCCTTTACATCTAAATAGTTGGCAGAGCTTGGAATATATGGCTACTCAGAATCTTGACTAGGGAATCACAAGATCTTTCTCATAAGTGAGCCCCCGAAGCAAAATACTAACTCAGAGTATATATATATACATACACACATACACACATATGTATATATATGTATATGTACACACACATATATGTATATATATATATATATATACACACAGGCACACATACATACATACATACATGCATATATATATGTACTTGTATACTTCTCAGAGCCAGAAAGCATCACAACCCTCCTCAGGGCCTAATTAGAAATTAACAAAAGGTGTGAAACCCTTCCTACAAACAAGCCTTCTCTAAGCAAGCTTCCCTTAATGGGCTCCATGTGAGGTCTATTAAGGGGTGGGGAAGTTCTTAAATCCCATTACTATTGCTGAAGGCTTCCATAAAAGGAGTTACTTAAAGGAAGCCAAGGAGGTCAGTAGATGAGGAAGGAGAGCCTTATAGGTAGGGGATAGAGAAAATGTCCAGAGTCAAGAGATGAAGTGTCTTATTCATGGAACAACCAGGAGGCCAGACCACTGGAAGAATGTATGTGAGGAAAGAAAGTATAAGAAGATTGGAAAGGTAGGAGGGGGCTAAATTATGAAGGGCTTTCAAAGCCAAATGGCATTTTATATTTGATCTTGGAGGCAATAGGAAGCCACCGGAATTTGCTGATGGGGGAAGGGGGTAACATCATAAGACCTGTGCTTTAGGAAAAGCATTTTAGTGGCTGAATGGAGGGTGGATTGGAGTGGGGAGAGAGTTGAGGCAGGCAGAGCTACCAGCAGACTATCGTTATAATACAGGCATGAAGTTATGAGGGCCTGTTCCAGACACATGGCAGTGTCAGAGGAGAGGTGGAATATTGGGGAAATGGACACATCTTGGTAATAGATTGGATGTGGTATGTGAGAGAGGGTGAGAAGACGAGGAAGACTCCTAGGTTGCCAAAGGGACTGGGAGGGTAGTGTTGCCCTCTACAGTGATAGCAGGATCAAGAAACAAACTCATAGTCTTCTGATTTGAAATCTACTGTTTTATTCCACTATGACAAAATGTATAGATATCCGAAATCACTGAAAGATATGAGCATTAAAACTAAAAGTTTCAGCAACTAGTTAGAAGAACATGTAGGTCAAACCACAGCTCCCCTCAATTCCAAACCTACTCTTGGCTCCACCATCAACCTTCCCCCGACCTGGAAGGAACATTTATTTGGAGAAAATAACATTTACAGGCACTATGTAAATAATAAATGGGATGACAGTGTTTGATAACGTGGGTATATCCATTCCTGATTATCTTCTGCAAGCTTTTATAAGTATCATAAAATCTTACTATTCTGGCTTATGGTCTGTAATAAGAGAACATAAAAGCAAGACAAATATTTGTCTTCCCTCCTTGGCATTCATAGGTCTCTCTTTTATTCTTTCCTGTCTCCCCTATATAGATATGAAAGGAAACCAGTCAGGGATATGCTGGAGCCAGCTGGTTAAATTTTCAGTGTAAGCGTTTACATCTCAGAAGTGAGCAAACTAAAAATCAAGGCTTTACATATTGTTTGGTTGATTTTCTAGACTTTAGAAAGTGAAGGAAAATATTGATAATGCAGATTAAAATTAAAAGTATCTAAGGTGTTCATCCCCTCTCCCCGACAGAGCTTCTGTTAAACATTTATCAGCACACTCTTGAAACTAGCTCTGTATACCTGTATGAAAAGTACCTAATTTAATTCAATTCAATGCATATTTATTGGTAAGGAACTATGCTAAGACTAAAGATACAGACAAAAACAGTCCCTGCCTCAAGCAGTTTATATTACTAGGGCACAGTGGATAGAACCCTGAGCCTGGAGGCAGGAAGACTCATCTTCCTGAGTTCAAATCTGGCCTCAGAGGCTTACTAGCTGTGTGATCCTGGGCAAGTCACTTAACCTGGTGTAATAGTAATCTGTTTGGCAGGATACTTAGCACTTAGTGCTAAGTAATAGTAATCTGTTTAGCAGGATACTTAGCACTTAGTACTAAGTGCTAAGTGTGGAAGGGGCAAACCCTGTCCCATTGTTGAGAAGGCATGAACTCC
>CM053581.1:445159598-445178293 GCA_028627135.1 Pseudochirops cupreus
TGTGCGTTTTGGAGTTCTAGGATTCGTTTAGAGTCCTGTTTTATGGGTATTTTGGGGTGGCTATGTGAGAGCTGCGATATGTTGCTGCTGCTACGCTGCCATCTTGGCTCCGCCCCCCCACACTATTCTTTTTCATACACTCTACATTTCAGCTAAACCAGTATAACTTATACTTCTTGTACAAAACATTCCATTTCCTCCCTGACTGTGCTTGACTTCTTCCCCACGCCCTGAATGCATTCCCCTTTTCAATTTGCCTCTAAGAATCCCTGGCTTCCTTCAAAACTAATTTCAGAGCCACCTCCTATATTTGGCCTTTCCTGATTTCTCTAACTGATAGCATCTCTGCTGAAATTACTGTATTTACTGTATGTGTGTACATACATATATGTATATAGATAGATATTAACTCTCCATATTTATTTGTCTGCATAATTTTTCTTTTGATGTGATGACTATTTCACATCTGTCCTTGTATCCTCAGTGCTCAGAATCATCTGATTAATAAATGCTTGTTAAGTACTAATTATAACTCATCAAACTCAAAATCCTACTCTGTTGTTTCATGACTTTGGGTGCTTGAAAGCTATGCCAACCAACTGCCAACACTGGAAGGTTCTTGCTTGTAGCATTTTCCCAGTGGGAGTCTGAATCTGCTGTCTAATGATTAGACCAACTAAGCCACACACAGAGTGACTGATTACCAGTAAGCTGGCCATTAAATGAGAAGTTCTCTGTCCAGCGAAATTTACAAAACAAAGAAAAACAAAAAATGAAAGGGGGGGATTGAGGGTGCCAAAAATGATACAATTTTATACTCTCTATAAATGTTCACTGTTGATACTCTAAATGTGAGACTTGTTGAATGACAAACTTGACAAACTTATTGGAAGTATTAAAAGTACAATACATTCTAAGATAAATCAACCAAAAGAAAAGAAATTTTTTGGCTAAATGGAAAGATGCCTCCAGGTCCTCCTTGGACAGTCAAAAAAGTCAGAGGTGGTGATTTCATCAAGTACCTAAAGGCAATAAAAAACAGTATTTCATGGAATAACTGGTCTTTTCATATTGTAGTACTAATGATGATCACAAGCAAAAGACATAACAGTGAAGATAAGTGTAGCTTGTGCATCAATATCTGTTTCAGGAGAGGAAGGGGGAGATTCTACCATGAATATGACAAGATTCTATAAACCAAATTATTTGAGACTTTATTTTGAGACTTAGTGAATTCAATGCAAGGATGAATAATAAGACAACAAAATGTTAGAAAATACAAAAGATCGAGAAATGAAAAATGTTGAAGTCTTATAGAAACTACCCAGAAACCTCATGCCTATATATTAACATTTCTTTTAATAAGGAGAGTTAGAAGGCACCGGGCACGGCAAGCAGTAACCAACATTACAAAAAAAAGGAAACATTCTATCTTGATAAATAATGACTCACTACTCATGTCTTGGCAAAATAAACTGTGTGCAGTCAAACCAAGGACTGGTTAAAGACCAAAATCAACATCAAATTAGGAGTAATGGTGAGAAGACACTGCCCGCAAAGTGCAACAGCTCCAACCTAGTCTATTTAAATAAGGTATCGGTGCTGAAAAATGGAAAGTGGAAGGAAAGGCAAAGACCTTGATTATTACCAAATCCTGAAAAAAATTGAAGAAATGTAAATGATGCCATGAGGAGACCGAAAGAACTCAGAAACCGTCTTAACCAGCAGACTCAAACCCTTTACCAAGGGCACAGAGATGGTAGCCAAGGACAATGCCCCTTAGAAAACAAACTCACTTGTATAACAATGAAGAGGATCATGGCCAAATCATCTCATAAAAAGTGAAAGCAAAAACAAGGTGACTGAGACCTTGGCGTGAGACCTAAGCCACATCCTTTTGAAAATTCATGGATGATATTGGCAGGAAGACAAGAAACAGATTTTAAAAAATTGAATAGATTTATATTTCCATAATGCACTATTTTCATTATCAATGCCAGCAGGGCCACCCTATTTGGACCCTAAAACTCAGTTGAAGATGTGGTTTACACAGAAGTTGAAATGGTACTTATGAAAAAAAGTTAGGAAGAATGGCTGCAGCAGGTCAAATACAGGCCCAGGAAATATGCATTGAAGACAATAGAAATCTTGAAGGCATTAAGACAGGGGTTCTTAACTTTTGTGTATGTTTCATAGATACCTTTGGCAGTATGAGGAAGACTATTTTTGGCTCAGAATAATATTTTTACATAACTGAAATGCTAAATTTCAGTTAGAGGTTAGTAAAAGCAAAGATATAATTATTTTACCATCCAAGTACCTGGAGCCTCTGAAAACTATTCATGGACTCCTTGAGGAGGGGGGAGACAGGTAGTCTGTGAGGTGTAGAGTTAAGAACCTGTGCATTAAGTAAATATTTTAAAAAGAGATCTCCTTGGAGAAAAAGTAGAAAGAGACTAATAGAATGGAAAAATAACAGAAAATATCACCACCCGTCCAAAAAAGAAATTGTCTATCAATACTTACCAATGCATATATCTGCCTTCTTATTTTTATAAAATCTTTGGGAATGATCTATACATGTATTGAGAGTACCCATGACGAAAATATGAGAACAAGTAGACTTTCATATAGCTTATCACATATTTTTAATTGTACAAATGACTGGAAGGTTCAGACAACACCATATAAGATCCTGCTTTATTTCACTGAAAATTTTAAAAAAGCATTTGACTTGGTAAGGCAAAACAGCCTCAAATGCTCTCTTCTAACAAGACTGCTTGATAAATGCAACCACAGAGAAAGTTATTGAGCCCTGATTATTCATATCAAGTAAGGCATAGAATAGGGAGATGTATAGTCATCATACTCGTGTGGAGGATGTCTTAGCCAGAATACAAATAGAAGGAATCCCTAGAAGCACTTGGGTCCTCCATGTACTCCTGTCTTGCTTATATAAGTTCATTAAGCCCCAGAGCATTTGAGGGCATCTATAATGGGTTCCAAGATTTAAAAGACAGAACTCTGATTATTAACATAGGAAAAATCTAAATGATTGAAAAAAGCCTATTTTCCAAATGTTAACATATTAGAAGACCAGAAATATATTTTGTAGTAGTACTATAGACAGTAAGTTGGGACCATAGTTGGAAGGGTGTAGGCTAGATTATATATGGAGAAATTTCCAGTTATTTTAATAATTCCAAATCCTACCCAACACAAATGTTCTCCCAGGGTTGCTTTATGGTTGTGAATTGTGAATACAATTTTCAGTAG
Source organism: Pseudochirops cupreus (assembly GCA_028627135.1). Taxonomy (NCBI): domain Eukaryota; kingdom Metazoa; phylum Chordata; class Mammalia; order Diprotodontia; family Pseudocheiridae; genus Pseudochirops; species Pseudochirops cupreus. The sequence goes on from CM053581.1 coordinate 445,162,875, forward strand.
CATCAAAGTTACAAATGACTCAAAGACCAACGGAACGGAGTATGGTGGACACCAAGGGCTAAAACATATTTGCAATGAGGATCTATGAGAAGTGGTATAAAGGTTGTAATTCAAGAATATATGATTTGGGGGCAGCTAGGTGGCACAGTGGATAAAGCACCGACCCTGGAGTGAGGAGGGCTTGAGTTCAAATATGGCCTCAGACACTTGACACAACTAGCTGTGTGACCTTGGGCAAGTCATTTAACCTCAACTGCCTTGCCTTCCCTCCTCAAAAAAAAAAGAACATATGATTTGGGGAGGCCTGCCATATAGCAAGAGTAGATTGCAGATGAATGTTTGACTTTGCACATGAAGTGCAACAAGACCTACAGAATGTTGGAAAATCCTCTGTGGAAGCTCTAGGGCAAAATATAAAAAGAGAATCTCATAGGATAAAGTATGTAAAATCCCTTATTTTGAAACTTGTATTGATGGAGGGAATATTCACACTAATGGGTCTCTAGACCTGCTGAAATAATTGTAACTCATTTCTGTAGGGCTTTTAGGATTTACAAAGTACTTTTCCTCCTCACTGGTATTTATTCAAAATAATATTACTCAGTCACGTCCAACTCTTTGTGACCCCATCTGGGTTTTTCTTGCAAAGACACTAGAACGATTTGCCATTTCCTTCTCCAGCTCATTTTGCAGATGAGGAAACTGAGGCAAACAGGGTTAAGCAGCTTTCCCAAAGTCGTGCAGCTAGTAAGTTTCTGAGGCCAGAGTTGGACTCACAAAGATGAATCTTCCTGACTCCAGACCTTGTGCTCTATGCACCAAGCCACCTAGCTGCCCCATTCAAAATAAGAGCTGCTATTTTAGCACTTTGACTGCAAAGTGCTTTACCTTATCTCATTTGAATCTTGTGAGGTGAGTGTTATTACTAGTCTTATTTGGGTCAGACATTTCAGCATCATCTGATGTAAGATTTAAAATCATATTTTCCTGACTCGTAAGTCTGGCTCTCTAGTAATTATGTTGTGACATCTTTCCAAGTGCATTTAATCATTAGAGTATATGTTTTTACCTACTGGATATTTAACAGACTGTGAAGACTGTGTGAATAGCTAAAATTAAAATGCTTTAGGTAATGACCACAGATATTTTTGAACCAGAATTCTAGACATTGAATTTTGCACTAAAGTTTTTGTCTTGATGTAAAATACTTTCTGTCAACTGGAAGTGTGAGAAAAGCTCAAAAGGCCAAGAAACTGGCAGTGAGATGGTACAAGAGAAAGAGAGCTGGGTATGAAGTCAGAAGGACTTGAATTCAAATATAAATAAATCCTAACTGTATGACCCTGAGCAAGTCACTTAACCCATTTGCTTCAGTGTCCTGCTTAATGGGCATAACAGCACCTGCCTCCCAGGATTGTTTTTTTTTTTTTTGCCTTTTTTTTTTTGGAGGGGCAATTGGGGTTAAGTGACTTGCCCAAGGTCACATGGCTAGTTTTGTGTCAAGTGTGTGAGGCCAGATTTGAACTCAGGTGCTTCTGACTCCAGGGCCGGTACTCTATTCACCGCACCACCTAGCTGCCCCCCAGGATTGTTATGAGGATCAAATGAGGTAACTACAAAGCACCTGGCATATAGCAAGTACTATGTAAATGTTAGTTGTTATTAGCTAGGAATTTACACATCTGCTGAATGACCCTTAAGACTCTGTCTACTCACAAAATGAGGTGTGAAAATGAAACATTTATTTGAAAAAAAACTCAGCCAAAATAAGACTCAATTGAAATACGCAGTGTAGCTATTTCAGGAGCATTATACCTGCAGTCCCTTTCTCTTCAAATGTGCTGCTTTGAGAATGCAAAGATACCCTCTCCATAAAGTCAATGGATTTGTGCAAACTCACTTTATCAAGAGCCAATGACATAACTTAAAAAAACAACTCACATTTATATAGCACTTTTAAAGCTTACAAAATGCTTTGCTCAAAATAATCCTTGTGAGGTAGAAAGTGCAAATATCACATTTTGCAGATGAAAAAGGTTAAGTGATTTGTCCAAGGTCACACAGCTAGTATGAGTCAGTTTTAGTTTGTTATTCCTTGAGAAGCTTTTATGGATAAGATGTATTAAAGAAAAAGTCTATGAAGAGAACCTCTTAATGGGCGGTTATGGGCTTGAATTTCTGTCATTTCTTCTAATTAATTTGTTTGCCTTAATTTCTGCTCTCCAATTAGTGTTCTTATAGCTTAACAGGTTTTTTATTTTGCTTTTTGGAAGGGGGAAGGCAGGGCAATGGGGGTTAAGTGACTTGCCTGAGATCACACAACTAATAAGTATTAAGTGTCTGTGGCCGAATTTGAACTCAGGTCCTCCTGACTCCAGGGCCAGTGCTCTATTCACTGAGCCATCTAGCCACCCCTTAGCTTAACATTTTTAGACTTTATACTGACGCTTGTTGTCCAGCCATCCCTCAGAGCTCTTTCAGTCCTTCATTTGCCAGCTTGCTTCTGGGGACTGTTGAGTTAATTCTCCAATGAAGGCATCTGGCTTGAATTTTGTTAAGCTTTTAATGGTGCATACAGAAAAGAAATAGCTTTTTTTCCCCTTCTCTTTTCTGACTTTAAATGGCAAAAAGATAGCCTCTGTCCACCTGTTCAGTCTTGTATCTTTCTTTACAGAGAGTGGGTCATGAATGGATGATCCTTCTGGGTATCCCTCTCTGATCTCTTGACTCTTCCTCCCAGTTCTGGGTTAGATTGAGGATCATTCAATTTAAGATACAATAAAAGAAAACTGATCACTGACCCCTGCTTCCTGCTGATGGTGCAACACCAAGTTTACTCACTGGAAAACAGCTCACTTTCTTCCTTAAATAAACTACTTGTTTCTCAGGATTACAGCATAAACATTCAATTCATTTTCAACAGAGTAATTTGTTTTCACTTGGTAGAGATATACTTTTAATTACAGGTGGTTTTTCCTTAGTGTTCACTAAAACCCACTATTCTTGCCCTACTATGAGTGTTATTTCAGGAAATCCACTATGACGTTAACCCGAGGAAAAAACACATTAGGAAGACAGATTTTTCCCCCCAAAATCTATAAATGCTTTTTGGACAGCCCTACCAGTATTATGCTCTAGGAATGCAGAGAATTGGGTTTTGACTTGAATTCTGTTCCATATGTGCAAACTAGGCTATCGTTGCAATTTTAAAACTTGTCCAAATGGCTAAATAAAAAAAAAAAACAAAACAACCTCTCCACTGATCATTGTTGCCTGGAAGAACTCTAGTTCTAACATACTTCCTAAACTCTAGATACTTCTTCAAAGTTCACTGCCATTTTGGAACAGTTCACCATGCAACTGTTTAGATTCTTTCATTTTTTTAAACATGTCTAAATTTTACCATGTCTAAATCATGAAATTATGTGCATATTTTCTAAAGAAAATCACCCAACTATAACAGATAAAACTTATTTTTATTGTAACTAGATTATTCAGCCTTAAGAAATGAATGTTTTGATACCAACAGTTACATAAGGACTTTAGAAGAGTCAGTTCCTCTTCAGCAGACAGGTAAAGTATGTGTCACAAAGTTACAGATGGTAGAAATCACATGGTGAGTTTTCTAGGGTCTCAGAGCATCATCGCAGTTGTGAAGTTCGATAGCAGATAGGTACCAAAGCCCTTCTGATGACTGCTTAGGACTGCTCAGATCTAAAGGCCCAACCTCCATCTTTTACTTGCCCCCAGGGCCATTTAAAAGGCTCCTGAATAACTGGCCCATCTGCTCCTATCTTATCTACCACTGCAGGATCCTGACGTAGATGGAGAAATTGGAGACTCTAAGTCAGTGGTTCCCAACCTTCCTAATGCCACAACCCTTTAATACTCATATGTGGGCGTATCTGCATGTGGGTGGACCTGCCTGGAGACGGATAGAGGAGAGGTGTCTTGGTTCCTAAGACAATTGGAAATATGTGTTTTCCGATGGTCTTAGGTGACCCCTGTGACAGGGTCATTTGACCCCCAAAGGGGTCACGACCCACAGGTTGAGAACCACTGCTCTAAGTCATGGGTTCTTAACCTTGGGCCTGTGAACATTATATATTTTGATAGCTATTTCAAAATCTTAATTAATTCACTTTATAATCCTATGATTTTATTTTGCATGTTAAAATATATTATTCTGAGGAATCCATAGGCTTTAGCAGATAGCCAAAGAGGTGTATATGATCCACTAAAACGTTAAAAAGCCCTGCTCTAACCAAAGGTGGGTGATCCACTGACCTTCATGTTGTTTCCTGAAGGTTTAAGGCCATGGCACTGGCTATTATTTCTTTAGAACAAAATTTTAATTACTGAAGGACAGTTTTTCACCACAGAGTCTAGGTCACATAAGCAGCTGTGTGGTGTAGTGAACAGAATTTTAAACTTTAAGTTAGAGAAACTGAGTTTGAATCCTTCCTCAGACACTTACTAGTTGTGTGACCCTGGGCAGTCAACCTTTTCAGCCTTAGTTTCCTCATCTGTAAAATGGAAATAATGGTGCCTATGCCCCAGAGTTATTGCTATCTATCTGTCTAGTCCAGTGGTTCTCAACCTTCCTAATGCTGCGACCCTTTAATACTCGTATGTGGGCGTATCTGCATGTGGGCGGACCTGCCTGGAGATGGGTAGAGGAGCCGTGTCTCAGTTCCTAAGACCATCAGAAATATGTGTTTTTCGATGGTCTGAGGCAATCCCTGTGACCCCAGTGAAAGGGTCGTTTGACCCCCAAAGGGGTCACGACCCACAGGTTGAGAACCGCTGGTCTAGTCACTCTGCAAACACTGAAATGCTTTATCAGTGTGTTAGTTGTTACTGTTACTGACATTATTAATGTTCTACCTGATAAAAAGTGAGATTTTGTAATAGGATTTCTAGTTCAGCAAAGGCTGGCTAGGAGCGGGGCCACTTGGGATACAAAACATAGCTGTACTTGCCATTGGACTATCACAGTACAAGCACTTAGGATCTAACTCTTTCTTTGCATATTGTATCTTTATTTCCTTACATTTCTATTATTCCTTCTTGAAATGTTTTCTTAAAAATTCCCTCTCCTTTCTCTCTTCCTCTTCCTCTCCTTTTCTCTCTCTCCCCCTCACATACACACACACACTCCACTGTTCTGTGCACCCATCCTGTACCTCACACGGTGTGTATGACACATATCAATCACCCAGAGTTTTTTCTTTGAACCATGTATAATGCATGTACCCTATGTTCCTTGCTCCATTTATTTGGCTCCCAAATTCTCCTGCCCCTGTCCTCCTTTAATCCAGAGGTTACTAGATATTCCCAGGCCAACATTTATTGATTTATGACAATATAGTACTATCAAGAACAAAATTGTTCTATGTAGAAACTAGTTTGGGAAATTGCTACTTGAGGGAGGAAATGGTTAGAGGCTATAAGAAACATATACTTCAGCTGCAACTCTCCATAAATGAAACCAAAGCATAAACATATCATGGTCAGCAGTGAACACCCAAGGGTGCAGGGGGGGATCCTGTAGAAAAGAGATCAAAGGAGACAATATTTTATTAAGTGTAAATGAATCTAAGACATTTAGATAAGAGTTCCTTGAAATTACATTAACAAAGTGCAAGGAGAACCTCTCTAGATCAAATATGTTTTGAGCCAGGCAAACTATGCTAGTCATGGGAGAACAGTGTGAGACCCTGAGCCTTAATACGGCTAGCTTCATGTATCCCTATTACAAAACTTGGTGGGGAGGGAAAAGTGGGGAAAGGGGAAACTGTCCACAATGAGAATTATTGGCAAGCAGTCCTCAGGGTTAATTTGACTGTATGTTTATATTCCCAATGTGAACAAGATAATCATTACAAATAGAGACAGCTGGAAGAAATGATAAACCAGGGAACAGATTAATTTTTATTGTACACTTTTGGATGCCCCTGTGCTCCCCTCACAACATTGTGACTGCGCTGTTTCCAAAGCAACCATAAAATCTAAAGAAAGGTATAATGACCTCATGCAACTTGGCAAACATGCCCAAGATATCACATGCAAGGGTACAGAGTGGCATGAAGTATTGACAGTATACTGAAAGTGTACAGGTCTACTCCTGAGGGACCTAATGAAGAGCTATTAACGTGAATGGTTTGGATAAATGGAAGTTAATCATAGTGCAACATCATTACACAAGGATTTATGTGAATTCTTTTTATTATCAGTCCCAAAATACATAACAAGTAATTGTGTGAAGCAATGGATACTAAGGGGACCTTAAGGGGATATTATCAGTATCTTCTCAGATACAAGATATGACTAAAAGAAAAAAATACAGTGTTTTAATCTTAGATGGCTAGATGCCATGAGCCAACAGAACTATGAGCTTTCTGGTCTGATATCTAGTACAATGTTCGTTCTCATGTTCCTCCTTACCTCTCCTCCTCACCACCCCACACTTTTCTGCTTATATAATCCCTTTTTAAGCATTCTAGATCATGGCTATATAAAGGCAGTTATCCAAATGCATAGTGCTATATGGCAGAGGCCTTCTCCTTAGGCTAAGAAGACTAATGTCCTGATGCAAGCCATGTAGACATTAGCAACAGGCATATACCCTTTATTTTTAATCTCTGAACTTTTGATAGGAGCCAGAGGTTAACAGTTGAGACAGCATTGTTTCAATCAGATTACACAGTTTAGAAAATGATTATCCTACTGGGACTTCCCACTCATGAGATATTCTACCCAATTTTGCAAGTCTTAGGGATGAGAATAATTTGAGTGATGGGAAGCTGTCAGTGGGTTAAAAAAAATCCTAACTAAATGCCTTTATATATCACTAACAGATACTGGAAAGCCAGAGTAACTAAAGCTATGCAGAGTGTCCACTTTCAAGAGAATGTGTCCTAAAGTAGACAGCCTGTCTAGATCACAGACTCATGATTTCCTTTCACAAGGTGCTTTAGGAAAAAATGCATCTGCATAAATAGCAGGAGTTGCAGACCTCTCACCTTGTGGGGGTAGAAATGATGGAAAGAAGTAGTTTTCAGGCACTCTGTACCCAAATAAAGACTAGACTTGTTTTGCTTTTGATCACTGCTTTTCCTCTTGGCTGTTTGGTTAACAAATCTTAGACTGACCAACACCTCTGTCTCCTGCTTTGAGAAGCTGATATACCAAAGTCATAAGATATTATTCTTTTTGAAAAATAACCACCTTCTTGCTAGCTGCTGACTTCGTCTCCTACGTGGTGAAGGCTGGGCATGGCACACTGGGGTATCTTATTGTTCACTAGATTTGAATTTCCGCCTCCTGGATAAAAATAAAATTAACACATGGTGAAATATAACTTGGAGAACACGGTGAAATCACCAGCAGGGAAGGCAAAAGTTCTCTTGTAAACTTTAACTGCTATCATAATGTGGGGATGGTAGATAGTGGGTTGTTCTTGGAATCAGGAAGACCTATATGCAAGTCCTGTTGCTAATATACTAACCAGGTGACTCTGGGCAAGTCCCATCCTCTCCATGACCAAAGCAACTCTTAAACATTAAGTTACAGAAGACCTCATTTGTATGGGTGAAAGCAATTCCACACCGGGAGTTCCTCACATCAATGCTATGACAGATCTGGAAATGTTAAGTGAAACCAGACTTTCTGTAAAATACAGCACTGTCAGTCCTAGGAATGTGGGTCTCTGAATATGATCATGGGGAAGGGTTATGAAGCTTGACTCTCATGCCTTAACTTTTCCTAGAGGAAATGAGAGAAAGAGGGTTCTTCATTTTTCATAGTTCTCATTTGATTATGAATTTCATGTTATGGGAGTCTATTTTCTAGGGAGGGATGGAATCTGTCTAGCTATTTTTAAATAACAAGTGATGGATGTTGTGTGATATACGTGATATATGACATGGATATGTGATACTTGATTTTGGATATATATGGCAGGGAATGATTTGGCAGCCAAAAGGCTTTTGGGCCATTTCTAAATAACTGTGCCATCTAATTCTTTATTGACTACTGTACAGACTTTCTTTTGTAAGGAGGTGTTTATCATTTTCCTTAGACATCTGACCTATGCCAGTAACTAAAAAGAAAGTGGGAACTGCATTTGCAAACCCAACTAGGGATGGGCCTTTTAGTGTACGATGGGGATTCTGAGGAAATTTTTATTAATGGGAGGGCTGGTAGTCAATCGATACTTGTGCTCTTGGCTTTCTACCATGGAGAACTCAAAGAAGCAGCAGAGAATAATACTGAATTGATTAGTATAAGAGGAATGGGTGAAAATTTTGGAAGCATGTATTTTTCTGACGCTATTACCTTTGTAAGTTGACACATGCAGTGCATTTAAGCTACTACTGTTCTTCATGCCATCACCACTCCCTTTTTTCCCCAACCAAGGAAAGGCAGGTATGTGCAGAGACAGTAAGGGGGCACGTGAAGAGGCCTGCATTGAAAGTCTTTCCCTAACTTACCTCCTTTCTACCAATCTGTGACACAGCGACGTGAGTGGCGCAGAGATAAAGTAAGAGGGTATTAGCTGAAATTGGAAGGAAGGACGGTTAAGGAATACAAAGTATGCGGAGAAATCAACAGAATAGTTTTATGAACAACAGATATGAAAGCTGAGAAGAAGAAGAGAATATCAATGAAAGGGGAAAAAGGAAATGGAAAGACTGAGTGATGAGGCAATGAAAACTGGTACAGAATTTGAGACTGGAGACTAAACCAAATAAAGTCCTCCCTTTAGTACTTAGTTTATGCTTTGATTTGCACAAATAACCCTTTAAAAATCCAAATGGAAAGACTTTACAAAGAGTTCCTATAGAATTGAGAAGCTGTTTTTCTCTTGGCTAAGGAACTCTCAAAGGGAAACAAAGGGAGAGAGAGTCATAAACAGGCACTCCTCCGTAAAGAACAGAATTCAGCATTCAGTGCTTTTTGTCGTTCTGTCGTTCAGTTGTGTCTGACTCTAGGTGACCCCATCGACTTTGGTCCGTGAGATTTTCTTGGCAGAGATACTTTTTCATTTCCTTCTCCAATGTGCCCTCATTCTACAGATGAGGAACTGGGGCAAATAGAGCTTAAGTGACTTGCCCAGGGTCACATAGCTAGTAAGTGTCTGAGGCCCTATTTGAACTCAGATCTTTCTGACTTCAGACTTGGTGCTCTATCCACTGACCCACCTAGCTGCCCCACAGTAAGTTCTAGGATGTCATATTTAAAATCTATACATGATCTGCTGGAGTAACTGTACTTTGGAATCCAAGTTTGCACATGGTACCGTCAGGGTCCCACAATATCTGATCACAAGGGTCCTTACAGTTTTTGCTACAACTTAGCCTAAGAGAACATGGGTATACAAGATGTTTTTGTTTTCAAACAGAGTTTTTGACACTGTGCCCCAAAGTTGCTGCTATCCAGCACTACTGGCTGCATTTTACAGTGTAGTCCAAGTATGTAGTACATACCTTGGTTCAGGTCCTTGCACTCTTCACATGGATAATTTAAACAGCCTCCTTATTGGTCTCTTTACCTTTAATCTCTCCTAAACCCCAAGTAATCTTTTTAAAGCACAGTTCTTATCTTACTCCCCTTTCAAAAACCTTCAATTGCTCCCTAATGCATACTGGATAAAAACTCCTTAGAATGGCTTTCAAGCTCCTCCAAAATTTGACTCCAGCCTCTTTCCATTCTTATGAACACCCATTATTACCTGATACACATACATATTGTAATCAGTGTAGAACACTTAAAAAAAAACTCCAAAACCTGAACTCATCTTGCACTTTCCTACCGCTGTGATCTCCCCTGCATGTGTAAGGCAGCTTGCCCTGCTTATGGCCAGATTGTCTAATATGCAGTAGGATAACCTATCCTACTTCCCTGTGTTCCCCTACTGTGTGTGTGGGGAGTAGTCTCCATTTATTAGCTGTGTAGCCAGAACAGGCTATATCTTTTAAAACTGCCAGACTGGGATAGTCTCTCTTCTTCAAGTTTTTTCTTGCTGAGTCCAGAAGGTGAAGATCACACAATCTACCCACAGCATGGTATGTGAACTGCTCTGAAAGTAGAGAACACATCCTTTCTCCTTCTTTTGTCCCAGCTCCAAGAAATGGGCCTGGGGGTGTTTTTGTTCTCTGTTATTTGTCCCCAGTTTCCTGTACTGACAGCAATTCCCATCAGACCTGGCAGTTTGACACACTGACAACCCTTGGCAGTGGATTCCAGGTTGGACATTGTAATCAGCTAGCTTGGCATGGAAGCCCTGAGAAGCCAGGGTACCTGGGACTACCCATGGGAGACTTTGGACTTGGAACTTGAGACTGCACTCTGTAGGAACCAAGCTAAGCTACAAACCTAATCCCCTTCTCTTTTTCAATGATTGAGAGACTCCACGTCCTTCTATCCTCCGCTGTCTCTCAAAGTCTGTCCAGGTTGATGTTCATTGTTTCAATGATATTATCTATCCATTTCATCCCCTGCTGTCCCCTTTTACTTTTAGCTTCAGTTTTTCCCACATCAAGGTCTTTTCCAGTGAGGTCTTCTCATTATATGGCCAAAGTATTTAAACTTCAGCTTTAGTATTTCACCTTACAGTGAATAGCCTGAAATTTCTTGTATATAAATCTTGTATAAGTATTGACTGATCTGATCTCCTTGCTGTCCAATGGACACTCAAAAGTCTTCTGCAGCACCACAATTCAAAAGGGTTGATTCTGTGATACTTCGCTTTCCTTATAGTCCAAATCTCACAGCCACATGTTGCTACTGGAAAAACCATAGCTTTGACTATACAGGCCGTTATCAACAAGGTCATCTCTCTGCTTTTTAGTATACTGTGCAGACTTTCCATAGCTTTTCTTCCAATGAGCAAGCATCTTGTAATTTCATGACTAGAGTCACAGCTAATATAACTCCAAGTGAGTAAATGAATGCAGGATGTGGGGGACGCACCCCTGTAATTGGGGGAACATCATCAGTGGGGACTGGAGCCATTGGCAGAAAGACTAAAAATGGTCAATCCCCTTATAGGTACCAGAGGGCCCTAAGGAAGGGGCAAGATCTAACACACTTGTCCTTCAGGCAGAAGGGGTCACGGTAGTCAGCATCACACTTAGAATGCTCTCTCCCTATGTCTGTTAAAATACTATTCCTTCCTTAGCTTTATCTGAAATCCTCCCCTCACTGATGAAACCTTCCCCAGTCATCCTAACCATAAGGAATTTCACACTTCTACATGCTCCCATAACATTTTGCAATTTACCTCTTCCAATGCAATGCTCACATTCTGCCCTGTGTTACAGTTATTGCCTTCTTATCTTTCTCATTACTAGACTGGAACACAATGAATGGATTATGTGGAGGGGAGTATTATGAAAAGTATCTGGAAAGGTAAATAAGCACCAAATAATGGATGAGCCTGAATTCTAGGCAAAGGTATTTGGATTTTATTCACTGGGCAAGAAGGAGCCACTCAAGGTTTCTGAGCAAAGGAATAAGTCCAGAACTATGCAGAAGAAATATTTTTTCTGGTAGAAGTATAAAAGACAAATCAAAAGGTGAGAGGAGAGGTGAGAAAGCATGTTAGGAGACTACCCCAGTAGTCATCTGTACAGATGAAGAGGAGGTCTGATATGTTGGGAAGAGCACTAGGCTTGGAGTCAGGAGAGCTTTGGACTCGAAGCCTGTCTCTGATGCTTAAATAATTTAATCTTGCGGAGCTACAGTCTCTTCATATGCCAGACTGGGATAACGACATCCAGTGTAGCCACTTCACAGGGTTGTTCTGAGAACCACATGAGCTAATGTATATAAAAGCCTCTGTAAGCCTTCAAGGGCTATATGAATGTCACTAGGCACATAGGAAGTACTTAATAAATGCTTGCTGATTTATTTACTGATTATTAAAGGTGGCAGTTGAAGCTGTAGGAATGGATAAGACTGCCAAAGGATATGGTATTAAAAGAAGTGAAGAGGGCCAAGAACAGATCCTTGAGGAACACATGTATATGGAGGGTCAGGTAACAGGTGAGGTACGTGACAGTGCCAGTGCTCCCTTTCTCCCTCAACAGGGATTAATTTTTCTAAAAAAGCATCAAAGCCAGTCCTGGGACCTGATTGGCTCCAGCTTCCTGGTCACCGAAGGGCATAAAAAATAGCACCTACATGGAGCTGAGGTCCTCTAACTTGATGAATGTCTGATGACCACTCAGGCTGCCATTCCCTATTGATTAGATGCATTTCCTGGGAGAGGGAATGTGGTCTGAAGGGCTGATGTATCTTTGCTGCATATCCTTGCTCCCCATTCACATGGAGAGATTAGCTCATTGAGTTCCCGGAGAAGGTGCCTGGGAGGTTAAAGAAAAAGCCATATCCAACATTCTTTGGCTGCTGTTGACTGTCTTGCAGAATTCGGGCTGCCAGTATAATAAAACTGGAAGTGAACTGGCTCAATATATTTCCAGCAACTAGACACTAAGATATTGGCTTCTAGGAGCTGTGCAATGGAAGCAGAAGGGCTAGTGACTATGGAAGTGAAGGGATCTTTTCTGATGGAGATGGAGACTGACAGGTTGAAACCAGGAACCCACTGCATTGTCTCTGACTCAGAAGTTCTAGTTCCAGAGGTTCTGGTTCCATTGTATCCTGCTGAGAGTGGAACCATGACACACAAAAATGAGAGCAGAATTGGGGAAGAGACTTTGAAATTCACACCATTGGTGGAAAAAAAAAAGTCCCAGAATTATTTTTGCTCTAGGGAGGAAGCTGATTCTCACCTCTGTGGGAGCAAGGAGTGAACTGTACAGGATGCAGAAGAAGTTCAAATAGAAACATGCTGAGTCGCTGAAGCAATGGCTCCTGAGGTCATGGTCTAATGTGGCCAATGCTGAGATGCTCTTTGCAGTTGAATTCAATAGGCCCTCTGAGGATTCGTTATTACAATTAGCTAAATTGATCTGAGTCTCCAGAAGGGGAGCTTTAGTCCCTTTTTTAGGTCATTGAGATGGACACTTATTAGCACTTGGCCCCATAAAGATGGATTCCTATTGTAGTTGCAGTAGGCTGCCCAACTAGGATCTACAAGAGGATCTGAAATTCCCAAAGGAAATGAGTTTGAAAGATTGCATCTATTTGGCCATCCCACAGCTTACCCTTCTGGGTGGAGCCCAATTGGAGTGGCTTCGGGCTTTAGCTATGGGTCTCTCCCACCAGCCAGCAATAGCGGTGTGGCTAAAGACTGGTGAAATGTGAGAAGGAAGCTGGGATAGTTGTGGCTTGGAGAAAATACTGCTATCAGTGTGAAGAGATGCTCTGGGAATGGAGGAGTTACAAAGGCTGCTGCCCTGCTAGGTGGGCAGAGGAACCTCCTGAAGGAAATCTTTGGTGTGGTTCTTAAAACATGAAGTTAATAAGAAGTAACTAGTCAGCCCATGAGGATGCTAGTAAAACTGCTCAGGGAAATTCAGCACCAGGATACTAGGGGTCCTTTAGCTTTTCCTCAATATAAAGCATCTTCTAAAGCCCCTCTATCCCACTGGATCATTTGGGGGAGGCTACAAAGGACAGCAGCAGTATTATGAATTCTCACTAGTCAGTATCTTCGAGGGCCCTGCACCACTTTTGAGAAGCAACTGACCACCTGTTATGAGATCTTACTTATTACTGAACAGATGACTCAGGTTCATAAATCACCCTTTGTCTGGTTCTACTTATACAGTGGGTGATTCAAGATGGCTCCTTTAACAAGATGGGTAGAGCACAGGAGGCTGCTATTGTTAAATGGAAATGACACATTAAAAATCACACTCTAGGTCCCTCTGGTGTCAATTCCTATCACAAATATATAGCAACTATCCCAGAAACTGGGATTTCCAGTGCAATTCCTGGAACCCTACCCCTCTGTTATTCCAGTGGTCCTCCACCTCTAAGGACCTAGCTCCCAAGGAATGCCATTTTTCCTAGTTTACTGATGGTGCCATAGGCAATGAGAGGGGCATATATAACGGGACTTCAGCAGCTACTAATCAGGTAACAGACATCTGTTACCATAACTAACACTAGTAACTTCCTTCCATCATGTTCCAGGCACCCTTTCCAGCCACCTACAATTTCAGAGCAGTTGCCTTGTCTGAGCCTGCCATCATGAGCAGCCATTCCATTAACTTGCTCATTCCTTATGGCTGCTTCTTCACTCCACCATGGCTACAAAGAGGATCATACCTTGATCTTGCCGTCACATGCAAGTGTTCTACTTCCATTTCCATATTCATGAAATCTAAAATTACTTTATCTGATCGTAATCTGTTGTCATCTCCCTCCCCTTCTGCCTTGGAACTCCAGACTCTGTTCTGTGTCCTCACCACATCATCTAATCCTTCCACCAATCAGTTCTTTCCCAGGCTATCAACCCTATATTGTGTAAGCTTGCTTCCCTTCCTCTTCTTGATTCCTTGGTAAACCAGTTCCAGACACATTATAACTCTTCAGCTTATACACTGGTGGTTAAGGTGGAGTAGTCATCTGTAAAATTATGATGGTGCAGATAAAGTAAACAAAGATTTGATCTCTAAGTGTTAAAATGATTAGACCAGAATTCCAAACTATATGGATAAAGTTACGAATGGTAGCTATAAAGCTACTGAGTGATGTTGGAATAATCTGCATCTTGGGGCTGCTTTTGGCAAATGACCACTAGGCTGGATGGCCACAGGTCTGATAGAGTATGACACTTTCTTTGTTTTTACCTTGTAAGAGCAGATATGGCAAAAGAGGGAACAGAAGATGAAAAATTGGGAAATAGATCTAACGTTGGAGGACAATGCCAACATGCATCTGCATGCCATTTTAGCTTCTCAAAATGGGTTCATGACTATTATAATGTTTACAGATGATGAAATTAGGATCTATACATTTTTTAAAAAGAAATTTTAGGGTATGCGACTAGTTTGTGGTAGAGTTGAGATGAGGTGCTCTTTTCCAGTATTGTCAACTACCTCCTCATGATTAGAAACATTACCTTGAGAAGGAGTCATCATGGGAACTTGCAGCTTTGGTTGCTTTAGGGTCCTGAGGAAGAGTCCTAGAGGAATACAGGGGCCTGAACAATTCTAGGTTATATACCCTGATCTACTGAGCAACAAGTGTAGATCTAGAACGTGTGCTCAAAAGATTAAAGTACTTCCTGTATGTAAGACAGGGTGTAACGATACTGGGATTTGAAGATCTTCCACGCCCCTTGAGCTTGCTGATGTAGCAGGAAGGGGTGGAGCAAGAGAACGCCGGAACCAAGCTAGTCTCCGTGCGGTGCTGACTGGAAGCGGCGTCAGAGGCAGTAGCTGCGGTTGCGAACTCCTTTTGCTTTGAGCAGGGCAGAATCTCTGCTAAGGACTCCTGCT
>CM053581.1:445178793-445202930 GCA_028627135.1 Pseudochirops cupreus
ACAGCAGGGGCTGTGTTTCTTTTTCATGGTTGTCTTCACTGTAACTGGGAGCTCCCTGACAGCAGGGGCTGTGTTTCTTTTTCATGGTTGTCTTCACTGTAACTGTGAGCTCCCTGACAGCAGGGGCTGTGTTTCTTTTTCATGGTTGTCTTCACTGTAACTGGGAGCTCCCTGACAGCAGGGGCTGTGTTTCTTTTTCATGGTTGTCTTCACTGTAACTGGGAGCTCCCTGACAGCAGGGGCTGTGTTTCTTTTTCATGGTTGTCTTCACTGTAACTGGGAGCTCCCTGACAGCAGGCGCTGTGTTTCTTTTTCATGGTTGTCTTCACTGTAACTGGGAGCTCCCTGACAGCAGGGGCTGTGTTTCTTTTTCATGGTTGTCTTCACTGTAACTGGGAGCTCCCTGACAGCAGGGGCTGTGTTCTTTTCATGCCTGTACCTCCAGCACTTAGTACAGTCCTGGCACACAGGCATTTAATGGCTGTTTGTTCACTGACTAACCACATCCTTCTCTGTTTGAGAAGCTTCAGCTGATCCCCACACCCTTTAGAACAGAATCCAAACTGATTGCTGCTCAAAGTCCTTCTCAATCTGCTCCCACCCTGCTTTTCCAGGTCTGTTATACCTTACTCTCATCTTGTATTCTATGCTTCAGCCAAACAGGCCTGCTTGCTGCTCCCTCTACTCGATATGGTATCACCCACCTCCGTGCCTTTGCTCAGGCTGTCCCTGATGCCTGAGATGCTCTCTCTCCTCGCCTCTGCTCCTTGGGACTCCTTGCTCTCTTCTGTATTTAGCTCAAGTGCCACCTTCTTCAATAAGCCACTGTTCCTGATTCTCACTATTGTGATTCCATTCTGCCTACCTTCATCACTTTGTAGTCATTTTATATTTGTCCTACATTTTCTTCTCTGGGAACATATTGTATCATTCCCATAGAATGTTAGCTCCTTGAGAAAAAGGACTAACTTATTTTTTATTCATAGTCACAGCACCTAGTATACAGAAAGTGATTAACATTTGCATATCCATTTGTTGCACATAGTAAGAACTCAAGAAATATTTGAATAGATGAATGAAAAGAAAGACATCTAGCAAGTGTATGGTTGGATTTTCTAACAAATTATTATTCTGTAAGATTGATTTTGAGCCTAAAACAAAAGTGTATTTTTCTTGGTCACTAGGGTAGAAAAACTATCCTTTTAGGTTTTATGGTGATGAAAAGCTACCAATCCCAGCTGCTTTAACAGAAAGATGTTAATTTAAATCTTCTCATAAAACTTCACGGGCCTGTCCTGATCTTCAGAGTCACAGCTAATGTGCAGTCTAGCTTAGGAACCTTCTCACTTACTCCATCATTGTCTGCACAGATGATATTGCCAAGCTAGAGGCTCATGTACAGCCTTCTAGGAAATACAATCCAGAGAATTTCTGCCATTGATTAAGGCTGTCTTGTGGCAAAGAGTCTGCAAACACATCCTCTACATAGGGAATGATAGAAGGAACTGAAGATGTAGCCTAAATAGAAGAAATATGTTCTCTTCAAATGCTTAAAGGGCTGGTATTTGGAAGAAGGATTAGACTTTTCCTAATACCTCAGAAGAATAGAACTAGACCCAGTGGGTGCATGTTAGAGACTAATGGAATATGATTTAATTAGGAAAAAAAACTTTAAAAAAATTATATTAGTCAAGATGAAAATGAACTAACACTTGGGGCAGCAATTTTCTTATCAATGAAAGAGTTCATTCAGAATCTGGATGACCACTTGTCAGAGATATATAAGAGGAAGAATAAATTTCTTTGCAGAGTCAAGGACTGGACTAAATGATCTTTGAGGTCCCTTCTGTATTCTCTAATTCTATAATGAGTGTCAAGAGAAATCAAGATTCAGAATGTGGAATTTTGTTTTATGGACTTCTTTTCAGAAATTGATTAACACAGATAGCAAGAATTCTATGAATTTAACACGACATTATTAGGAACTTATTACTACTGGGAGCATATCTCCTATAGTATTCACTGAATTGGGCACCAGAAATTTGCCCCCAAGGTGTTATGGAGGAAAACAGATTATTAAATAGAATAGAAAACAGATTATTAAATAGAATAGTCAGTTAAATATAACTTACATTATACAGGTCAGTCTCAAAGTCAAGATTTTAAATAGCACAGCATGAACACCTAGAAAAGGCCAATTACTTGGATCATTTACAGCCAGACTGAACAAAATACAATGACTTGACACTGATAGACTGAACAAAATGCTCTATTTTCTGTGATCACATAAACTGCACTAAAAAAAGTTAACAAAAAATTTCAGCCCAAATGAAACATAAAATTTCTCATCTCTTCCTTGGCTGAGATCACATGTTCCTGAATAACAACTATGGGGTTTTCCCTCTAGTGTTTATATAAAATACCTCATATTCCTAAGGATTGTTTTCAGCAATGGACAGACAAGTGAAAATCATTTCAGTGTCTTTGCTTACAGTTGAAATAATAGAACATTTTCAGATATTTTTGTCTAATTTCAGGGTATTGGTTCTAAGAATAAAGTGATAACATAAGTGAAAGAGTGATCACTTCACTATAGTGCATTATACTACTGTTTAAACCTCACTTTTAGAAATATATACAATTAGTCATTCACTTAATTTACTAGGTGAAGATGTTATTTCAGCAAATCATCAGGTTCAGATCAAGTCACCTAGGTCCTAAATGTTTTAGACTCAGATTACCTGAGAAAGTCCTTCTTCTGTCTCACAAAAACTAAGGCAAGCTTCACAACTAGCACTGATAATCCTACTACTAAATTTGAAGAAATTGTGGGTGTGCATTTTGTATAAATGTTTCTTAGCTCCAGAAAGCACTTTTGTCTCTTGAACAACTTTGATGTTTATCTGCTTTTTGGGAGAGGGGAGAGGGCAGTCGGGATTAAATGACTTGCCCAGGGTCACACAGTATCTGAGGCTAGATTTGAACTCGGGTCTTCGTGACTCCACAGCTGATGCTCTATCCACTGTACTACCTACCTTTCAATGTGTAATTTAAAATAGACCTTTTAGGGGTCAGTTCAGGGTTCAGTAAGCTATAGTCCAGTAGTTTGCTGACTTCTGGTGAGATATATCATTTCAGGTATTTACAACATAATTTTTATGCAAACATACGACTTTTGTCCTTTGGAGATTATTTTGAAGATGAGAGATAACAAGCTAGACGCTCTCTATGACCAAGTTACTCCTTATCATAAAATAATGCATCTTTGGAAACCAATTTAACTCTTTCAGACCAGTAACTTAACTATTTAGAAAGTTAATGCTTTGATATACTGAACAGTAAAATGATTGACTCATTGCATTAAGAAATAGACATGATAGAGGGAAAAGATGTTTTATCTCAGCTAGCTATGTGGTAGGACATGAGTGGAAGTAACATCACAAATGCATTGAATAACACAATAACTAGAAAATGATGTTCTGTATTACCTTCTGAGAAACTGGAACATAACCAAATTGCTGTTTTCCTGCTCTGGTTTCTAAAAAAACTAATTTTTTTTGGTAGAATGACCATTGAGAATCTTGGTTGTAGATCCCATAGATTAAGAAGTTACCTGTATGATGTTATTTGAAAACTTACAGTAAGATTTCTCTGCCCAAAATGGTTTTTCTACCTCTTAGATGTCATAGAATCTAAAATTGTACCATTAGAGATCCATTCCTTTGGATTTTACTCCCTTTAGTCCTTTCATAAAATGCAAACACTTATGAGAGGGTAACATATCAAACAAATTCACATGGAAGTTTTTATGACTTATCAGAAATCATATCCCCATGGTAGGAAGAATTTGCTGAACAGTGAAATCCGTCTTTGAAAGCTGTGCTGTTTATGAGCTACTGTTTAACCTTTCTGAGCCTCATTTATAAGATGCATTTCATTGGGTTGTTTTAAAACACTTTGTAAGCCTTAAAGCACTATATAATTATGAGCTATTATTTGATGAGAAAAATGGACATTGTTGAGGGATGTCTGAAAACTTCACCTAATTAACACAATTTATTTATAAGGAGATGTGTAGTATAGTAGTATAGTAGCTTTTAAAAGAAATTATATCCTTTCTAGTATCTTGTCACTTTACAGGTTTCAGGTTTTAAGACCAATCACATAGAAAGTGATTATTTCTCCTCTTCACTAGACTTAAAAGCAATGTGATAGAATAGTTTGGAGGATATTGTACTTGAACTTGATAAAGATAGGGATTCGAATTCTATCTCTGATATCTACTAGCTGTGTCTTCATGGGCAAGTCATTTAATATCTCTGAAACACTTTCCTAATCAATAAAATTGGGATAAAAGTATTTGTAGAATGTAGTACACAGGATTGTTGTGAGAATCAAATGAGAAAGTGTGTAAAATGCTTTGTGGTAGTCAAATGTCAGCTGCTAGTATTATTTGGATAACTGTTAGTATGTAGGGTCCTTTGCAAGTAGTAGGTATTATTTAATTTATTTTTATCCCTACCCAGCATAATGCTGGTCATAGAGTAGGTGCTTAATACATGTCAATTAAGTGATTGTCACAAAGAAATTAGAGCTGTACAAAAATAAAGTGGACTGCCGTAGGAGGTAGTAGGTGTTCCCTCAACCAAGGTCATCAAGCAGAGGTTGAATGACTACTTCTTGGGAGTGTTACAGGTTGGTTTACCTGAGTTCTCTTTGAACTATGAGTATCTATGAATAGTGATCATTGCCTTTGGATGTGTATAGAGAGATTAACATAATATATAGTGAATAGAGTTCTGAATTTGGAGTTGAGAAGACTCTTATTAACTGTCTGACCTTGGCTAAGTCATTTAATCTCCTAAACTTCAGTTTCCTCATTTGTAAAATGAAGAGGTTAGACTAGATGACCTTTGAGATCCTTTCTGGTTCTAAATCTAGGATCCTAACTACATAGGCTTTCCTCAGATATATATAGAGAGAGAGAGAGAATATAATCCATGGTCAAGTAATATGTCTTTTCTTTTAAAATTTTTTAATTTCATTTAATACTTCCCAATTACATGTAAAAAATGTTTACCATTCATTTTTTTTTAATTTTGAGTTCTAAATTTTCTCCCTGCCTCCTGCCCCTCTCCCACCTCTTGAGAAGGCAAGTAACTTGATGTCAATTATACATGTAAAGAGATCAGCCCAGGAAAGCAGTTTTCCTAATAATTTCTTGAAATATGATGTCTGGACTCCTTCTTTGATCTTGGCTTTCAGGTTATCCAATAGTCTTTAAATTATGTCTCCTCAATCTATTTTCCCGGTCAGTTCTTTTTTCTGGTGAGATATGTCAAATTTTCTTCTATTTTTTTTTCATCTTTTTTCTGGTGAGATATGTCACATTTTCTTCTATTTTTTTTTCCATTCTTTTGACTTTGTTCTATTGTTTCTTAATGTCTCATTGTGTCATTAGCTTTTGTTTGCCCAATTCTAATTTTTAAGGTATTATTTTCTTCTCTGAGCTTTTGTATTTCTTTTTCCATTTGGTCAATTCTAGTTTTTTTAAGGAGTTCTTTTCATCAGTGAAGTTTTGTACCTCTTTTTCTATTCAGCCAATTCTGTTCATTAAGATATTATTTTCTGCAGTATTTTGTGTGCCTCTTTTACCAAGTTGTTAATTGTCTTTTTCTTCCCTCACTCTCATTTCTTTACCTAATTTTTACTCTACCACTCTTATTTGATTTCAGAAATAATTTTTTAGCTCTTTCAGGAATTCTTGTCGGACTTGTGTCCAATTTACATCTTTCTCTTTGAGACTTTGCTTATACCTATACTGACTTCATTGTCTTCTTCTGAGTTTGTGTCTTGACCTTCCCTGTCACCAGAATAACTTTTTATGGTCAGGTTCATTTTGTTGTGGTTGTTTGCTCATTTTCCCAGCCCATTTTCTTGACTTTGAATTTATCTTAATGTTGGGCTCTGTTCCCTGTATGGGGTAGAGAGGGGCACTGTCCCAAACTTCAGGCTTTTTCACACTGCTGTTTTCAAAGCTAGTTCAGGAAGAGGAGGAGGGAGGGGTTTGAAAGTTTTCAGTGTTTCCAAGGTGGTATAATTTGGGGAGAGGTGTGGTCTCTACTCTCCTGGGCTGGGCTATAGTCCTTACTCAGGAGGAGCCCCTGGTTTCTTGGGATTGCAATCATTTCTGCTCCTCAGGGTTCCTGTTCCCTTGGAACCAGAAGTAATATTGCTCTTCAGAGCTCTTGCTCCCTTGGGACTGGAAGTAATACTGCTATTCAGGGTCTCTGATCCCATGTGACCAAAAGCAATACTGCTTCTCAGGGCTCCCACGCTCTCTTGACCAAAAGTGCTCCTTCTCACCCTTGAACCATGACCCAGAAATGGCAGTGGAGCTGCCAAATAGCACCTTTTTCTATACCCTCTGATAACACAAGGGTCACCCATAATCACTTTCTAACTAGTTGCTAGGTGCTTTACTGCCTCTGGCTTGAGAATTCTCAAAGCTGCTGCTGTTTCTGCTGCCACAGCCTACCTCCATCATTGGTGTTGCATCCACATGGGCTCCAGGCCAGCCACCACCCTGTGTCACAGATCTCTCATTCCAACCTCCTAAGCTGTATTGGGCTAGAATAGTGTCTCACCATGACCTTTTGTTGGCTCTGCCACTCCAGATTTCAATTTCAGGTGTTATTTTAAAGTTGTTTAGAGAGGAATGTTGGACTAGGTCAGCTAAGTGCTTCCTCTACTCTGAAATCTTGGCACCTCCCCCAAAACTTCTCTTTTCTACAAAAATAGAAATACTCTTTCCTAAAAATCCTACTCCATTGACTCACTGTAGCACGAAGCTGACACTGGGTTTTGGGGGTCTATACCAGACTACTTGCGGCTTCTGCAGAAAGGAGTCGTAGGAGAAGAGAGAAATAAAACGAGTTGAATAATCAGAAGATTGTATAGGTGGTTTGGAGAAATTTGGACTTATGAAGAAGGTTGAAGATTGAATTTGGGAAAGATAAATTTGGGATATATTAAGCAAAATATGAAAGGGAATAGTCTCTCCAGGGACAGTGTTTACTTCAAGTTTTGGTAAGAAAAAAGTTAAAGGAGAAGGATGAAGTAAGGACAAAGTAAAGGCCTAAAAAGAACTCAAGAAGCTTTGGACATGTCAAGAAGGCCAAAGATTAGGTTTGTTCAAGGGAAATTTAGGAGAAATGAAGACATTTCAAGGAGAACAATGCTCAGGTTTAGATTCTATTCCTTATTTTTGGCTCCTGGGAAGAAGGTTGAAAGAGGAGCAGAATTAAAGAGGATTAAGGAGTGAGGATAAAGGAAGTAAAAACTGTGTTTATCAATCTGTTGTGATAAAGGAAAGGAAGTTGGTTGTAGCAGTCAAGGTATGAAGAGATAATAAAAAGTCTAAAGGAAGGTATACAGGAAGGGAGATGGAAACACTAATAAGTAGTTTGGTGGGTATTTTTGCTTTGTTTTCTTTTTAAGGCTGAGATGCTCAATCAGAATGGAGATCAGGGAGAAGAGTTTGCTGTGACTTGCATGGATTGTGTGATTGTATTTTTATGATAGCCAACTAACCTATGTTACAAGTGGGATGTCTCTCCAGTTTATCAGAGACAATAAAGTGTTCAGCAAGATGGCAGGGAGAATCCAAAATAGACAAGGGGAATCTTGATCCTTGTCAGGGGGTTGAAAAGTGGAAGATTGTCAATCAGAGCAGCCACAAACCTAGAGCAAAAAAAAAATTAAAACTATTCTTAAAGAGTAATAACTTCTTGTCCTTCAAGGAATATAAGTTAAGCCATAGAATCAATCATGTATAAGAACATTGCAAAAGAACATTGAACGAAAGGGTCAAATGAAGAAAAGAAGAAGAATTTCTTACTTGAGAATATGGAAGCAATGACAGTAGTCATGACTGTTGTCTTCCTGTAGGTGTGAATCCAAGATATAACGGAATATCTCCCAATATTTATCAGAACAGGTAACTTACCAATTTCTGGTGATTCATACGGGCAGAAATGATACTTCCAGAAGAAACCTAAAAAATTTTGCCAAAAATCACAGAATCTAAACTACAAGCCACAGGAACACAATTGATTTTCCTCAGTGCATCTTGTCAAAAGCAAGGAATACCAAAATAAAATGAAAAATATATTTGCAAAGTGAATATCTGGGTAACAAGATAGTGTTTGAGAACTAGATTAAGATTTCTGGATTATGGCTTAAAATGTAGTAATATTAAATTCTTGAGAGTACTACTAGCAAAGGCAGATAAGAACATATTTGCCTGGAGACTTACAAATCTAATCAAGAGGGCTCTAAACTTTAAAAAAAATTACATGAAAAAAGGTAAAATACCTTTATTTCTCCAACATAAACTATAGATACTGGGAAAAGTTGAAAGAAAAAAAGCACTTGTAAAAACACAGAAGTTCACAGGAGAAAAAAAATTTAAAAGCTACGACTGGGAAATTCTATGGCCTCCAGTCTATGCACAGAGGCCCAAAGTTTGGTCAGTAAGAGAAATTAGAAATCTTAATACAAGAAGACAAATTTAACCTTACATTTCACTTTGTGCTTCCAAGGTGGTGTAATTTGGGGAGAGGTGTGGTCACTACTTTCCTGGGCTGGGCTCTGGTCCTTACTCAGGAAGAGTCCCTGATTTTTTCGGATTGCAATCATTACTGCTCCTCAGGGTTCCTGTTCCCTTGGAACCAGAAGTGATACTGCTCTTCAGAGCCCTTGCTCCCTTGGGACTGGAAGTAATACTGCTATTCAGGGCCTCTGATCCCTAACTAAGATATAGTGGTTTGAAATATAACTGAAAGAAGTGGCTAGTGAATAGAGCACCAGCCCAGGAGTCAGGAGAACCTGAGTTCAAATTTGGCCTCAGACACTTAACACATACCAGCCTTGTGACCTTGGGCAAGTCACTCAACCCCAACTGCCTTGCCCTCTCCCCAAAAAGCAAAAAAAAAAAAAAAAAGAAAAAGAAATATAACTGAAATATGGCCCTAGAAGCCCCTAATTCAAAAAGGAATAGAATATGCAAAAAGGGAATGGGGAGTAGCATTGTATGCTAATAAGGTATATTCATGTGAAGAAATCCAGGAGCCATTGGGGGAGAAGAAGAAAGCATGATGTAGAGCATTTGAGTGAAGACCAAAGAAGGCAGAAACAAACAAAAAAAAATGGTTTCATTATCAGAATATACTATAGACCACCTAGACAGAAAGAACAATTCCAGAAAAAGCTCACAAATCTGACGTGAATACATGTTATGTGTGCTAAGAGGTTCATTTTCCAGTGCTAGAGTGCCTTTTCTTCCAAAAACAGACTAGCTAATAACTGATTGAAATGGCCTAATGAGAATTTCATCTTTCAACAGCTAGAGGAACCAATAAGTGATAATTCTGTGCTGGATATTCATATCACTTAACAGGGAGGAATTGAAGTTGCTGAGGTGGGAATAATGCTAACATTGGGTTGAATTAACTGCTTGTTCCCAGAATTTATGATAAGGGAAAGAGAAAAATGTTGGAAATTATCTGACATGTACCCTAGATTCCTTTTTTGACAATTTACTAAATTAAATGATCAGAGGACAGTTGTAGATATAGCTTAACTATATTTTAGCAATGTATTTGATTAAATCTTTCTTAGTAATTTTGTACAAAACATGAAAAGATATGAACTAGGTAAGTCAAATCTTAATATCTTGAGTCCAAAGGAATTAAATGACTGGACTCTAAGGTAGTTGTTAGTTGTCCAGTGTCATCTTGGCCACAGTAGTGAAGTGTTCCAGAGCTTTGGACTTGACCCTGTGATGCTCAACATTTTTATCCCCTAAATATTATATTTTTGTCCAATTTCATGTAAAAACAGTTAACATTTTTTTTTAATTTTGAGTTCCAAATTCTCTCCATCCCTTCTTAACCCTCTCCTTAAGAAGGCACACAATACATGTGCAGTCATGCAAAACATATTTCTATACTAGGCTTGTTGTGAAAGAAAACAAAGAACAAAAAACGGAAAAATAAAGTTTAAAAAAGTATGCTTTGATCTGCATTCAGATCCCATCAGTTCTTTCTCTGGAAATAGATGGCATTTTTTTTATCATAAGTCCATCAGAATTGTCTTGGGTCATTGTATTGCTAAGAATAGATAAACCATTCACATTTATTCATCATATAATATTACTGTTACCATGTACAATGTTCTCTTGGTTTTGCTCACTTCACTTTGCATCAATTCATGTAAGTCTTTCCAGGTTTTTCTAAAAGTTTCCTGCTCATCATTTCTTACAGCACAATAGTATTCCATAACAATCATATACCACAACTTGTTCAGTAATTCACCAATTGATAGGCATACCCTCAATTTCCAATTCTTCTCCACCTCTAAAAAGAGCTACTATATTTTGTACATATAGGTCCTTTTCCTTTTTCTTTTATCTCTTTGGGATACAGACCTAGTAGTGATATTTCTGGGTCAAAGGGTCTACATGTTTTTATAGTCTTTTGAGCATAGTTCCAAATTGTTCTCCAGAGTGGTTAGATCAGTCCACAAATCCACTAAAAGTGCTTTAGTGTCCCAATTTTCCCACATCCCCTCCAACATTTGTCATTTTTCTTTTCTGTCACATTAGCCAGTCTGATAAGTGTGTCATGGCACTTGAGAGTTGTTTTAATTTGATTTAGAGCATTTTTATATGACTAGATAGCTTTGATTTCTTCATCTGAAAACTGTTCATATCCTTTGACCATTTATCAGTTAGGAAATGACTTGTATTCTTATAGATTTGACTCAGTTCTCCATATGTTTGGGAAATGAGACCTTTATCAGAGAAACTTGCTGTAAATTTTTTTATAGTTTTAATTATTAATTATGTGTTTCCCATCCTATTTTTCTTCCCTCTCCTCTCTCTCTCTCTCCTCTTTTACCCTGACCCTCCTCAAAAGTGTTTTCCTTCTGATCATCACCTTCCCCAATCCAATATCCTTTCTGTCAGTCCCCCTTTCCCCTCCTACTTCCTTGTATAGCAAGACAGATTTCTATATGCAACTGATTGTATATGTTATTCCCTTATTGAGCCAATTCTAGTGAGAATCAGGTTCAAGTGTTTTCTGCCACCCCACCACCCATTTCCCCCTCTACTGTAAAAGCTCTTGCACAACTCTTTTATGTGAAATAATTTATCCCATTTTCCCTTTTCCCTTCCCCCAGTTCATCCCTCTTTCTCAACCCTGAATTTATTTTTTTAGCTATTATGCCATTATAGTCAACTGACACCTATGCCCTCTGTCTATGTATACTTCTAACTGCATTGATAATGATAAAATTCTTAGGAGTTGCAAGTGTTATCTTCCCAAGAAGGAATGTAAACTGTTTAACCATATTGAATCCCTTAGGATTTCTCTTTTTCTGTTTTACCTTTTTATGCTTCTCATGAATCTTGTATTTGAAAGTCAAATTTTCTATTCAACTGGTTGTGTTTTTTTTTCATCAGGAATGCTTGAAAGTCCTCTATGTAAATGTAGATTTTTTTCCCTTGAAGGATTATACTGTGTTTTGCTGGGTAGGTGATTCTTGATTCTAATCCTAGTTCCTTCACCCTCCAGAATATCATATTCCAAGCCCTCTGATACTTTACTGTAAAAACTGCTAAATCTTTTGTTATCCTGACTATGACTTCATGATATTTGAATTATTCTTTCTGGCTGCTTGCAATATTTTTCCCTTGACCCAAGAGCTCTAGAATTTGACTATAATATCCCTAGGAGTTTTCATTTTGGGATCTCTTTCAGAAGGAGACCAGTTGATTCTTTCCATTTCTTTTTTATTGTCTGTTTCTAGGATATTAGGATAGTTTTCTCTGACAGTTTCTTGAAATATGCTGTCTCAGCTCTTTTATGATCATGACGTTCAGGCATTCCAATAACCCTTAAATTGTCATTCTACTTTCCCAATCCTAATTTTTGAGGAATTATTTTCTCCTTTTACATTTGACCAATTCTGCTTTTTAAGGATTTCTTCTCATCAGTGAATTTTTTTACATCTTTTTTCCATTTGGCCAATTCTGCTTTTCAAAGCATTCTTCTCTTCAGTGGATGGCCTATTCTATTTTTTAGGTGTTCTTTTCTTCTTTATGATTTTCTTACATCACTCATTTTTCCTCCAAGTTTTCCTCTGCCTCTTAATTTGATTTTTAAAATGATTTTTGAGCTCTTCCAAGAAATCTCTTTGGGCCCTAGACCAGTTGATGTTTTTCTTTAAGGCTTTGGATGTTGCTGTTTTGACATTGTTGTTTTCTTCTGAGTTTCTGCTTTGAGTTCTATCACAATAACAGCTTTCTGTGGTCAAGTTCTTTTTTGTGGTTGTTGTTTGCTCATTTTCCATCCTATTTCTTGACTTTTAATTTTATTTTAAAGTTGGGATCTGCTCCCAAGGTGGAGGGAGCATTGTGCCAAAGTTTGAGTTTTTCATGCTGCTATTTTTAGCAATGTAATTTGGCAACTAAAAAAAACAGCCCACAAAACCTAATGCAGCCTTGAGCTACATTAGGAGAAGCATAGTTTTAAGGAATAAGTAGATGGCAATCTCTCTGTATTCTGCCATGCTCAGACAACGTTTGGACAGGACATTGATAAATTAGAGAGCAACCAATATGGTGGACAACTTTACATGCACGTCACCATCAGTACTGGAAATGTTTAGCCTACATAAGAGAGAACTCAGATAATATGTGATAGCTGTGTTTAAGTGTTTGAAGGGTTGCCATGTGGAAGAGGTCTCATATTTGATTAACTATGAATATTTTAATACTTTAAGGGCCCCATTTTTATTTTTGGCAGCAAAATCATAACCAAGAGGAAAAGGGGGACATTGCAAAAAGGGAAATTAAGACTTGATGTCTAGAAAAACTTCCTAACAATTAGACATTTATAAAAGCAGAATATTCATGAGATAATGAGTTCACCATCATTGGAGATCTTAGAGCGGAGACTGCATAACTCCTTATCAATAAGTAGTAGTGAGAAAACCTTTTCAGATATGGGCTGTACTATATGTCTAATGAGGTCCCTTCCAACTTCGTAATTCTGTGACCCTGTAGCTGCAACTTTGCCACTGGACTTCCCTAATGCTGCCAGAACTGCATGTTTTCATGTAAAGAACCAGACACAGACTTAAGTGTCTGTCACCTGAGGACCGGACTAAGTGCAGAGGAGGTGATCACCAAAAGGCCATCAATTCTCTGCTAAGTATTTTGTAGAGGAAAACTTACAGCAAACAAAATGGGGCCCTTACAGTATATATAAAATATAGCATTCATAGTTAATCCATCTCTATTGCTAAAAAAAAAGCAAGTGAAACATTATAGAACAAAATTAAAACTATGAAGAACACAGAATAATTACTGGTTTCACATTGAACTTTCGTTCTTATCAATTATTACTTAATCTAACTTCTCCTCTCATCTCCTCCAAGGTAATCCTTTAAGATTCTTCTCCTTTCCAAACTGAGGCAAACAATGGACAGTGATTATCTGTGTGAGATGACCTTGAATGTTTGTAAAAATCGTTACCCATATAATCACTCTGACTCCTTTGAAACGCTTCATTTCTTTAATAATTGCTTTGCATTTGTGCCAATTTTGACCTAACAATTAACACCAAGAAAACACAGGTGCTCCACTAGCCAGTACCACGCCATCCACGTGTGGAAACATCAGTTACAGCAAATGGAGAAGTTTTGAATACTGTGGATAAGTTCACTTATCTTGACAGTATACTTTCCAGGAATATACACATTGATAATGAGATTGACCACATGCATTGCCAGAGCTAACTCAATGTCTGGGCGGCTCCAAAGGAAAGTTTGGGAGAGAAGAGGTATTTAGACTAACTACCAAAGTGAAGATCTACAGAACCATTATGCTGACCTCATTGTTGTATACCTGTGAAACCTAGACAGTATACCAGTTTCATGGCAGGAAACTAAATTACTTCCTTTTGAATTGTCTTGGGAAGATTCTGGAGATTATCTGTCAGGATAAGTTCCTGGACACTGAGGTCCTTTCTCAAACTAAACTGCCAAGCATTCAGACTCTACTGCAGAAAGTGCAACTCCAATGGGCTGGCCACACTGTTCAAACGCCAAATGTACACTTGCCTAAAAGAACTCATACAAGCCGAGTATTCACATTGTGGTCAGAAGAACCAATACAAAAACACTCTCAAGATCTCTCTGAAGAACTTTGGAATTGATTGTGACATGGGAGACACTAGCATAAGACCACTCAGCATGGTACACCCCACCAAACAAGGCACTGTGCTATGTGAGCAAAGCAGAATTGAAAGTAGTTCAAAAAAAATTTGAGATGCAAAAATTTAGAGAATCTACCCTGAATGTTCGTTCACATGAACTATTTTTGCCCAACCTGTGGTAGAACATTCCAAGCTCATATAGGTCTGAGCAGTCACAGTCGGACACACTGTAACTCGACTCTTAACATAGTGATGCCATTTTGGTATTCTTCAAGACCTAAGGACAACCACCACCTCCAACCAACCAACTTTGCATATACCTGTTATATGTGTGGATGGTGTTTAAATGATACAAAACTCATTCAGTTCATTCCTAAGACCAATAACATAGTTTGACCAAGCACCAAAAGCTAAGGTAGAAAATGAAAATGAATGCAGAACCTGAAATACTTTTGAAACTTGGAAAATAGGGAATTATGATAGAGTGTATTTCACTGGACTTGTAGCACCCACCCCACCAGATATTGAATCATTATGGCATCAGTAAATGTATGAATGTGTAGAAATTTATGAGGAAATTTTCTGGCTGGTCAAATCAATTTGCAAACCAAAATGTTTGTATAATAATAAAGGATACATGTTCAGGACTGATAGCATTCATGCCTCTCCCCCACCCAAGCTGTGATCATTTGTGACTTGAAATATATCTTATCTGTTTCCTTTTTAAAATCAGTATATTGAAAACTTTAACTTAATAATAATTTAAAGTTTCCTTTCTTATAGTTTAAAAAGCATTCGAGAGCTTAAGGACTGTGTCTCAAATCACTATGTAATGGTGTTCTGAAGGCTTTCGTTTGAAAATGAAAAGGAAATCCTTTCTTCTTGTTGTTTTAGTTCATTACAGAATTTATTTTAATACAAAAATCTCATCTTGAAACATTAACTTGATTCCTGCATTCCATCTTCCCTTCTTAGCCCTCTGCTTTTTGTCTGCTGGAACCCGAAGAAACAAAACTATGAATATAAGCCACCTGAATCACAAAAGCAACAGGAAATCAGCTCCATCTTCAGGGGTGAGTAACAGTGTTGTAAATCCTGGGTGTATTTTTTTTTTAATCTTAGGGGGAAAAACATCATTAGAAGCCTCTTTAAAGCTTATTGTGGAACTGGACATTCTGTAATAGCCTCAGGTCATTAGTTTCCCATAAAAATTGGAAGATCTATCTACATTTATTTTGTTTTCCCTATTAGCTAGCAAGGTATAAGAGGGTAGGAAAACAAGCTTCACTTTTATACTATATCCCCCAGTACCTAGGGCTGCATGAAACATAAAATTTCTCTAGAAAGACCTGGAAAAAATAGTTTGAAAGTACATTGCAGTTCTACTAACAGTATGTTTTTGACCACTTATGATTAACGTATTAGCTGAAATTATTCAGGTGAAAGAGATTGTAGGTGCATTTTTATACAAAATGTATCTTT
This sequence comes from Pseudochirops cupreus, assembly GCA_028627135.1. Classification (NCBI taxonomy): domain Eukaryota; kingdom Metazoa; phylum Chordata; class Mammalia; order Diprotodontia; family Pseudocheiridae; genus Pseudochirops; species Pseudochirops cupreus. The sequence continues at coordinate 445,194,561 of CM053581.1, forward strand.
TTTGGTATCTTTATTTCCATTAGAAACTCTTGCTTCTACCATAAAATGGTCTTTTAAGCTTGGATCATGATGAATTTCTTCAGTGGTTTGTTGTTGGTTTGGTTTTTTTGTTTGTTTGTTTGGGTTTTTTGGTGGGGAGAGTTGGGGGCTTTTTGCTCCTTTTTTTTAGTCCACTAAACAGAAATCCCAATATGTAACTACAGTGGGAAGAAGTAATCACAAATGGCCTTCACCTATCCCTAAAGTTCTGTGTTGAGCCCTGTCCAGCAAATAGCTTACCAACTGGTGGTGTCTATTCAGTACTGTAAGTTTACAGTGGGCATGGGGTTGGAATAACTTGTTATGAAAACATTATGTTGGATCAGATGTCATTGTAGGAATGTATGAGGATAATGGAAAGATTACTAGATGTGATGTCAGAAGAGCTAGGTTCAGGTCTTTGCTCTGCTATTTACTAGCTTCATGGACAAGATATGGTGTCCATCTATAAAATGGAGAATAGTATTTACACTGCCAAAGTTGCCTTGAGGATCAAATGTATTACGGTTTCTTAAAATTAAACTAGAGGACTATAGGGATGGAGAGAGGCTACAGACATTTTGAAAATGAGATTTGGCTCTAAGGATCCTTCTTAGGTATTTATTATTGTGGGAGGGTAGGGGGGGAAGGGCAAGTTGACCATGGTCTTTCTGGAATCTATATCTAAGACCTTTGTAAATGACACTATATATGGTGATAACACTTGAATTATGTGCTCCAGGATTACACATTTATTTCAGTTGACACTGAGAAAGCTATTTTCTGTTTCATTCTATGAAGAGACCTGCCTACCTCTCATGAAGCACTATATATAGCTATATATTAATTATGAAATACTTAAAGCCATGAAGATATCTTTGATTGCTCTATGTTGTTACATGAAATATTGACATGCCAATATGTTTGGCATCTAGAAAATGAAAATTTGGATGTTAAAAATTACCATTTCATTGAACATTAGGCATCTGATCTGCCCATCCCTGGAGAGGTTAATCAATCTGCCTAAGATTCCATAGCTAGTTAGTGACATGGGCAGGTCTAGAACCTCAGTCTCCTTACTCTTAGTCCAGTATTCTTTCACTCTACCATAAGATCTAATGCTTACAAACATCAGGTTCCCTAATCAATTCACATCATTATTTATTTGAATAATTTTCTTCTGCCATATTCAGAAGATCAAAGATAGGGTTTTCTCTTCTTCTGAGGACTCTATCTCTGGAATTCATGGCTTATTCTTTATTATCTCTTCCCCAGAGTGCTCACTCCATTATACCACAAATAGGCAGCTATTTTTAAGTGAGTATCTTACAGTGCTAGGAAAGCTGGAGGAACAAATGTCTGTAGGTAGTTTACAAGTTCAAGGACCACATATTAGTATTTTGAGACAGTTTAAAGTAATAATACAGTCTCTTCTTAACATTCTGCAGCTGAACCAGTTAATTTTTGGTCACTGTGCTTTCTTTGCTAAGTTATCCTTAGTCTGGGCTATTTTTCTCAGTTCACGTGATCTCTGAATCAGCAAGGTCTTTTTCTGATTGGAACTTGAATCCATCCCTTGATTCCAGGTCAAAAGCAAAACAACCTAAATCCCAACTCCATAGTATGTCCAAGACTTTAACTACAGAAATTTCCAGAACCAGCTCCTTTTTATCACTACTTTTTATCACTCTTATTAGCTGTGTCCTTTGATCATCATCACATGCTCTTGATTCTGATGCCTCTCTAGCAGGCACAATATTCCAGACTGATTATCAATCTTAACTGCCTACTCCTGGATTTTTCAATAGCTCTCTTCTTTCTTTTTCTAGTGTAGCCTCCAAGTCCTTTATATTTTCCCTACTACTAGGGCAACTAGGTGAGTCAGTGGATAAGAGTACCCAGCCTGAAGTCAGGGTGACTCTTCTTCCTGAGTTTAAATCTGGCCTGAAATAGCTTAACAACAACCACCACCAATCACCACTTACCATCCAGTACCTTCAGCTTCCCATGATAGGTATCCACAGCCACCCTTGAGGAGTTAGTGACCTTCCCAGTGCCTATCCCCCTGGACTATTGTGTCATCTGAGAAAATATTTTTATATCCACAATTCGACTGTACTTCAGTTTCCTGGCTCAATACAGACTGGAAATATTCTTAAATGACATTAATTTTAGGAATAAGAGATTTTGGTATATTTTACTACATACCACTAAGGCAAGAAAATGACATGAGATGAGAGAGAGAGAGAGAGAGAGAGAGAATATTGTTGAGTATTCTCCTTGGTCACTGAGCACCAAAACCCTTTATTTCTTATGACCTCCATTGTTATTAATAGGACTCACTAGGAAATGACCTTAAATTTTTTCATATGATCCTCTTCACTTTGGTAACATTACTAAATTTAAATCCTCTTTCCCCCAAGCAGGCCCCAAATATCCTACTGTGCAAAGTCTAATCTCCTGAAGATATTTTAGCTCCATCTTTCACAGCCTCCATCACCATCTGGTGGTATCTTTAGGTCTGGCCATTTTTGTATCCTAGGATATTTTCTTGAAACAAAAGTTATTAGGGAATTTTTTGGCTGGGCGGGGATAGGGAGGAGGGAATGAAGAAGTTCCTGTCAGCTAAACAATTTCTTTCCCAAGCATTAGTGTAAAGTGTACATGTCCTAACAGTTTAGCATTTCACTAAAGATTATGTTATAATTCTTCTCTAAAACAAAGGCATCTTTCAGCTCTCATTAGTACACACTAGATTCATAAACATTCCTTAGTGACAAGTTAGAGACTGAAGGGAATACAAGTAAAGAAGTATTCGGATTTCCTTTGGTTTTCCCTTCTTGTACTAATGACGACATTCATGATTACTAACTCTGCTTGATCTTCTTAATAAACAGTGAAAGAAATTTTGCTTTCACTAATAGAAGATTGAAAAGTCTAAAAATCTTATTTCTGATACTTGCTGCAAAATAAAGAGAGCTTATTTCCAATATCATAAATTTAACAATAACAGTTTGGAACAAACAAAACGAAAGCAACATTCAATATTCAAGGTCCTTTGACTATGAGTCACATTCCTGTGCAGCAGTTAAAAATGTGCTCCACCCCCAGAACAACAACTTCCAGATCCCCTTGCCTTACAATGGGTATGGGGGAGTTTATTGGGAGACTAATGGATAGCGTTGGTTTGGTGATGCAGCCAACATGAAAACCAGCTGCATATACAACTTTGTTAAAAGTTTGAATAACAGTAGGAGCAGCAGAGAATAATTAAGGAATTTTAGAGAGAGATAGGATATTTTTCCACTTGGAAAACTCATGCAACATGTGGTAGCAAATATCCTAGAAAAGACTGGAAGACTAGGGTCAAAGAGAAGTGAAATAAGAAGCTAGAATATGTAGCATCTTCAGAACAGGCATTGTGAATCATCAGTACTCTCTGTGGGCAGAAGATCTGGGCTAGAGCACGTCTTCCAAAATTTCAACCATATTTTTAGAGTTTCAGTCAGTTAATAAGCATTATGAAGTGCCTACTGTGTGTCAGACACTGTGCTAAGCACTGGGAATGTAAAAAGAGGCAAGAGATAGTCCCTGCTTACAGTCTGCTGAAGGAGACAACAAGCAAACAAATATGTACAAACAAGCTACAAATAGGATTAATAGAAAATAATTAAAAGAAGTAAGGTATTAGAATTAAGAGGGGCTGGGAAAGACTGCCTTTAGAAGATGAGAGTTTATTTGAGATCTGAGGGAAACTAGCAGGTGAAGATGAGGAGGGAGAATGTTCTAGGCATGGAGGACAGCCAGAGAAAATACCTGGAGCCAAGAGATAGAATGTCTCATTCATAGAAGAGCCAGGAATCCAGTGTCACTGCAAAGAACAGTATGTGGGGAGGGATAGAGAGAGAGAGAGAGAGAAAGAGAGAGAGAGAGTGGGAGAAGGAGAGGGAGGTAGGGAGAAGGGGAGAGAAGAGGGGAGAAGGGGGTACGAGAGAGACAGAGAGGGGGGAAGAGAGAGAGACAGAGTCAGAGAGGGAGGGAGGGAGAGGGCGAAGGAGAGAGAGAGAGAGAGAGAGAGAGAGAGAGAGAGAAAGGCAGGGGAGGGGGGAGAGAGGTATAAGAAGACTAGACTAGAAAGGTAGGTGAGGGGGCTAGGTTATAAAGGGCTTTGAACACCAAACAGAAGATTTGTTTTTTTCATCCTGGAGGTGATAGGGAGCCACTGTAAATTTATCGAGTAGGGATCAGACCTGTACTTTAGGAAAAATCACTTTGGTGACTGAATTAAGTGAGGATAGACTTATGGCAGGCAGAGCAACCAGCAAGCTATTGCATTCATCCAAGCATGAGGTGATGAAGGCTTGCACCAGGGTGATGGCAGTATCATAGGAAAGAATGGAGCATATTAAAGAGATGTTGCAAAGGCGAAATTGATGGCCCTTTGCAACAGTTTGGATTTGGCAAGTGAGAGATAATGAAAGGTTAAGATAATGAAGGGCACCTAAATTGTGAGCCTGAGGGACTGGAAGGATTATGTTGTCTTTATCAGTATTAGGTAGAGGAGAGGGATTAGAGGGAAAGATAATGAGTTTAATTTTGAACCTGTTGAGTTTAAAATGTCTATGGGGCATCCAGTTCAAGATGTCTGAACGGCAGATGGAAATGTGATATTGAAGATCAGCAAAATGTTAAGGCTAGCTAGGTAGATGAGAATCATCAACATAGAAATGATAATTAAATCTATAGGTACTGATGAGATCACCAAGTGGAGTAGTGTATAGGGGGAAGAAAAAAGTGTACAGGTAAGAACCCTGTGAGATACCAGTGGTAGGTGGGTATGACCCAGATGAGGATTCAGCAAAAGAGACAGAGAAGGAGCAATCTGATAGGCAAGAGGAGAACTGGGAGAGAGTGGTGTCTTTTTAAGAAAAGTGTGTGATCTAACAATGTCAAAGACTGAAGTGAATCCAGGAAGAGTGAGGATTAAGAAAAGGTTACTGGATTTGACAATTAAGGAAATCATTAATAATATTGCATAGTATAGTTTTTCAGTAGAATGACGAGATTGGAAGATGGATTGTAGGGGGTGAAGAAGAGATGAGGCAAGGAAGTGGAAGGCTGCTATTATAGATGATGTTCTCAAGGACTTTAGCCACAAAGGGCAAAAGAGAGATAATATGATAGTAGGGATAGAAGGATCAAGTGAAGGATTTTTTTGAGGATGGAGGAGACATGGGCATTTTTGTGGGCAAGAGGGAAGGGACCAGTAGACAAGAGATTGAAGATAAGTAAAAGAGTAGAAATGACAGAAGGGTAATCTGTTGGAGAAGATAGAATTAAATACAGTATTGTTTATGGAGGTAGAGAGGTTAGTCTTAATATAGAATAAGGCTACCTCCTTGTGTGAGACAAGAATGAAGGAGGAGATAGTGCCAAAAACCATATGAATAATATGAGATGAGGAAGAAGAGAAGAGAGGGAGTCATGGTAAAGGGCCTGATTTTTTTTCTCATCAGTTAAGGGTGGGGGGAGGAGGTTTGAGGCAGGATGAAAAGGTTTAGAAGAGCTGCTGTGGAAAATGGGCTAGTGAATTAATAAGGGAGGTGTAGAAGATTGTGTGAGAGCAGCGGAGGCCCAGTTGAGGTTATATAACATAAAACTGTAGGGAACTCAATCAGTAGAGTTGTATGATTTTCTTTACCTTTATTCAGCAGTACTTATGTGGGAGTGAAAGGAATGATCCAAAAGTGAGCCTTGGAAATGGTGAAATAAGTGATATGAAAGGGAGGCTAGAGATTCTAGAGGAGAGTTGAACTGGTTTGCTGAGGGGTCAAGAAAGGGAAAAGATAAGAGAATAGATAGTGCAGGGGTGATGGACTGAAAGAGAACTGAGGGGCCAAGGGATTGAAGTTCATGATACAGATGAAGAGCAGGATTCAGTAAGGGAAAGCAAAGCAAGAAGAGAGAATATGATCAAATAAGGAGATTCCAGAATTCTTGAATGTGGACACGATGCATTTGTGGAATGCAGCAAGATCAAGGATATTTTGACTGGGTGGAAGATATGGATTGTATGGACCTCTAAGAAGGAGAGGTTACTGTGTGATGAAGGTGGGGCAAGAACCTGGAAGAGGCACTGCAGAATAAGGAGTATCCCAACTCCCTTGTCTTGACCAGCGAGCTGAGAGGATTGAGGGAAGGCACAGCCAGTGCTGGAAAGGGTGGCCATGGAGGTTGTGTCATCATCAGGGAGCCATTTCTTGGTGACTGCTACAAGACAGATGGAGTAGTAGAAGAAAAGATTTTATGAAGGTAAGTTTGCCGCTTATGCAACATGCATTCCAGAGGGCATAGTGGAAGGGCTGGACAGCATTTGATTGGAACTTTGGGGTGGGAGGCTTGATTGTGATAAGAATAAGGAATCAAAGTGGAGGGAGTTAGGAATGGGATTTAGATGATGACCTATGGGGCTTCTGAATCACTGAGATGTATAGGGTATGCATAGCCAAATGTGGTTAAGTTCTTAATTGAATGGAAGATTCTACTCTTCTTCCAAGAGGAAGAATCTAAGTCTTGACACATACAAATACTTCAAGGATCTGTGATTTCATCCATATAGGTTCTCTCTTTACCAATGTGAAAAACAGTCCTTTCACACCTTAGTAGATGTTTAATGAGTCACAGTAGCAAATATAGATAGATATACATGTACACATATGTTTGGACCAAGGCTATGATTTCATTGACATAGGAAATTCCTGATGAGGAAATGTTAGCTTTTTATTATATTTTCTCTACTAATACATACCAGTACCTGCTTTACAATTATAGTCTGAGAGAATTTCCTTAGGCACTGAGAGATTAAATGACTTCTTGAATCACACACAATATGAGTCAGGGATGGGACTTGAGCCAAATCTCCCTTACTCCAGATTTGGCTCTCTATCTGCTATGCCATAGCACCTTGAACCCAAGTCTTCCTGGTTAAGGAAGAAAAAAATGCCCATATATTTGCTACTGCATTAAAACACACACCCACACCCCCCCCACACACACACACACCCACCAGGAAAGGTCACCTTGACTGGGTCAAAGTGTGACCTTCTGTAGAGGTCTCTACTAGGTCTCTGCCATCCTCTCCTCTCACTTCCTTCAGTGAGTGGAGCTAAGACATGTTTACTTATAGATAATGAGATTAGCTTGTGATGATTTAAAAACTAAAAAAAAGAACTTTAAATAACAAACTGCAGATAACTAGTAAAATGTTCTAAGCCCCCAGGCAGTTGGGTGCTTGCCACATGAAGAGGGTGTTCTCCCAGCCAGTTGAATTTAGCATGATCAGTTACCCACAAATTACCTTTCCCTCTCACTATCAAAAGCAAAAACAAAATCTGAAAAATCATTTTAAAATTCTTTTTTTTCTAGCAAATATTGTTTAAAATATAAATGATCAGTAAGTAAAACTTTTAAATAGAAAAAAAAAACCGTTAGTGATGAACCTTGTCTCCCATTGCATGAGGCAAAGGAGAGTGGAGTAGATTCACTATTTGTTGTTCCAGCAGTTTCTCAGAGAAGCCAGAATTCTGTCACTCTGTGTTAGATTCTCTTAATAAAACTCAGCTATCCAGGAAAAGGAAAAGGCAGCATCTGCTACTGCCAACCCTTCTCCCCTGTCCCTCTCTCCAAAGAGATTTTTTAAATACCCTCTGCATAAGCCAGGCCTGATCCAGTTGGGAAGTAATAGAACTCCCAGGGTCTTTGGTGACTTAAGTCTTTTCACAAGGTAGCCAGCACAAGCCTTGCCAGAAGGATTGTTTATATGTGTATTTAGACACATATTTATATTATACATATATATGTACATATATATATATACATGCACACACACGAATACTAATTTCTATACCTATATGTACATATAAATATATAAAGGGGGAGGCATTACATACCAAGTGATTAGTACATGTATATGTATGCATATATATAGAGAGAGAGAGGTATATGTCTACTATCCAAGGACCAGCCTATCAAAATACAGGTTCTTGTACAGTGCATATACACAGAGCTGTACTCAAATACTTTTCTAACCCGGTAGGACTTGGCATAGCAGTCAGGAATTCAGTGACCTCCATATCCCCCTAAAATGATAATGAAGCATCAGAGAAGGGCTTTCAAGAAGAGCCTTACATACTTTTGCTGTTCCATCATTTCAGTCTTGTCTGACTCTTCATGACCCATTTGGAGTTTTCTTGAGAAAGATACTGTAGTGGTTTGCCATTCCCTTCTCCAGCTCGTTTTATAGATGAGGAAACTAAAGCAAACAGTGACTTGCCCAGGGTCACATAACTCATA
>CM053581.1:445203430-445291934 GCA_028627135.1 Pseudochirops cupreus
AAATCTCTGTGGGGCTCTGCTTCCAGAAGGGAAAGCTCTGTCCCAAATGGCTGGGGTCCTCCCAGCTGCCGTAGCTCTCAGGAAGATGCTGGGAGTCTTCCTAAATACTTCCGGCAGACTGGATAATAAAGACTCCAAGATGGAGGCCCAAGATGGCAATCCGGATCCAGGCCGCTCAACGCGAGAGCACTGGCCTGAAAACAATTGCTAAGTCCCCCTGCTGTCTGCAGGCCGCGGGCGGGAAGCTACAAAGGTGAGGCAGGTGCAAAACCTCTGCCTTTCGATTTTCCGCTCTGGAGGCCTTTTGCTGGACTGCTTATGTCCCCCTTTCGCAATTCCCACTTGCAGCTGCTGCTAATCTGCTCACCTGAGAGGCTCCTCCACTCCTCCCGTCCAGTCACCCCTGGGGCACAGCCGCAGCTTCAGGGCAGGCTGGTTTCAGTTCACAGTGCTGATATGGTTCCTCGTAGCCGAGCTGACTTTAGTGGGAAGTATCTTTGTGTGCGTTTTGGAGTTCTAGGATTAGTTTAGAGTCCTGTTTTATGGGTATTTTGGGGTGGCTATGTGAGAGCTGCAATATGTTGCTGCTGCTATGCCGCCATCTTGGCTCCACCCCCCTTTCTATTTTCTATTGTCACAAAATCTCTTGTCCCTTTCTGTCTATATACATAGCCGTCACACTGGCATAGATTTTATCACCTCATATCTGGACTACTACAATAGACTTCTTGCGTTGGTCTTTCTGCTTCAAATTTCTCCTAAGTCTCATCCTCTCTCTATGAAGCTGCCCAAGTGATTTCCTTAAAGTGTAGGTTTTACCACACAACCTCCTTACTCAATAAACTCCAGTGGCTCCCTGTTACTTGCATAATCAAACATAAAAGCTCTGTGTAGTGTTTAAAGCCTTCCACAACTTCACCTCCTCTTTTCTCTCTGATCTTATACTTTATTCCCCTCCATATACTCTGTGATTCATTCAGTGGCCTTGTTATCTCTTACACATGATACCCATTGTCCTGTTACATCCAAATGGCCCCCAATATGTTTCACATCCCTTCCAGTTTTTTATCCCTTGGTCTTCTTTTGACTCCATTTTTTCAGTGGCTATTCCCTGATGCTCTTCTGCCTCACTTAAACCTACTGTTTTCCTTCAAGACTTAGTTCAAATCCCATCTTCTTCAGGGAGTCTTTCCTGGGCCCAACCTCTTTCACTAGTACCGTCCCTCTGAGGTTTTACGTATTTTTTTCTATTCTGTATATATCTTGTATGTACATAATTGTTTATTGTCTCTCCCATTCAGATGTGAGCTCCTTGACAGTGGTTCTTTTCTTTGTGTTCTCAGTGTCTAGCACAGTACCTGGCACACAGTAAACACTTAAATAATTGTTCAGTATGACCAGAAAACATCAGAGTATGAGTTGAACTTTTACACATCTTCCCTTTCCATGTGTTCCCTGCTTGTGGCTACCTTCTACTCCCTGATGATCTCTTATATATGTCCATTCTTTCCAATGATGATTTCTTTGTAGGAGTATGTACCCTAGCTTTATGGGGTAAAATATTTTTTACCTTTCTAACCATGTTATTTAATTAAATGACTTTGCTTTAATGATTTGCATCTTCCAGCAGAATAATAAACTTATTGGAGTTCATGAGCTGTGGCTTTAAGAAAGTGTGAACTCACAGAATATCATGAACCTTTACATACTTGAAGATTAAGTCATCATAACCCAGAATCTGCATCCTCACACAGTATGGCAGTAGTTCTCAACCTTCCTAATGCCTCAACCCTTTAATACTTGTATGTGGGCATATCTGCATGTGGGCAGACCTGCCTGGAGATGGATATAGGAGCGGTGTCTCCTTAGACCATTGGAAATACGTGTTTTCTGATGGTCTTAGGCGACCCCTGTGAAAGGGTTGTTTGACCCCCAAAGGGGTCGCGACCCACAGGTTGAGACTGCTACAGTATGGATCCAAAGCTCTTCACCATCCTGGATATCCTCTTCTGGATATTCTCCAACTTAAAAGTCTTTCCTAAACTGTAGTAACCATCCCCAGTCATCTTGTCATCTACTTTACTGTGAATCCCTTCTACACATTCTGAACCTCTAGAAACCACATCCTAGAGGATTTAATCTCATCTTTGAGATAACCAGGTGTCTTAACTGTTGAGCACAAACTCCCTTGTCCTGTTATATCCAAATGGCCCCAAATATGCTTCACATCCCTTCCAATTTTTTATCCCCTGCTCTTCTGCTGCACACACATACATCTGCCACCCCATTTCTTGCCTCTGGTAGACTTTTTGTCCTACTAACTATAGTTAATACTATCATTAGTTCTGGAAAGGCATGCCTATCAATGGTACCTGTGGCTCTATTCACCATTCTCCTTTGCTGGCTACCACTTTCCTGTGTGTGGTCTCCTCTATGTTGACTAGTGTTAGTGAAGCTAGTGTTTGACATATAATAATGGTTAATATAATAAATGGTTAATAAATGCTATCCATTTATTCATTCATAATGAAACAATACTCCAGAAGTAGTCTGATACAGGCACAGTACAGTAGGACTATCGTCTTTTGCTAGAAGCTATGACTCTTAATTCAGCCCCTAAAATCACACTGGCTTTTGTAAAGGTCACATCAAACTACCAATGTTTTCCATTACAAGCCCTAGAAATTTTAAAATACAAACTATCTTTTTCTTGTACTTGTGAAATTGATATTTTTGAACCCAAGTTTATGGCTTTAAATTTTTTGTTGTTCAGTCATTTTAGTTGTGATCCCTGATCTACTGGTTGAGCAACCATGTCAAAAAAAAAAAAAAGAAAAAGGAAAACGATAAATCTGGCATAATACTTTCTTGATGAAGCCATGTGAAGCTCTTTGTGATGTGATCTCTACTTGCTTTTCTAAATACCAACTAACCATTATTTTAATGATATATTCTAGAATTTTCCCAGTGATCACTGTTGCAAATTCTGAGAATGCAAATTCCGTTGAGTCTCCACATTCAACCATCATTTTTTAAGATACTTTACCTTGTTAAGGATTTCTTTCATGGTCAATTTCCACATCAAAACTTCAGCTAATTCTGGTTTCTTCATAAATGTCTAGGACTTCAGTAAATTTTTAAAAAAAATCAAATGACTTTATTTCTTCACATTTTGGAGAGGACCAATTAATGCTCAGGTAGTCTTATTCAGCTTCATCCTTTATCCTTCAGCTTTAACTCTTAGGATCTGCAAATCATTTCAGTTTTTAACAGTATCTCAGTGCTGTTATAGACAACTCTAAGGTTTTAAGGCTATCAAGTCTTTTATTCATAAGTCTTTGTTCACTGATTTTAACTCCATTTTTATAGTTGTCTAATCTTGTTTCTTAGTTTCTCTTGAGATTATTAGCTACTCTGAAAACTCTCAATACATCTCATTTTAATTTGGGGGCTTTCCCTTTCATGTTTGTTAAAATGAATTAATGTTTTATGTTTGTTAAAATAAAATATCTTACTTCATTTATTGTTTAGGAGCTTTTAAAACTTTTTTCCCCTCTTTTCAGTAATGTTGTCTTTCTTGTAGAGGATTTTTGTGTGTGTGGGGGGGGAGTATTTAGTTGTATGCAGTTGTTGGATTTTTTTGAGGCGATGTAGGGGGAAATGGAAGCAGCAGCATGGTGTAGCATGAGTGATGGGCTTGGAATCAGAAAAACAGGGGGTTCCTAACCTGATTCTGTCATTTGCTAGATATATAACTGTAAGTCACTGCCTTGGTCAAGTTCACACAAAAGATTAACTTTGCTAGTAAAATGAGCTCCCTATGTATGAACACATGTGAAGTGGGAACATACCACCGATTCATTTATGACTCTGTAGATAAGCCCAAGGAACTTGTTCCCACTTCACATGTGTTCATACATGGGGAGCTCAATCACTTGAACTCCATTTTGTTTCTACTCTAGAGTTTCATGTGTATCTTTGCTTTTATAACCTATTTCTAGACATATGTATGGCTACCTTATTTCATCCCATGACATAGGTCAAGAACATAATCTTTCATAAAAATGTTCACATTAGAAAAAAAAACTTTTATGATTACCCATTTTATCAAGAAAATTCTAGGAGTACATTGAGAAAACAGTAAGAATTTTGAACCTGAGTATTTACAGAGTCTATTTCAGTTAGGGGATTGGGATGGGATGTGAGAGTTCAGTGTGGGAATACCCTATCAAACCCCACTTCAATAAAAGTAGTTTTGACATTTCTCTCATTTACAACTTGGATTATTGTTCCTAAGCAGCTTTGGAGTAAGAAATGATTTTTCACTTGTAAGGAAAATGTTTTTCAATAAAAGGCAAAAAAATTTTAATCATGATTATTACTATATTGAGAAAAAACTGTGTGACTTTGTAATCAAGATATGCATCTTTTGTATTTGACATCCTTTAATTGAGTCACTACTAGGTTTTATTACAACTAAAAAATGTGTAATTCCAAGAAACCACCAATAATAAAACCCCAATTAGTCATGGGAATTTATTATATAGGAGAATATCAGATATTTATCTTTTGTTTTATAGCATTAACAATTCATGATAATAATCAGAAAATATACATTTTTGAAATGACAGTCAAAAGAAAAGAATAATTACATATAGTACAGATTACAGAACTGTGATTTGTATTTAAGCAAAGCAGCACGAAAAAGCTGTTTTCCTGTATTCACACTTAGTGAACATGGCATTTTCTGTGTAAAGCAGCAGCAACTGAAATCATCTAATCAAATACCTTACAATAAAAAAGAGGAATATGAGAAATTATATTTCGGGCGGATACCATATCTGGTTGTAAACCTATTTTAAAATCTTTCCCCTTTCCCTATACATATATATAGATATATTTATAACATGTATATATTTTATTGCCATTATATCTCTGCTGGTTTAACATACTAAATAGTTATCTGTATTTATTTTTGTTTCTAAAAATATATAAAATGCATTGAAACAGCTACTGCAGCTTTCAAGCAATCATTGTATTGGCATCGAAAGCTTCATTCTGAAAACGTAAAGCAGTAATACTGAATAAATAGTGATTGTTTTGTCTTCTCCATACAGCTGATGGCCTTTATCCAAAATGTTAAAATACTGTAGCAAATAGTATAAACATGCAATGTTTCTTTTTTTTTTAATGGACATAATATAAAAGTAACACTTCTTTGCTATTTTAATACAATATAGGCTATCATAAACAACTTGGGGAGGGGAGGATATTAAAACTATTTATTTACATAGGTAATTAAGGCCCAATTATGTAAAGGTAAGGAACATTAGAAATTTGTCCATTGTCCCACTTCCTCTGCACCTTCTGAAATCAAAAGTTTTAGATTATTTCAGATCATAGTTCTAAACCTTGGAATGATGTTCACATCATTTTATCTAAAGACCATTTGTTCTTATTCACAAAGAAAATTAGCTTTTAAACAGGTACCATAGTTAGTTGTGAAATGGACCCAATTTTTGCTCCTTCTTAAACACATTTCTAATTATACCCCACCAATCCCATTATTCCTTTTGTTAGTCTTTTTTCATTTTAGATTAAAGAATGACACACATGACCTACTGATTATTAGTACTGATGAACAAGGGATCTCTATGTGCAACTTCCATTAATACTAACTGAAATTACACATATGCCCCTTGTGCACTGAAAGGAAAAGCAGATGCTGGTGAACTAAAATCTGTTTATAAACACAATAAAACCACTTAGGCACACGTATTGGCAATTTTTATTGAATAAGGGACACCCAAAGGCAAGTATGCCAATACTTCTTCAGCTTAGTCGTCAGTAGAAAACATCTTGCAATGCCCTCTTTCTGAAAGTTTTAGCAAAACACAAATTTGAAGGCAATCTGTAGTATTAAAATATTGTGTAATATTAAATATCCAGATGACATAAAAAGCATGTAAACATAAATTCTGTAATCTATGTTATTCAAGTTTGCAAGTTATTTTTTTCCTTCAATATAGCCAAAGATGTGGCCATTTTTATTCATGGCAGATTAAATGATTGGGCTTGGGATCCAAAGTTTTCCAAATCATAAAGGTAGGAAAATGGATTCTTACCACCTCCCTTCCACTTTACATTTAAAGTTAAAAAAAGGTCCTGCCTTATACTTATGGGGCTATAAGGCAGATTTAAATACATGGCTACTCTATGCTTAATACTTATTATCCAGAAAGGAATGCCAATGTTTCTGAATGTGATAACAAGGACAGAAGTCTCAAAAATCTTTCATATGAATGCACATGATCTTATCTCGAGTTTTCCTTTTCTTCACAATCCTTTAAACAATTGCTTTGTACTCTTTTACTATACTCAAAATATTGTCAAATTATACTTTGTATTAATCAAAAAGACATTTCCTTGTGAATAAGAGGTCTCCAAATAAAAAGTAGTAAGGCATATATTTAGGTGTACATCTTCCAATGTTTTTGTTCAAATATAATCCCCAAATAATGACTTTTAAAATACCCCAATTTTCTAATTCAAAAGAAAAAAGTTCTGAATGGAAAGATAATCATGTAAACTGAGAGCAAAATTGTGAAGGCCAAAACAATGTCCAGGTCATTCACTAAAATGTAGTGAATGAACCAATTATTTTCAGAAATAGTGGCAAATATCAGATACAAGCATTTTTATTCATTTTGGAGAGGTAGAAGCTAAGGAGAATATTTGACATGTTCCAATTTATCTGGATCATTAAAAATAATGTTGCTTCAAGCATTTAATTTCCCTGGAAAGAGTCAACAAATAAAGAACCTATGTATATTCATGGCCTTTTTCAATTTCTCCTAGGAAACTTCAATTTTTATGTGTTCATGATATCAAAGAAAATTTAAATATTTTAAAACTTAAAATCCAAACTTCCTTTCATGAAAAGGCCAAAATCTGTTAACTCTTTTAAAAATAAACTGAATTAAGCTTTTGTTTTCTTAAAGAAATAGAACAGTGCATATTTTCCAAATTTAAAAAAAACTCATTCTTTTTTAGATTAAAGCTTTATGAAACACTGGATTTTGGTCATAGGGAATGTAAAAGTTCTAACAAGTAACATGCATTAGGGTATTACTTGTGAATTTTAGGCAGTCATTAATTGTGTGTGTGTGTGTGTGTGTGTGTGTGTGTGTGTGTGTGCGTGTGTGTGTGTGTGTGTAACTACACTATTTTTGGTTTTTATTAAGTGGCATATATAAATTGAAGTGTATGATGTCCTGTTAGTAATACTCTAAAAAATTTAAAAACAGGTGCTGAATTCATGTCTATTTTCTTCCCTAGTAGGATCTATTTGACCCCCATAGTTCTTCCTTTCTCTTTGCCTAAATGATTAAGAAGGCACAGTGACCCAGCATCTATATAATCAACCATATTCAGGGAGTAACATTCATAGTATCTGTTTTAGTAGGCCCTAGGCAGGAAGTAGGCTTTTAAAAGGAGGCATCATTTAAAGTCACATTCATTAAAGAGATGATCTTAATCTGTGATTGTATTTTAATAAATCCTAAGGGTTAATGAGAGCAAATTAAGGGGGGGGGAAAAGGCTGACAAAAATAACCTACATAAAATCTCAAATCTATTTGGTAAGATAGTCAATAATGACTTTTTTTTTGTCCAATAGGGTCTGAAATATGGCAGAAACTTAGAAATATACATTCTATATAATAAAAATATTTCTATCTAGTGCATTCTCCTTCATGTGCTCGAAAATCCTCAAAATCCAGATTTAAAAAAATATGAATTGACCAAGATAATGTCATATTATTCATCCCCAATGTATCTAAAGCAAAGGATAAGACCACCCACACAACACATGCGAAGTGGTTCTTTTAGCAATGATGCAAAAGATAGAGCACCCCACAACATTTCTGTCATTGTGAATAAAGGTACGGATGAAGTCTGGACACATGTACACACACATTCAGGTTCATACAATATTTTAAGAAATCAGTCACAAGTTAAGCAACGGCAAAAAAAAAATATTAAAATGAACATTCACACAACCACCAATTCAATGGAATAAATTAAACTTTTAAGTCAGTCACATTTTTTCCTCCATTCTTTTCAGTCACCGTTTTATTTAGGTATAAACAGAATAATACTTTTCCTAATGCTTTTAAAACACTACAAATAAAAATGAGAGCTGTGCATTATAGCTGCTGGACAGAAACTTCAACACTGCTGATATTCAGAAACACAGTTCCTTTGTTCATCTGCATCAGTGCACTGGGTATGGCTCCAAGCGTTTGCAAGATGGAGGAGAAAACAAAAGATATGGTGGCTTATGAAATACTTCCTCCGCACATCATTGGCACTATTCCAAGAGAAGAAAATGGTACAGTCCCTTGGTACCTTTACTGGTCCTCTCGCAAAGTGGTGGGTATTATTATACATATATGCCTTCAGGATTAAAGCCAGATGAAATTGGGTTCTGAAGAATTCGAAGGTTACTGGGGAGCTGCCGAGATGAACCAGGCCGTTTCAAGGACCCAGACTGGAATGCTGTCTCTAAACAAAAAAAGTCATTAATAAAGTTTAACTGTTAATTAACTGAAAATGTAAGGAGTATGGGAAAGTAAAAAAGAGTCCCTGGCCTATGAAGGCAAAGAGCTAAGTAAGAATATGGAATATTCATTACTACTATTACCATTAAAAATTACATATTCTATCCTTTTACATAGGACCTGGTGTTACTTCGCCTATCTCAGATCATTAAAGCTCATTCAGTAAATTGGTCTTTGGTGATCTACTTGATGCACCTTTAAAAAAGGATCAGTTTTCTTCTTTTGGCTGAATTAGTTTACAACGCACAATTACTTTAAAATTATAGATTCATTTACAATTATATAATTACTTCTGACAAAACAATACTGTTAAGTGAAATAATATCGTAGTGGAAGTTAGTTCTACAGAAACAATGTCATATGAGTTATTGATCGAATTATGCTACATTGGACTACAGGCATACTTTTGGGACTATTCCTATTGTTGTTGCTACAGCCAGGCGGATAGAGTGCCAGGTCTGGAGCCAGGAAGCCTCATACTCCTGAGTTCAAATCTGGCTTCAGACTAGCTATGTGACCCTGGCTATGTCACAGAACCCTGTTTGCCTCAGTTTCCTCATCTGTAAAATGAGCTGTAGAAGGAAATGGCAAACCACTCCAATATCTTTGTCAAAAAAACCCCAAATGGAGTCATCACGCAAAGTGTTGCACATGACTTGGATGACTCAACAACAACAACAGCAAAAACACATGCCAAACTAGAAATATAACTTCAATTAAGGAGGAGAAAGAAAAGAAATGAGACTGTAGAGCATATAAAATTCAAACTGGTCAATTATGACAGTTGTATGATGTCTAGGAAAGTGAAATAGAGAGTTAAAACTAAGAACTAGAGTTAGGTTTAGCTAGTTTATGTGTATTTCTGCATGCTCTTTCAAGATTAAGTGTTAATTTGTAGAAAAGTAATAAATTTTAAGTAGCAGTACAGTAAATTACTATTGCAAACTGTGTGGATAGGTCATTCAAAGCTGATCAGGACAATAAAAGGGGAAAAAAGATTAAATTATCTTCCCAAGGGAAATTTCAATATTTTACCCCTTTCTATGTCTGCCTGTGAGGCCTCCACTTCAATGGGCTCTGCTGGAAGCACTGTGACCTTTGTTCCCGTCTGTTGTATAAACTGTTGAAGATTGACTTGCCGAAGTTCTTTAGTCAACTGTTCTAGTTCCTGTTCTTTGTCCTATGTGCAAGTTCAAAAAAAAAAAAAAGAGAAAAGAAAAGTATTAAGATACTCTCAATTCCTGAACCAAATAACTAAACACATTTTCAGTCACTCGTGAGTGACTATCTATAGAATTAAAATTTTAGTTACTCAGTCACAAAGAAAATTTTATTTAGATTGACACTTTTTTGCCAAGAGGTCATTTTTACACCATGAGAAGGCAAAACATATACATTTTTCCATTTGTTATTTATGCCAACTGAAAATACTTCTGTAGAGTACAAATGTAAATTTAAAAAATTTTTGTATATTTGAATATCAATCATTTATTAATATCTTGATCACTTCCAGGCTCCTTTATAAAGCACGAAGTTTCTAATAAGATACTACTGTTGCTAGAGATATATTTTTAACACTTAAAATGGGAGAAAAAACTAACCCTGACAGCTAAATAGAATGAAACCAAGTACTAATCTATTTCTTAAAGCTTTAATTTATAACCTGAAATTGCCTTATATAAAACAGTATTCTCACCTGTAACCTTTTGGTGGCTTGTCCTAGAGATCTTTCTACAGCTTTAATGCCATTTTCCAGCCTCAGACTCTGTTGCCCCTGAATATCAATTTCTCCTTTGACCTTACCAATCTTTCCTTTCACTTCTTCTTCATTGACCTGTGACTCTTGTACTTCCCGGTGTAACTTTTCTGCCTCAAGACCACTTTCCATACTATGGATTTGAGCCAGATAGTCTTTTAATTTGCCTTCACATTCTAGGATCCTCTGCCTTATCTCTTGAAGTTGATCCTTCAGCTGTTTCTCATTTTCTTGTTCAATCTGTAATTCATTTTCCCAAAATTCTTCCTCTTCAATTTCTACATCATTTCTTTTGATCTTCTGCTCAAGACGAACAATTTCTTCTTCCAGATTAGAATTGTACTTTTGTTCCCAGTATCTAATTTCCACATCACTGGACTCAAGCTGTTTCTCAATGGACTGAAGCTTCTCTGTCTGCAGGCGGATCAGCTTTTTCAACTCATCTGCTGTTGTCTTACAGTTACTGAGAACCTTTTGCTTAAATTCTGTTTCTTTACCTTTCCCAAAAATGTCCATGAGTCCTTTGGCACCTCCTGTAAATGTCAAAGATTTCCTTTTTGGCTCTCGTCTTTTCATCGATTTGTCATTCTGAGGCCTCAGTTTAGCCAAGGGGGGCAAGCTTTGTCTATATAAAGTTCTCTCAGGTATTCGGGCAACACTGTCTGAAGTTGGCCTCTCACTAAGAGATGGCCCTGTACGACGTAATATTAGTTGTACATCACTGGCATACTGTCCCCATTTGTTTAATGAAATGATTGGATTTTCATGAGGTGCTAAGTGCCTCTCTGTATCTCTCCATTTTTCTATTAGTGTGTATCTTCCAGTTCGACCTAGATAAAAAGAGTAACAAGATGTTCAAACTGTATATACAATATCAAATAATCCAACAGAGGGAGCTATTTGATAATACGATAGTATATAATTTGGAACAAACTGGTTCCCAGATTATTTAAAAATGATAAACTTTCAAAGGTATATTTAGATTTGTATTTTAGTATGCATAACTAAAAACCCCCAAAATTTTTAATTCTGTTGGTGTGGGTATTCCTTTCCAGACACAGACCTGAACGATTGTACAATTTACTGGTAATCTCTGAAAGCTGCTGTGACTGAAAAATTTATCAACCTTTACTCAAACTGGTGATGATCCTCTTCAAACTTAAATAAGAAATAGTGATATAGTCCATCAATGTATAAATCTTGGCTTTAAATGTTACATACATTAGGAAAAAAATGTTGTGATACTAATCACATTAAATATCAATAAGGCTCCATTCTAATACATATAGACAAATTTTTGTTCTGCGCCTTACTATCTAAACCTCCTTTGCACAGGTATATTATAAGACCTGGACATAAAAAATGATAATTGAGGAATTCAGAGAAAGATATGCAGACTTACATTAACTAAGGCAGAGTGGAATAAACAGAATCGGGGAGAGTGCATTCAATGATTCAAAATATTATCAATAAAAACAATACTAAAAGGCAGTCAACTTTGATTAGCTATAATGACAACTCTTGATCCTAGAGAAGAGATGATTAAATATGCTTCCCTTTTTTTCTGTAGAGAAATGACGGACTATGTCTGTGTGAGGAAATGTTTGCAAATGTATCAGTGAAATCGGGGGGTTTTACTCTACTTTTTGTTATCATTATTGTTACAAGGGAGGGCAATATTGGAAAATGTGGCATAAAAACAGAAGGTATCAATAAGACAAACACAACAGCAACAAAAAACAATGACTAACTACAGGCTGATAGAACCCACTGGCAGACTTTGTATTTTTCTGGCATAAGATTCAAGAACTCGTGGTCACCTCCAAACCATGATGAAAAACTAGAAGCGTGCTCTAATGGCATGTGTGTTTGTGTGTTTGTGTGTGTGTGTGTGTCTGTGTGTGTGTGTGTGTGTGTGTGTGTATGCATGAGACAGAGACAGAGACAGAGAGACAGACAGAAAACAGTATTAGGGCATTACTTTCCATATACTTTCCTCACTGCACAGAAATTCCATTTTTATATTTAAAGACTAAAACAAGCTTTCACTCTTTTGAATTACAGAATCAAAGAGGGAAAGGATAAGATCAATGTTCAGCCTGCCTTTCCTTGTGCAGAGATTATCCAGCCCACTACAGTGGAAACAATGTCAAACAAAGGAATCAAGAAGACATGAGTTGCATTGTGTCTGATACTGGTTCTGTGACTTCTCTTAGCCTCTGTTTCCTCATCTGCAAAACAGGAATCATAGCTCCCAAATAATCTGACTCAAAAGAATGGTATAAGGGCCTATGTGAAACACTTGGTAAACTTTCAAGCACAATCTTAATGGCACTTATTACTGCACTTTTGGAATGTAGAAAGAGAGCCATCTCCTTTTTGAGCGCTTGATTCAGGTCGATCTGGTGCTTTGGCTGAGTATGGCTTTCCTGTCTTGATTGCAGCCATGCTGGATTTCCTATAAGAAGCCAGGGGCAAGAGTTGTTGACCCTTATTGCTCTGGCTTTGGTTCTTAGGCCACCAAGGACCTACAACATTGGCCTCAGCCTGAGTCTCCTGGGCAAAGTAAGTCTCAAAGGGTGGTTTCAAAAATAGCCTGGTCTGATGGACTTCAGAAAACCCTGGAAAGACACATGAACTGATGCTGAGTGAAGTGAGTAGAACCAGGAAAACACTGTACACAGTAACAGCAACATTGTATGATGACCAGCTTTGATAGACTTGGCTCTCCTCAGCAATGCAACGATCTAAGACAATCCCAAAAATGCTATCCACATCCAGAGGAAGAACTATGGAGTCTGAATGCAGATCGAAGCATACTATTTTTCCTTCTTTTCTTTCTTGCATTTTTTCCCTTTGGTTCTAATTCTTTACAACAGGACTAATGTGGACATATGTTTAATATGATTGTTTGTATATAGCCTATATCAGATTGCACATTTTCTTGAGGAAGGGAAAAGGAAAAATTTAAAACGTAAATCTTATAAAAGTGAATGTTGAGAACTAAATATAAACAAATAAAGTAGTGTGGTCTGCACAGAAGGTACTATTCCTACCACATGCCAAGATTACTGGGTAAGTGGCAGAGGTGAAATTTGAAAACAAATCTTTTGGCTCCATTACACCATGCTCTCAAAAATGAAATTCTAAAGAATAGAAACAGTTCTGTTGAGAAATGAAAAGGGGAACTATCCAAAGATATCCAAGTGTACACACAGGGAATTCAACTGCCAACTTGGAAGAAAAAAAAAGGACATCTGCAGAAGATGAATGCAAGGACAAGTAAAAGGATGTTATCATATTTCTCAAAGTTACTAAGTCACCAAGTTTTCTACATTTTAAACTAGGATGTTTCAAGTTGCCCAGCCCCCAGGTTGCTAAGGAAATTGTGAATGAGCATATAGAGTCTCTCGATGAATTAAAATAACTATATCCTTAGGTGCTGAAAGAATTGGTTTCTATAAATTGATGAATTACTATCGGTGATATTAGAAAGAACATGAAAAAAGCAGCAAAGATCAGTACTGGAGTGGAGAAAGGCAAATGTTTGTCCTGATTTTCAAGAAAGGGAAGAAAAGAATGGACTCTGCAAACAAGACCAGCAAAACAAAGGAATTATTATTATCATTATTTTTTTTTTTTTGATGATGGGAGAGATGGCTTGTCAGGCTGCAGAAGGGAACAAGCATTTATTTTTTGGTGAGGCAAATAGGGTTGAGTGATTTGCCCAGGGTCACACAGCTAGCAAGCGTCAAGTTTCTCAGGACACCTTTGAACTCAGGTCCTCCTGATTCTAGGACCAGTGTTCCATCCACTGCACCACCCAACTGACCCCAAGGAATAGATTCTAAGCAACTCTCTAAGATGTATTAATAAAGAGATAGCTAGTGAATATCGAGAAAGAGAAACAATGATTAGTAAGAACCAGAGTGACTTCATCGAGAATAGATCTTGGCAGCTAATGTCACCTCCTCTTTTGGGTTATTAAACAGCTCGAAAAATTCCATAGTAACAGTTTACTTATATTTCAACCAACAGTTTGAAAACATCTCTAGTGATATTACTCTGCAAAAATTAGTTGGATGTACAATGTAATTAATGAATAAATGTACAACTAGATGGATTTGAAACTAGTTGGATGGCTGGAATCCAAAAAACCATAAATGGTTTGATAACACCTTAGAAGGAAATCTTTAGTGCAGTGGTTCTCAACCTTCCTAATGCTGTGACCCTTTAATACAATTCCTCATGTTGTGGTGACCCTCAACCATAAAATTATTTTTGTTGCTACTTCATAACTGTAATTTTGCTACTGTTATGAATTGTAATGTACATATCTGATATGCAAGATGTATTTTCATTGTTACAAATTGAACATAACCCACAGGTTGAGAACTGCTGCAGTGGAATGTTCCAAGAATCTGTGCTAAGCTATTTAATATTTTCTCTCAATGACTTGTAGGAAGGAAAAGTTTGCATTATTTATCATATTTGCAGAAGGACACACAGCTGAGACATTAACACACTAAAAGACAGAGTCAGGATCCAAAAAGACCTTTGTAGGATATAGCACTGTGGCTGAATTCTTTAAGATGAAATTCAATAGGGATAAATGTAAACTCTTTTATTTGGACTAAAATATTCAACTTCACAAGTTTAATCATAATAGCTGACATTCAAATAGGCTTTTAAAGATTGACAAGTGCTTTCCATATATTATTTCTAAATCCAGCACTCTACACTCTGCCCCCTAGTCACATCTTGTTTAGGTGATTTAAGGAGGAAATCTCAGGAACTTGCTCTATTAAAGAGCCATAGGGTGGCAGAGAGGAAAGAATACTGGAGCTGGATTTCTGCCACTTACTGCCTATGTGACCTTGGGTTAGTCACTTCACCATCTGACAATTTAGTTTCTTCACATGTAAAATGAAGGCACTGGGCTAGATATCCTATAAGGTACCTAAACTTTCTGTCATATCTGACATATCACCAGGTGTAAAAAAGAAAGCAATGGTATATTTCATTTTACAGGTGGTAAGAGACATGTTGGTTTATATAGGATAGAGCTACATAAACTTGGAGAGTTTACTGGCAGAAGCCAAATGAACTCAAAGAAGGCATGAGTGTAATCACAACTGAAATTTCAGTATTTACCTGAGAGGTCATCATACTTGAGTAACTGCACATAGGAGAGCTGCATATTTAGGTTTGCATATCACTGGAAAGTGATATACATCTTCCTTCTGAAGTCTCATATTTATTACATGACATTCTGAATCAGCTCCCAGATTTCCCTCCCCCCAGACTAGATGGCAAGTTATACCAGGAGCTTGGTTCTTTGCCACTACAGTGCCAGACTCCCATTTTGGGGATCAGTGCTCAGTAAACTGATTCTCCCTGGTATTGTTACCCTTCTCACTGCTCCTTTCAATCAAATGGAAGGAATGGTCACAAACTGAATCATCATTAAAAATAATTTTAAAATGCATTTTCAATGTAAAAAAAATTCTCATGAGATGTGAAGGGGAAGAATGAGAATACAAGGTTCTTAGGTGTAGTTTGATTTAATCAATCTTAGAAATTAACTAGTCCAAATCTCTCACTTATTTTCCACCAGTACAAAAATAAGTCTTTTAAACATCAGAGATTTCCAAATATAGTCTCCCAAATATAACAAATTATGTAAAATTAACCAAAGAAACAATATGTAACTACATACAACAATTTCCATACTGATAGAATCCCATCTCTTTCCTGAAAGGAGAGATATATATTTTACTTTCGTTTCTCCAGAACTAATATTGTTTATTGCATACCCTTTAATGCTGTTTTCATTTTCATCACAATATATATCATTTTCTTAGTAAGATCTTTGAGGGCAAATACTATTTCATTTTTGTCATTGCATCTCCAAAGCCCTAACATAGTTTCAGACACACAGAAGGCACTCAATAAATGCTTATGGAATAACTACTTCTTTTACTCTGCATTTCTTCGTACAAGTCTTACCATTTTTTTCTGAATTACTCAAATTTTAAAGGTTTTTGTGGTATAACATTCTGCAACATTCTTATAAGGCAGCTTCAACTATTCTTCAATTCACAAGCACTCACCAATTCTAGTTTTTTTATACTATAAAAATTGCTATTGTGAATATTTTATTTTAAATGGACCTTTCTTTCTATCATGGATCTTCTTGAGGAATTTATACAACCAGTAGTGGATTCCTTGGATCAATGTTATGAGCAATTTACTGAAGTTTTTTTTTTCACATAACTAAAAATTGCTTTCCAGAATGGCTGGATCAATTTAGAACTCTACCAAAAATATACTAGGGTGCCTATCATCCCACAGTCCTTTATCATTGACTGTTTCCTTTTACCATCTTAGCCAATTGGATATTTCTAAGGTGAAACAATAGGGTTGTTTTTGTTTGTATGTTACTTTTTTTTTAAACTGTGGATGAATTGCAGCATTTTAAATGGTTACCAATGATTTGCATTTCATTTAATAACTGTTCAAATATTTGTTATTATAGTTAACTATATATATATATATCTACAATACAATGCCTCCTGGTATAAATTTGTCAATTCAGTTCTGTAAAGGGACAGGGACAGGGTAGAGAATAGAATAAGGGGGGGGAGGTGGGATAGTAAGGAGGGTCATATAATCAGTCTCTCACAATATGCCCACCGTGGACAGGTTCTGCATAATTACACATGTACAGCCTGTATTTAATTGCCTGTCATTCCAGTGGGGGTGGGTGATGAGGGAAGAAGGGAAAGAATCTAGAAGTTAAAGTTCTATAATCAAATGTTAAAAATATGTATGTATGTATGTATGTATTATTATTATTAGCTACCTCCAACTGGGAATTAAAATACATAGGTACTGTGGTAGGGAGATCCATCCTGCCCTACCGGAAAGTCAGAGGGGCAAGGGGGAGGACATAGGAGAGAGGAGATTGGGGAAGGGGTTATACAGTGGAATGGGTGTTTTGAGGTGTTGGGTAGGGGAAAGATGGGGAGAAAATTTGTAACTCAAAATCTCAGAAATGAATGATGTAAACAAGAAAATAAATAAATAAATTTATTAAAAAAAATAAATGTGTCAATTAATTATACAGCTTAGATAACAGAGATATTTGATAACAATATTTTACCTCAGTTGGCAGCTTCTCTTCTGCTAGCTGCTTTGATTTGTGTGTGTGTGTGTGTGTGTGTGTGTGTGTGTGTGTGTGTGTGTGTGTGTATAAACTGGTAATCAGAAGAGTTGACATCTTTCCCTCATCTAACATCATTTAGACATTGTCCATTTTACACCTTCCTTTACTGTAGTCATGTGAAGGCCCGTCACTCTACATACATCCTTGATCTCATCTCCTTTAACCCTGGCTTCTTCAGCAAATTCATAACAATGTCTCTTCCATCCTTAAAAAGCCTCACTTGATCCTACTTCCCCAGCTAGTTATCATCCTAAATCTCTCATTATAAGCAAACTTCTTGAAAAAGCAGTCTACATCCATTACCTTCACTTTCTTCACATTCAATTCTAAAACCTGTTATCTGGTCGTTATTGGTTTTTTTTTTAACCATATCATTATATTGAAATCGTCCTCTCGAAAATTTTGAATGATCTTTTAATTGCCAAACTGCCTTTTCTCTCTACTCATACAGTCATATCCCTGCGTCAGGCCCTCATTACTTCTCACAAGGACTACTACAATATAGCCTTCTAATTGATCACCTTGCTTCAAGTCTTCCCACTACTCCAACCCATCTTTTATTCAACTGTCAAGGTGATTTTTCTGAAGCGTAGGTCTGACGGTGTAAGTAATATTCCTGCTCAATGAGTTCTAATGGCTCACTAATTCCTATCAGATCAAATATGAAGCCCTCAATATGACATTCAAAGCTTTTCACAATCTGATCCTTTTCTATCTTTCTAGTCTTTTTTATGCTCTATTTACTTAGGTGCATTTTATGATTTAGCTAAGCGCCTACTTCCAGTTCCTTGAATATTACACCTCATCTCCCTTCTCCAAGCCTTTATACTGATTGTATCCCAATCTTGGAATGTTCATCTTATCCTCACATTTCCTTCTTCTTCCCTCTGCCTTTTTTAAAGACACAACTCAAAGTCCATTTCCTGTAGGAAGCCTTTTCCAGTCTCCTCAGCTGCTGTTTTATCTTTCAGATTACCTCTGATCTATTCTGTACATCTTTTATTCTGTAACATTAGTTATTTACATATTGTCTCCCCCATTAGAATGTACACTCCTGGAGGGCACAGGTGTTTTTCTTTTTTCATTTCTTTTTATCTCTAGCACTTAGGAAGAATTAACAAATTCATGTTGACTAACTATATGCTTTTAAGATTTGAAAACACTTTAAAATCATTACTTGATTTGAGCTTCACAACAACCCCAAGAGGTAGGTATTATTATTTCCTTATCATTACCCTCATTTTTATAAATGTTGAAACCAAGGCTTCAGTCACTTGCCCACAGTCATAGAAGTAGTAAATTTTGAAGTGGGCTTTGAGCCCAACTTTTCATGACTCACCTCTCTATTCTGTGCTTAGTTATAAATTCTCTGCTTAATCATGGTTCTGAAACATGCATCTTTCCATTATCCACTAATTTTTTTTTATAGAGTGAGATTTTACATTTAGGTCACATATCCATTTAGAGCTTATTGTGGCATTTGTATAAGAGGGTATGAACTTAATTTTTACAAACTACCTCCCAATTCTCCCAATAGCTCTGGTTAAAGTTTTCTTCCCATTAAGGGGAAGCCCATCAATAGGGGAATGGCTAAACAAGTTGTGGTATATGAATATAATGGAATACTATTGTGCTATAAGAAATGGGGAGGAGACAGTCTTCATATTCACCTGGAAAGGCCTATACAAACTGATGCTAAGTGAGAAGAGCAGAACCAGGAAAAAAATTGTACACAATCACAGATACATTGTATGTGTGCCGACCAACTTTGATAAACTGGACTCTTCTCAGCAACGCACAGGTATAAGACAACTCTACAAGTCCCAGGATGGAAGGAGATGTCTACATTCAGAGAAAGATCTACAAAGAACAGAGTTTAAATGGAGACTGAAGCAATCTACATGCTACTGTTCTTTTTCATGTTTCGTTTTCTTTCTTTTTTCCCGTTGTTCACTCCATTGGTTACAACCCTTCTATACAACCAGACTAATATCCAATATGAAAGTATTTGCAAATTCTAAACTTGAGTATAGGGGGTAGGGAGTGGAGAAAATTTGAAACTCAAGGGATCGTGGAACTGAATCTTGTAAACTAAAAGTAAATAAACAAATCAATTAAATAAAAAAATAAAATAAAATAAAGTTTTCTTCCCTCATGGTTTAAGTTCTTGGAATTCCCACCTTTTTACAGATGATGAAACAGAATCAGAGAGGAAGAATGACTGTTCCAAGGTCACAAATTCTGGGATTAGAATCCATGTCCTGACAATACAAATCCAGACCTTTAAACTATAAATACATACAAATCAGCATGACTTAAATATGGAAAAGATCTAGAGGTAGAAAATTTTAAAGAAGCTTTTTGTTAATAATTTATTACAGTAATCATATATATTTTTTACCATATACATATATTGCTACAGTGATAAACCAAATACTAAAAAATATGGCCAAACTCAGTTGTGAGTTGTTTTCACTAGTGCAGAATTTTTCTTATGACTCATTTTTAATTGAGTGAAATTTTTCCTTGGCAAAATAGTTTAAGCCAAAAAGTTATTCAAAGACATGAGAAGAGATAGAGCCTAATAGCTATTTCCACTTCTACCTCTCAATTTCTTTATTTGTTGGTAAAAATTTACATTTGCTATGTCATATGGCTCTTTCTAATGGGCAGGTGTGTCACAATTGATAAATCAAGCTTATCTGAGTTGGCACGGCAATTAAATTGTTTTTAACACTCAGAGCGGGGAAATGAAGCAGAAAATATGTCCTGGAGACTCAGTACTTTGCTTTCTCAATATTGTTAACCAAAAGTGTTTCACAGTTTTTATCTTGTACCTATAATTGATAATTCCCCTTTTTGTTAGATTAAGAACAAGTGTAATATAGCATCATAGCATTTCTTTCCTAGTTGAATGCTTAACATAACATGCTAAAAAGATTTATTTATTTATTTTCAACAATTGCTTGGAATTTTATAGAATTGCTACACACATTTTGTCCTTTATGTAATTTTATGTAAGTATATGGACAATTATGACATGTGGTTTGGGAGGGGCGATTTGAAGGATTTATGATCTGCATCACTGGTGAGAGGACACATGGATAAAACTATTTTTATCAAAGTCTGAAGCATTTGCATAAATATTCAAAAAGTCTTAAATTTGCATTTATAGGAGCTGCTTATGCACTAATTAAAACAATAAGGGTTTACTTACCAATGAACATATTTTTTCACTTTTTATCCTAATTTTCTCTATTAAACAATGATTAAATTTTCTGATTACTTCCATAATTTAGTCTTTGTTATCTAAATAAAAAGCTCCTAGTCTTTATCTAGCCTGAGAAGTTAGTTACATCAACTATTCCAAGTCAGAGATCATTGATTTTTCAAACAATAAATACTGCATAAAAGGGAAGTGGAAATTCACCTGTTAAATGCGAGCAAGATTATTTAAACCAAATATGAGGCTCAAAGAACTACAAGAATGTTAAATCTTTGTCAGTGTCAATGAGAAATGAGTTATTCTGATTCATACTATATAACAGGAATTGTTTGAGCTTTTAATGATTCTTAGGTTAAGGATTATTTCTTTCTTTTCCATTTCTTTACAGAACAACATTCCAGAGCAATACTGCATGACACTCTGGAATGTTAAAACTACCATGCCTATACCAAAATGTTTTGCTAAAGGTCACTACACTCTTGTGACATGTGAAAGAATACCAGATTGGGAGTCCCAAGAGCTAGTGAGTGCTACCTAGTACAGAGGGATCTTCCATTCACCTACTGTGTTGCTGGGCAAGTCACCCAAACACTTCTGGGTCTTAATTGCCCCACCCACAAAATAGTAGTAGTGAAGCAATTAATCCAGGCATGAGGTAATGAAAGCTTGAACTAATGTGATGGCTATGTGGACTAGAGGAATTTAGGTAATTTCTATTAGGTCTAATATTAATGAAGCTTGTCATAAAATGAAAAGATTGTAATAGCTTAAAAAACAAGCAGAACTAAATCTGACTCTTATATTGTCCAATATGGGAAGTGAATTCTCTATAATCAACTTGACCACTATCCTCTGAATATTCTTATTCCATTAGCCTATGATGCATTTGGATATTTTCAATGACTTATTAGGAATTATAAGTTAATAAGATGGTGAGATACGTAAGTGTGAACCTAGAGATCTCCTACACTGAAGAAATCAGAATTCTAAACCCTTGCAGATCCTAAAGAGTTATTTTTTTTATCATGAGAATTTGTTGATATTGGTGTGAGACAGCTTGGGTCTTAGGGCCCATTTTTAAAATTTAATTTAAGCAATTAGCATCATTGAGCTTGATAAAAATTAGTTTTTACAATGCTTTATTTTACTGCTAATTCACATTTTGATTTCATTTCTATAGGCTTGTAGAAAGGCTTGAAGAAAGTGAGTAATGAGAAGTTTCTCCAAATATAATTTCAGTTAACCATAAAAAGCTGAAAATTATTTTTCCTCCATGAGGTAATAAAGTACATTAAAACTCCAGAAAGCATGAGAAAGCTAACTCAAATTGCTTTGCTAGACTTTTTGTGGGGAGACAGCTGTGGTTTTGTTTGATGAATTCATATTCTGATGCTACTATAGCTAAACATACTCTTTAAAGTGGCTCCTCAATTTAAATTACTTTCCACAGGAAATAGTGGCATGGACTGAAAACATAAAAAGGATTTTGCTTAGAGATTAAAATAATATTCTATGGTCAACAAAACTGTTATTTGTGGATAAAACAGTTGTCTTTCTGGAAAGGAAAAGAATATACATGAAATCAATATTTTTCAGATATATAATCATTTCCAAATCATCTGTATAGTCAGATCAATGGCTTCTTGGAACAATATCAAGATCAAGAAAAAAAATCAACATCAAATTTGAAGACTATAAATGAGAAGATATACCTCCCAACTGAGGCTACTCCAACCTGACCTAAACAATTGTTGACACCCAAATAAAGTAAAAAAAAAAAAAAAAAGGCAACAACAGTATTACTAGTTCCTAATGACAATTAAAATGCATTATTTTATAGGAAGCCTTCCCTAACTCTTCTTAATTTCAATGTCTTCTCTCTGTTAATTATTTTCTATTTATCCTGTGTATAGCTTGTTTTGTATATATTTGATTGTTGTCTCCTCTGCTGGATTATATATGTATATGTGTTGTTACTAAATATGAGTGTGTATATATACGTATATATATATATGCATGCTTATTTCTTTGTATATGAATGTATGTATTTAGATTTTTAGATTTTTAGTTGTGTCTTATTTATATATTTAATTATTGCAGAACATTTAAAAATATGTGCAATATTTTCCAATGTTGGATTCTAGGAGCTCTTAGGTATCTATATTTTAGATCAAGTAGGGATTATGAGGTTTATAAATTGTTCATGAAGGTTATTAATAGGAATCACAGTTCTAGGACACATTGAGAGAGGAAAAAAAAGACTGGCGAAAATGTTGAGGAACAAGACTTCTGGGGTTAAATTGAAAAAGAATCAACATAGTTTCACCTGCAGCTGGGAAAAATTGGAGAAAGTGAAATTCGTTCACGCCATGTATTTCTGTGTTTTAGTTTTAATTCTTTTTTAACCTGATAATGATTTTATTGGTAGATATCCATTTCTTGGAGAGGAAACTCCGTTTACTAATGGCATTTAATCTGCAAATTATAGTTATAAAGTAAAGTTATAGTTTAAAGTAAAGATTCAGTGACTTGCCTAAGGTCACAAAAGCACTACGTAGCAGGTGAGACATAAGCTCAGGTATTCCAGAGCTACTCTCTATCCATTATGCTATGTTCCCTTGTGATGTTATCTATAGATACAA
Organism: Pseudochirops cupreus; assembly: GCA_028627135.1. Taxonomy (NCBI): domain Eukaryota; kingdom Metazoa; phylum Chordata; class Mammalia; order Diprotodontia; family Pseudocheiridae; genus Pseudochirops; species Pseudochirops cupreus. Next base: position 445,226,904 of record CM053581.1, read on the forward strand.
AGAGCTAATAAGAACATATATATCTGTAGCTATCTATCTATCTATTCCAATATGAAATTTTTTTAAAAGTTGTACCATATTAAAAAAATCTTAATCCCAGGAAGACAAAAGCTGGACTACATACCTATTGCCTGAGCTAAGGCTATTACAACCTCTTGGCAAGTTGTGACTTCAGTGACCCCACAAACGATCCTCTGGACTCCATCCACCCATACTTTGAGTTCCATGGTGCAGCCAGCCAATCATGCAGGAAGTATAAACCCGATCATCTAGTTTTCAGGTCATATCTACAGCCACCAAAATGATGACAAGGCAGAGCATCTGCAGTCAGCTGCAAAACAAAACAACGTAATATAACTTGATTTACTTTGAAACAAATATTTTCTGAATTCTTGGCTACAAAGAAAAAACTTGTTAAGACAGAATGAAAATCTAAAATGAAGAAGTTAAAAAAATAAACACCCTCAAGTTCTCTATGACATAATTACCATGGCCTTCTTGCTGTTTCTTGAATGTGACCCTCCATCACCCAATTCTGGGCCTTTTGGGTGGCTGTCCACAATTCTTGGAATGCTCTCCCTCCTCACCTCTACTGCTTTATTTTCCTGGTTTTCTTCAAGAGGCCTCGATGGGTCAGACTTTAAGCTCTTCTCCCACTGGTGTCTTCATTCTGAAGTTACTTTCCTTTCATTTATTTTGTCTATATCCTGTTTGTTCATAGTTCTTTCCTTATTATTTCCCCCAAGACAATGTCAGCTTCTTGAGGGAATGTTTTTACTTTCTTTTGTAAACATTTAATAAATAAATGCTTGTTGACTGATGAGAGAGAACAGTCTATCTTATGCACAAAGGGGCATTTGACTCTGAGATAAATATGCCCCCAATGCAGCTTCAGGGCAAGGGGCAAGGAAAATACTAATGTTTTAGGAAAAGGAAGAAATTCACAGAATCTAAGAATCTCCGAGTTGGAAGAGACCTCAGGGTCCATATAATCCAGTGGTTCTCAACCTGTGGGTTATGTTCGATTTATAACAATGAAAACACATCCTGCATATCAGATATTTACATTATGATTCATAACAGTAGCAAAATTACAGTTATGAAGTAGCAACGAAAATAATTTTATGGTTGGGGGTCACCACAACATGAGGAACTATATTAAAGGGTCACGGCATTAGGAAGATTGAGAACCATTGATCTAATCAATCCTACTTTTGTCTAACCAAGGAGCCCTTCTCCAATATCCCAACAAGTAGTCACTGAATCTTCGAAGATCACCAGTGAGGGGGAACATATTATCTCCTACTTTGGAACAGTTCTAATATTTAAGAATTAAATAAAATTTTATATCTATATCTGCTATAGGTCCTAAAGTACTATTATTCACTGCTGAACTGTTGTTCAATTGTTTTTCAGTCATGTCTAAATCTTCATGATGCCATTTGGGGTTTTCTTGGCAAAGATACTGGAATGGTTTGTAATTTCCTCCTCCAGTTCATTTTACAGATGGGGAAACTGAGGCAAATAGGGTTAAGTGACTTGCCCAGGGTCACGTAGATAGTAAGTGTCTGAAGCCACATTTGAATTCAAGAAGATGAGTTTTCCTGACTCTAGGCCCAGCATTCTATCCACTATATCACCTAGCTTACCTTAAAGCAGTATTCTAAATCTTTAGCTAATATTAATAAGTCACATCCCAATTAGTATGAATTATAAATATAATAAAATGGTCATACTTTTGAATTTGTATTATTCGAAGTTACAGTTATGTAAATTATGGTAAGTTGCTTTGTTTTCACAACAATAACTAGTATTTATACAGTGTTGCAAGGTTGCAGAGCACTTTACAAGACTCTTTTAATGCTCAAAACAACCCCAGAAGTTAAATGTTTTTATCACTATTTTATGAATGAGAAAAATATTCATGTAAATTTGAATAACGTGACAGCTTCTTGGGATTCGTTATTAGTACTGACCAGTACTACTTGTAGTTCTGGTCTCTGTGACAAATCAGAACATGTTTATTCCCCCTTCCACCAAGCGCTTTCAGTGAGAATAAGTTTGTTGCCTTGACTTAACTTGACTTTACTGGCTCCATTTTATTTTAAGCCTTCATTTTATGACTTAGTAGTCGTTACGTAACTCTTAGAGTTTAGGGATCTTGAACAAGTCATATACACACATATACATATACACACAAAGACATATGTGCATAGTTTTTCTGCATACTCCTTTCCCTCCCAGTAAAAGTAGTTCCATGAAATAGTTGATTGAATAAATGAATTACATGGTATTCCAAGACTGTAGTCAACTAAGTTCTGAGAAGAGTAAGATATGAACCATGAGGAACCTGTGTGGAAAAGTTCTCTTAGAACATATCTAATCACTTCCGGACATATAACATAATAGTGATATTAGGAAAGCCTGTTAATTGAAGTGATAATAGGCAAATATCAGGGGTTGCTCCCTCTATTAATTCTGGTGTTCTTACAATTTGAGATGAGTAAGTTTTTGGTCACCCTGTTTATACCTTTGCTGACTTTTAAAGGCTTTAATTATTTATAGTCCCCTTACTTTTGTTCTTTTATCATTATCCTTACATAAACTCCCCTCCTCCACCTTTACTGTGGTAGTGTCTCCTCCTCCTCCAGGGTCCTATCTTCTCTCATAGTAGGCTACTTCTGTTTGGGCCAGTCATACCCCTCCTTGCTGCCCATCACAGGTCAGCCCTTTCCTTTTCTGGAAACTGCCCAGTCACCTCCCTTGTGCCAAGCTATACTAGCCTGACCAAAGCAATGACTGATGTTTCAAAAGTATCCCACCTTCCCATCAAACTCCTTATATTGTATGCTTCTCTTAACTGGGTGCTAAGAATGGCATTGACAAAATAAATAAATCTCCATAACATAATGTACTAACTTCCTGAGAGTATATTTGTCTTTCTACAAAAAGAAATCCAAAGGAATAAACTTCTAAGTATAGAATTTGTTTAGATTTCTTGTAAACTTAAAGAAATGTGGTGATTCCTTGCAAATGGAAAGAAATGGGAGCCCAAAAAATAATGGTACCACAGCCTGCAATTATTTGTACTCTATATTGGTACACCATACTTATATAGTTTTACCTTAAAGTATAACCTGATTCTCTTCCTGATTTGCTGAATTTATTTTTTAAAATTTATTTTGTTTTTAATATATGGAATAAAGCAAGCATTTCTATAACATAGTATAATAAAAAAGGTGATGGCACATGAAACTGTATTATCAACTATATATAATTTGCTATTCTTTTTATATATATAAAATTGTCGTGTAAATTTCTTTTTTTCTTCCCTCCAACCTCCTCCCCCCCAAAGATGATCACCATTAGATAGAAATGAGCATTACACACACACCCACATATATAGGTATAATTATTCTATCCATTCTTCTATTTATCAGTTCTTTTTCTGGAGTTCTTTCTCTTTCTCTTCCTATGTCCCTTATAGTATATAAAGGACTATTATAAATGCTCAAACAGTCAAAATAGCTTATTCACTCAAAGTCTTTCTTAAAACAAGATTGCTGTTACTGTATCCAATGTTCTCTTGGTTCTGCTCATTTCATTCTTCATTATTTCATGCAAATATTTCCATGTTTTTCTAAGATCACTGAGTTCATCATTTCTTATGGCACAGTAGTATTCCAGCATAATTATATATCGCAATAGGAAAAGAACCTCTATTTTCTAAAATGTTTATAGTGGCTCTCTTTGTGGTGGCAAAGAAATGGAATTGCAGAGGTGTCCATCAATTGGGGAATGACTTACAGCCCCACCTTTTTGGCCCCCTGACTAGGCCAAAAGTCATGTTTAGTACTTTCCTCCTCCCCTCCATGATTTAGGAATATATAAAAATGACAGTATATGATGGTGTCTGAACCAGAGAGGTAAGTGTCTTGCCTCTCATATTTATGACTATAGCAGGAATAAAGATAAAATAATTAAAGGTATAATTAAAGAGAATCTTAAATATCATTTAGTTTAATATTCTCATTTTAAAAATTAGGAAACTGAAGCCTAGATTCCCCCCCCCTCCCAATGTCATCTGACTCTAGCAGCACTGCCAACCAAAATAACAAGTTTAGATTATTAAGTAGAAGTGTCAAGCAGGAAAAGGTTAAATGTCCAATGTAGACTTAGAGAAAACTTTTAAAAAATAATTACGGTTAAGAATTACATCATAAAACAATTATCAATGGTAGATAGATGAGGGTGGCTATAAGAAATTTCTGTACTGAGTCTTTTTCCTTGTTACATTTTGCTAAATGTATGTGAATGTTGGAAGAGCCTGGTATTGAACAGCATGTGGAGTGAAAGCACTCACTATACGAGTATTTCCTTTACCTTATTGGAACAAAATACCATAGTATTAAGTTTCATTCCAACTGTAGTGCAATACAGAGAGAATTAAGAAGGCCATTTGTTTCATTGTCATACCATCTTTTTCACAATCAATGGTGTGCCAGTGTGCTTTGTGAGACATGAGGTCTATACACTGAGTATGCCAATTCCATGCTTCAATTCATCCTGTTAAAACTCTTCAGTAGGGGATAACATGAATATTCTATTTATTCTAAGTATTTCTATATCAAAATCTGTAAAGTTTTGCAATATACCATAAATTTAATTAAGCCGTGTATGTGGCTACTATTAAAGTTTAAAATTGTGGTAAAACTTTTGGGACACCCTGTATAGAGTAATTTTTTTCATTGTTAAATAAAAAGTTTAATAGTGAGTGTTAAATTTTTATTCCTAGCCAAAATATTATAGTATAATTCTATTTTTAGAAGCTTACATTTCTTTTAATGAAACATGGGCTATTTGGTGAATGGGCAGGACTGGCATAAAAAAAAAACCACTTACAAGTAAAATGGTCATTTTTAAAAAAAAACTAGCCCTGTGTAACAATAGAGATAAATGTTTTATCTGTTATAAGTTCTCATTGGGTAGGTAAAATCTAAGAATCTATACTATAGAAACATTTTTTGAAAATGCTAAAACTTACCCTTGTTTTCTTTTGCTATTCAATTAAATTTTCTTAAGCACTTTAATAAGGCATTAATTATTTCTAACCAAAAAATACATTAAAAAGTAAAGCCTACAAGAAGTTTGAAATCACATAAGAGACCTGATTGATAAACAGGTGCGTGGTTCACAGTGGCAAGCAATTAAATGAATAAAGCCTTGTGGGCTGTAATGGTCTAATTTCTATCTGCTGAAAACTGAATTGAGCTCATCAATGATGAGGTAACAAAAACCACAGCACATTTTTAAATAAAAGCCAAACGATATTTACACAAGGGAAGAAATGTTTCCATGTGGCATGCTAAGTCAATGGTTAAGTTTTAAATACTTAAAATGTTTCTTCTTACTTTAGTGCTTTGATGCATAACATGACTGACATGAGGATTCCCTCCAAAGATGAATAAAATACAATTTACACCTTTTCATCTTGGGAAATGGCTTATCTAATATCCTCTCATAAACTTCTCAAAGAAAACCTAACCAACGTGCTGGGTTTTTTTTCACAATCTTTTCACAATCCATGGATATCAATGCAGCAGTCTAGATATTGGTCTATACTCTCTTCCATTTGCTACATGAAAAGCCCATATTTTGTTTTAGGCCACTTTTTGCATATGCCATCTTTGATAAGTCACTATAAATGTCTCAACTGCCCTTTAGTCACCTGAAATAATTCTGTAGTCCGCCATGTCCCATGCTTCACTTCCATATAACACCTCCAACACTCCACTTGCTCCTTTCCTGATGCCTAAAAAACATGTCCACATCTTCTCCATCCTTAAAAAGAACAAATCCTTTACTTAAGCCCCATCATTCCCTCAAACTATGATCCTATATCTTTCTTCCCTTTTGCAAATATAAATTTCTAGTAATAGGTATTCCCTTCACTTTCTCATCTGTCACTCACTCCTCAACCCTTGGCAATCTGACTTCTGAACCCTCCACTGGATTGAAACTGCTCTCCCAGTGGCTACCAAGAAGTGTTCATTCCCTCATTCCTCTCTGGTTTCTCCTGACTCCCTTTCTACAACATGATCCAGTGGTCTTCTAACTCTGAAAGATCAACCTTGTCCTTTTCATATTCCTTTATGTGTTGTCTGTATTTTAAATTTAATCTGCATTATTAAGATTTTCTCCATCACTTTTTCAAGTCTACACAGTCTTAAACTTTATTCCTTTTATGTGTTATCTTTGTCCATTAGAATGTAGGCTCCTTGATGACAGGGTTTAAAAAAACTGAATCCAGTTTTGCTTTTCTTTGCTTTTCAACTTGCTGGTCCTTTTAGTAGCTTTTGACTGGCTTTTATTTAAAAACTGCCTCCCATTCTCGGCTCCCATTTTCTCATTTTCTCCTTAGGTTTTCATGATACTGCTCCATCAGGTTTTTTTCCTTACCTTATCCCTTTTGGTCTCCACTACATACATTTAGCCATGTCCTATCCCCTATGTAACAGTATACTATACTCCAGGGCTCTGTCCTGGGTACACTTATGATTTCTCTACATTCTCTCTTGGTGAATGATGAAGTTTTGTCAGCTTTCCTAAGTTCTTCAATCATTTGTATGCTGCTGACTCTCAAATCTACCTCCTTAGCTTCATTCTCATATTACCAGCTATTACTGGAAATCTCCAACTAGAGATCTTGTAGCCACCTCATGTTAGCATCTCCAAAATAGAACTCATCTTTCCCTCTAAACCTGAACCGTCTGACTTCCCAGTATCTGTTGAGTGCACCAAATCTCCCAGGTTTGCAAAACCAAAAGTCATTCTTCACTCCTCATTCTCATCCCTATATCCAATCAAGTTCACTTATTCAAACCTCTGTCATGCTCTCTCTCATCACAACCAACCTAGTTAAATGTTTTGCCTGGACTACTGCAATACCGTCCTAACTGGTCTCTCTGAATTAAATTTCTCCCAGGGTGTTCTAGAGTCACTCCAGTCCCATTTGTTAAATGTTCACTGTACTTTTACCTCAGAAATCCAAGATGGATATTTTAAGTATAGTATAGCTCTAAAGTATAGTTCTTACCATGTCACTCGCCCGCATTAGAAATTTTAGTGGTTCTCAGCTGCCTTTAAGGTAAAATGCAAACTCCTCCACTGGGTATTTAAAATCCTTCAGTTACCAAGCTGATTACAATATTATTTCTCCTTCACACATTTTATGCTTTAGAAAATTTGCCTGTTTGCTATTTCCCATTTTCCATTTGATCTCCTATCTCCATGCCCTCATGCCTCATTATCTTTGTCTCTCAGAATTCTGGCTTCCTTTGGGCTCAGCTGAACTGCCACCTTATGCAAGGGGACATTTCTAATACCCTCAATGGTTAGTGTCCACCCTCACCCAATATATAGATTTGTTTCCCAACTACCTCACACACTGTAAGCACTTAAATGCTTTTTAATTGAATTGAATCTCCTTAAGTGGAAAAATGCAGGGAAGTTATAGTTTTGACAAAGTTAAATTTTACACAAAAGAATGTCTATGAAAAAATACCTTAAATTGTATCAATACACATAGAAAAAGTCTCATTTTAGAATCTCTCAGCAATAGCTCCTTCAACCTTACAAGTCAAAGAATCTGTGTTAGAACCATTTATTTAGAGATTCCAGAGTCAAAACATTTTAAAATTCATATTCTTTGACAATATAAAGGGTATATCCATTCAATCCAATTTTTTTCATTGAAATAATAAGCAGGTTATTATTCAGAATATTCAAGCTAATTAAAAAGGAAAGCAAATAATGGGTGAAGAGAGTACTGTTTTATTAAAAATTGAATTTCTGTCTAAAAATAATCTACTCCTCTTGTTTTGTTTAAATCACCAAATTATTAACTTTATAGTTAATATGAACAGAGTTATTTGTTTGCACAAAACAGCCTCGGAAACATGGTCTGGTCAACATGGAGACAAACACAACATCTTAATCATCAACAGATTAACACTGAATGAGTAAGAAAAAATACAACAAACGCAAAAAGTAAGACATAAGTCAGCAAAATTGATGCCTGATTACAAAATAGATTAAATCTATCTGTGTATTTCTCTAAAACTGCTTAAGAAAAGTCTTTTGCTTTTATTAAAATGGTCAATAAACAAAACCTAATTTTTGTTTCATAAATATGCTTGAATTTCACAAATTATCTGTATTTCACTAAGTCTTCTAAAGACAGCAAACAAGCATCTTCATTTATGGATACAAGTGATACTAGGACATTCAGGCAGACAACACAAAACAGTAGAAGGAGCTGGAGAAAAGGCAAGCTGCAAGGCAACAGTTTTTCCATTTTCATTTCTTCTATCTTCTTAATTAGATTATGGTTCTTTTTGTTTTTTTATTTTTTTTAATTTTAACTTTTATTTATTTTTGTTTACATCATTCATTTCCACGAGATTTTGAGTTACAAATTTTCTCCCCATCTTTCCCCTACCCACCACCCCAAAACAGCCATCCCATTGTATAACCCCTCCCCCAATCTATTCTCTCCTATGTCCTCCCCCATCACCCCTCGGACTTTCTGGTAGGGCAGGATAGATCTTCCTACCACAGTGCCTGTGTATTAGATTATGGTTCTAAAGTAATTTTTCACTCAAAATTCAAAGAGGTGATGAAACCAGTCAGAAAAAAAAGCTCATTCTTATCCATTCTGTAAGCAATCCATAAATGTGGGGCACATTTGACCATTCCAGGACAAGGGTTCTTATGCTGGAGTCCATGGGACCCTATTGGTCAATTTCAAGGAAGTCTGTCAACTTGGATGGGAAAACATTTACATTTTCCTTTCATTGTAATCAGTTTCCTTTATAATTCTATATATTTTATTTTATATAATTAAAAAATATTATTCTGAGAAGGGGTCCATGGGCTTCCCCAGACTGCTAGGAGTCCATGACACAGAAAAAGTTTACAAACTCTGCTCTAGAAAGATGACATTTTCCAGTGATGAAAGGTTTTATTTTATGGGAGCAGCTTATAGTATTTACCACATCCTAGAAGTCAACAGGCAAAATGTCTTTGCTGACCAATGATATCTTGCCAGGTAGGAAGATATTAAGTATCACCAAAACAAGTCCAGTTCCATTAGTATTATAAAACTGATCAAGGGATTAATGAATTGGGCCTAGAAATGAGACCTTTGAAAAAAGCCATAGTATTATGATTTGATATTTTCCCACCAGCTATAGTATAGTTTTGTAATGTTATGTCTCAGCTGAACCTTATTGTCCCTCCCCCCCAACATTGTCCCCAGTCATCCTTTGGAAACTATGTATGGCTCAGTTAACTATGTTTGTTTCTAAAAATCTTCTGTCTTTTCAGTGAATACTGATCCACAGAGAATCCCTCCTTACCCTCCCCTCCCCGAGATATTCTAGGTATTGAGCAGGTGTATTATAAGGTACTATTCTACAGCTTTAGACAACTCGGAATTTGTTAAGAATTTTTAACTGTGGTCTGATAACTCTGACTTCCTAAACTCATCCAGTACATTATTAATCCATTGACATTTATTTTACTGTGCTCACTCTTTGAAGTCATGTATAGATGGTGATTTTCTCTGATGAAAAAGAACCCTAATGGGAAATCGTGTTATTCTTCTAGTCTTTTTCTTTCACTAGGATATTAGAATCCAGTGTTGGTTGATAAACTCCACTCTGTTGTACAATGTGTATAAAAGCTATTGTTTACACTAGTATATTCAGTTGTGGATTATTGCATAGCTGTCACCATGGAGATTTCTTATGCCTTCAAGGGTTGTGTCTGAGTTTCAGGGGGCTGTGTGACTCTTGGCCCTCAGCACACACCCATAGGATAAATGCCTACGTCTTCAAGGTTTACAATATTAAGATTACAGAAGGTTATTTACCTCTCCTCCATTCTTCTCCCCCGTCAAAGTTTTATGTATTCACAGCTGCCTCTAAAGGATGCTACCACTAACATTAATAATGCTGAAAATAATGCTACCATTTCCATGACTACGCTTTTCTATCAGCATCCCTCTTTTTTCTTATCTTTTATGTTCCCTTTCTCAAATTTCTTAAACTTCTGCATCAAAATTATGAACTTTTAATAAACTGCTCACTAGATGACCCCATTTCTCTCCACAGTAAAGGGGCAATTCACAATATATCAAATGAAATTTTTGCCTGCATTTGCTTATTGCTATGTTTTCATGAGCTACTTTTTTCAATACCAAATATATTTGGAGATGGTCAATCGCCACTATCTACTCCTCCAACTACTTCTGGAATGCTCACCCCTAGATTTCCAGGTTTTAATAAGATTTGCATTTTAGATTGAACTCATAGAGTTACCAAAGTCATAAGAGATAACTAGAGGGAAATAATATATCACTAGGGAATTAATTAGATGTGTGCTGGAAGAAAAGTAGGGATATATTCTTGGAGTAGCAAGTCATTAAGTATTCCTATTTCGATATGTGGGCCTACTTGGTCTATCTTATTACTATCACTACTACTTAAGCACTTACTCTGTGTCATAAAGAAAAACTGCCCTACTTTAATCTTAAGTGCTAGGAGACTATAGAGATTAATGTATTTGTCTTATTTTACTTTAAATGTACTTAATGTTTAATATTATCTAATATAATTATGTTAATTCAGAGAAGAGATAAATGTAGAGAGTCAGAATTTATTTCAAATGGTGCAGAAAATAAACACCATGAATAGTTTATATACCTGCTTTCAATAATAAAAATTCTGAAAAGATACTGAAATTCATAAAAAGAAAGCCTCTTTAACATCTAATTCTTAAGATTTATAGAATTAAAAATGTGAAAGACTAACAAAATTCAACCCATTCAACTGACTTAAATAGCACTTTCTTAATGTGTTACATAGGATGACAGATCTAGAGTTGGGAGGGAACACAGGGATGTTTTATTAAAATTCAAAGTTATGAAAAATCAAAAGCTGACAGGCAGAAAAATATAATAAAGTAATTAAAATTAAGCTAATTGACATTGTTAGGATGTTACTTTTGCTGTCAACACTTTCCTAATGTTATAAATAGTAGGAGAAATACTGCACTTAGGAAAGAACTTCAGGTAAACAAAAATGATGTTGATATAGACAAAAACTTTCAAAATTATGTAAACTAAATTCCATTGCTATGAATGATGCAATGTAGAGTGTTGGGCTTGGAGTTAAGAGGATCTGAGTTCAAATTTTGCCTCAGATCTTTTGTTGCATGATACTGTGCAAGTCACTTAACCTTTCTGTAACTTACTTTCCCTATCTGTAAAATGGGGATAATAATAATATCTACCTCAGAGGTATTCTCACAGGACTATTCTGAGGACAAATTGATACAACATGTATGGTTTTTTTGCAAACCATATAACACTATAAAAATGCTAGCTGTTATTGTCTTCAAAGATGTGATATATAAAAAGTTTTCCACAATTTAAAAGAAATCATTAGAAAGAGAAAAAATATGTTGGTGTTGTTAACAAGCCATTATAGGAAACAAATAAACAATGTATGCTTGGTAGAACATCTCTCAACTAACTTGAAACAATGAAATGTACAATATACTTTATGAAACTGTATACCATGTACTATAGAGAACAGGATTACCATTTTAGAATCACCATTACAGGAACATGAGATGTTTTTACATGACATTCCACTGGATGGAAAAAGAATGAACAAATTTTACAGCATGAGAAAATGTCAGTATGAATCTAGAGGTAGTAAAATTAGCGCTAGAATATTCTAAGACTACCACTGATCTAAAGCAGTAGTTTAAAAAATAATCCTGCGGGATAAACTTCAAATAATGTTGTTAATACTGCTAAAGTAAGCATCATTCAACAAGGAAAGTCGACAGCCATTCTTCTATTCTGAAACAAATGGTTTCTATTTTAACTGCAATATACCATTCACTTGAAATGACAAGATCCTTTTTAGATTACAATAACAACTTTTTAGTGAAAGGAAAAAAAGTCATGTGAAAATGTTACTATTACATAAGGTGATGTTGAAAAAAAATTACAAAGAAGAAAAATCAAGCTTAGTATTGTATAAAAACTATTTACAATAAATGGTTGCTGGCACAGGTGTTCCTTAACCCTATCAAATAAAAACTGCTTCTACTGCCTCATAAACCAAATTACTAAAAAGTTTAAAATGTTGTCAGCTAATTAGACTAGAATATTCTCCATCTACAAATATGAAAGTTCTAATTATATCCAAATATAGCAAACTTTACTGAATTCCCAAGTTACTCTTCTATCTCAGCTAATAAATTATCCATCTGAATAACGTCTGTATTTATCAAGAAAAACAACCCCATGAACAGACCTTGCAACTGTTTTCCCCTTCTCCCATATGCTATCTAAAATATGTAGGAAATGCATGTAATTAACAATTGAATATATGCTCATTTTCATGATGTGAACATGTATTAAATGTGTTTTTTGTATATTGACAGATATTTTGATATCCAAGCTTTTCTGTTTCTCTATTTCAATTTTAAATTCCCCCTCCCCTGAAGTTAAACACCAAATAAAGTAAACATTTATATATTCATAGAAGAACAGTTCATGAAACTGTGAATCTTTATAATGCATAGCAATGGTTCTTATTAAGTGGTTTGAGAACTTCTTGGGGATTTGTGACAACAGTCCAAGGTGTTTGTACTAAATTTAATGGCACCTAGAGCAGCAAATAATTGCCTAATTATGTCATTAATTTATTTTTTCTCTTTAACAACCAACATGTGCATGTTTGAAGTATTATAGGTTTTTTCCTGCATTTATTTAAAACCATTATGATCATGTACACCACAATTTAGGTGTTCTTAGAGCAATTAAATCAATCTGACTGCTTCTGGTTAAGCACAATATATTCTTACAGTTTCTTAATGCCATCAAATTGCTTCCAAACCACAACAAGGGTTCAACTAATTCCCAATGGATGGTCAGATATATGGGCATACTCTCAGAGCAATTCCCTCATTTTCTTTTGTTACTCTTTAACTATACTTCAAAAGTAGTATAATCATCTAATCAAAATGTTACCAATGTATACATTCTTAAATTTTATTTTATTTTCAGTTTTTAATTTTTTCCTTTGATCCTCCTTTTATTTTTTTGATAAGAATGTGAAATCTTAAATGTAAAAGAGAATTAACACAATTATATCATCAGGAGTCATTCTGCAGTGTTATGCAGCGGTCACTCAGAAGAATTCCAAATAGCAAGACTGCGTTAATTCATTAATAGTAAGAGAAATACAGCCCAAAGCAACTGTAGTTTTGGCTTTATAATGAGCAATTTGGCAAATACAACAAAAGATAGGCAGTCAATGTTGCAGAAGTTGTAGAAAGAAGGCCACATTAATAACTTGTTGATGAAACTGAATTAATCCAATACTAAAAGCAATTTGGAATTGACTTAAAAATACTACAGTACTCATACTTTTTAACCAGAGATCCGACAGGAAGAAATATAGATGAAGGATGTTTAAAAATTTTTTGGGGGGGGGTTCCATCTACACACACACACACACACACACACACACACACACACACACACACACATACACGGTCAATAAGCACTTAGAGCAACTGCTTAATATGCTTTTTGAGGTAGCCAAGAACCAGTTGCATATGAGTGTAATAGAATATTACTAGAAATTACATGTGTTACTGTGAATTTAGGTAATCTAAGAGGGGAAGGCAATGTTTGTACCTCGTGGGGGGTGGGTGGAGAATAGAACTGGAAAGGCCTCTGACAGCCTGAATGTTTAAAAAAATCACCTACTTGAACTTTCAGGAGCCAAGATGGTGGAGTAAACCCTAGCTGCTCTCATCCCCCTCCTGGACCCTGAAAACCCAGAGATTATTGCCCCAATGTAAAATCCTGAAATAGTGGAAGCAGTGGCAGGCTAGGGAGTCCTAGAGGAAGGGTATGACTGAGGCTGTGCAAAGCCTGATGTGAAGGGTGGGAGGAGTGCCAACAAGCCCCATTTTAGCTGACCAGCAGGAGATCCCAAAACCCAGGGGGGTAGAGCCAGCAAGTTCTAATGCCAGAAGCCCAGGTGTGCCTTAGCACAATCAAGGAAATCTGCAGACACCAGTGTGGCAGGCTGACAGGTATACCTAGAGGCACAGAGCGGGAAACTTGAAGTGGTCAGACAACCCCTCCCCCACACCTTACTCTGTGAGCCTCAGGGTAACTCAGGGGAAACACTGAGAGTCCTGGCCTTGACCTCAGTCTAGACACCCAGGGGCTATAGCACAGAGTCAACAACAGGGCCTTGGTTGTTGAGCTACTCTCAGCTTGTGAAGCTTGGGTCAGAGCCCTCTGTAACCTAGAAGCAAAAAATCCACTTTAAAAGCCAGGAAATAGGCAATCACAATGGACCAGAAGCAACTTGCAAAGTGAAAACCAAAGATGATTGAATCCTATTATTGTGAACAAGAAGAATCACTTTCAGGAGACACCAAACTCTACATCTACACCTGAGACCACAGAAGGATATATGAACTGATTTCAAGCCCAAAAAGCATTCTTGGAAGAGCCCAAGAGAGATTTTAAAAGCCAAATTAGAGAGGTAGAAGATACATTGACCAATTCTTTTAAAATTACATTGGCCAAAATGGGAAAAAAAAATTCACTGAAGAAAACAAATCCTTAAATAGTAAAATTTGTAAACTGGGAAGGGAGGTTCAAAATCTAACTGGAGAAAATACTTCCCTAAAAATGAAATCTGAACACATGGAAAAGGAGCTTCAAAAACTGACCAAAGAAAATAATTCGCTAAAAATTAGAATCAGTCAAGTTGAAGTTAATGACTCTATGATACATCAAGAATCAGTCAAACCAAATATAAAGATTGAAAAATTAGAAGAAAATGTAAAACATCTCACTGGAAAAAAACAACTGACCTGGAGAACAAATCCAGGAGAGAGAATCTAAGAATTGTTGGTCTACCAGAAAGCCATGATGAAGTTACCTCCTCAGTTACTACTTTCTATACAAGGCCTTTCTTGATCTTCACACTCCACAAAGTATCTAGCACACTTAAAATTACTTTGTATTTGATTTCCATGTATTTTGTATCTGTTTATAGGGGTACATGTTTCCCCTAAAATGATGTGAGCTACTTTGTGGCAGGGATTGCTTCATTTTGGTCTCAACCCCCAGCACTTAGCATAGGGCTTGTCACATACTAGATACTTGTACTATCATTATCATTTAGATTTTTAACTATTGTCCTAGTAGTTCTGATTTTATCACTCTACCATTTTACACAAGGTTTCCTTCTGTTTCTCTGAACTTTTTGTTCATTGTTTCTTATACTGATATTAGAAAATCTGGTAAGCTTATCCCCAATTGATGCTCCACTATTTTGTTTCCTTGTTTGCCATCACATAGAGCAACATTTTGAATATTTTGTATATATATGACTTATCTTTCTGTCATTTATCTCCCTGGGATATATGTAATGCATTTGATAGATCAATGACTTATAAACAGGATAGTAACTTCTCCTGCATGATTATAAATTATTTTCCAAAATGGTTGCACTAATTTATAACTCCACCAACTTGATATTAGCAAGACAATAAGCATTTTTCATACATTTGATTTCCCCTAAGTGAACTTAAGGCACTGTAATATTCTTACTGAAAGGGAGAGGATTTCCCTTCCCATTCACTTAGAGAAAGTTGTTCATGCTCTAAAGGGATCATCTTATACTACCTCCCAGTTAATACAGTAACACCTCATCAACAATGATTGTCAACCTAAAAGGAGAGGGGCAACCTCATTGATAGCACTAATTTTAATATAATCAGCACATATCTTTGTGGAGGATTCCTACCACATAAACGGAATCTCTCTTCCTTTTGGATACTGTTCAAGACTTAGAAAATATAGTTTGCTCTAGAAAATCACTTGTGAAAGCCTGCTTATCCTTTCTCATATGTTTGCAGATACCCTGGATATAAATGTAGATTTTAGAGATGAAAATAACACATGAGTTGATAGCTATTGGTGTTTTCTTGACAGCCTTTTTTGGGGATAGAAATATGTTCAGTGATTTCACTTCTTTGATATCTTGCTCCGTTTTTCCACATTCCTCAAAAAATCAGTCCCTCAAGACTTTCAAAACAGTGTTGCTTCTTATATAGATTTCTTTTTTGCATACTTCAGTTCAGCCTTCTTTGCGCCATATGCACTTCCCAAAATAACACATGAACTGTGGTGCCGAGTCCAAATGTGATGGTTCTTTCAGATGATAAAAAATAATTTGTTGCAGAATGCTGTTATTATCTACTTCACTGCTAGGGGGTTTTGGGTGGAGGAGGGTCTCTTTCTAGTTTAATTTCTACACATCTAACTTGAGTTTCATGCCCAATTTTCTACAGATTTGTTTTCTTTTTCAATGTTTTGTCCTTTTTTTTTTTTGGTGAGGTGAGGTTTTTCATCTTCCACCATCTTCTTCTGCATCATTTTTTAAAAATGAATTCATATTGTGTACGAATATTGTTGCCCATGTCTGCCACCTCTCTCTGCTTGGTATTTGTTTTATGTTTTATGTCCACCATAAATATTTACAAGGTGAGGTGACCAAGTGGCACATGGAACGCTATTTCTTCTGATCTTGTATTAGATGATGAAACTGCTCAGTCCCTTAAATACTTGGTCCTTTGAAAGTGTATTTCCTCTCCCCCCAAAAAAGTATATTTCCTGCTCCAGAAGCCTTATCCTTCCCCTTTATCAGGAAACCATTATTTTATTTCTGGTGAAATAAGACCAATGAAACACCATATTTTTCTGTCATTGTGAAAACTTGCTTTCTGTTCTGGCCCCCCCAGCCCCACCTCCCATGCCAAAGGAGGGATGGTAGCTTCAAGGGGAAAAAAAAATCATTCTGAGTTAATCTTACTCTCACGGCTTCTGTGTTCTTCCACTCTACTCCATCCCTGAAATCAAACTACAAAAAAACCCAGTATGATTGTTTTTATGTGCCCTTTCCTAAGTAAGCAATGTGGCAGGTGAAAAAAGTCTCATTATTTGAACCTTATAGCTAATGAATTTTAAGTAGTCAGGTTTTACTCTAAAAGAAAAGCCACTAACATCATGACCCAAAACTAATAGTCCTTAAAAATCTTGTAATATTTATTTTACTCTTCATTTTCCTCTAGGCCAAGAGTCAATAAAAAATATTTGAAGCATCATGTTGGAGGTGTCTCTGATTAAAAACAGTATTGGTTTTCAGGTTCCATGACGGAATGTCAGGAGGAAGGGAAGTCACTGAGTAAGAGGAGGCTGATAACATTTAGGTTTTTTGGAAGTGGCTCTTGTATTCTACGGACATTTGTCTGGTTAATAGGATATAGGGAAGAATATGATGACTTGTGTGGCCTTCAGGACCTACACTCCACCTGGCTGGGACTTTTTATGACCCTACGTGGCCAGGCAACTGCATCAATGAAGTTGGAACTAAGAAGATCTAGAGACAACTTTGTCCCCTTTTATGAAAAACTTAATTCTTGGCACAGGAAGGAAAGAAGTGGCGTCTGGGCCTACCTCATGTTGTGGGTAGGGAAGGGAGAAGAGGAAGAAGCTGCATCAGGAAAATTCTGTAAATATTAGTCCTAACACACATTGGTATAAAGCAAATCTATCTTGGGAGGCATATCTATGTATACATATAGATATAGACAGATAGGGAGGCAGATATCACAGTATGAGAATACTGTGAGTCGATCTTATTCATTCCAAAGACTATATTTAAGTAGTTGTACTGCCTGATTACACTGGACTCTACCCCTTTTCCAAACCTGAAATAGTAGTTTTCTCTTCCTAGCAAGGCATCACCCTGGAAGACTTTTAATAAATTTTGAACCACAAGTCATTTCTATAGCACATTATAAAGGGATAAGAAGGCATTTGTCCTTGTCTTCTGGCATTACTTCTCTGTTAATTTCCCATGGGCAGCCAGGTAGCCCAGTGGATTTGAGCACCTGAGCCTGCAGTCAGAAAGACCTTCGTTCAAATTTAGCCTCAGATACTAGCTGTGTGACCCTGGGCAAGGGTTTCCTCCATCTGTAAAATGGGCTGGAGAAGAAAATGGCAAACCAGTCCAGTATCTTTGGCCAAGAAAACTTTAAAGTCAGATACAACTGAAATAACTGGACAATCAAAACATCAAAAGTGTCCCATACTAAAAAGCCACATGGGTCTGGGACAACCAACTAACAAATTTCCCATACTTTGTGTACAGCTATATTTTGGGGAGTTTAAAAATTGTAACCCTGATCTTCAAAGTGGCAAAACGGGGAAAGGAGGGGGCAAATTTGAACCTGAAAAAAAAAGAATTTTAAAAAATCTCTGTACTTAGGGGCAGCTAGGTGGCACAGTGAATAGAGCACCAGCCTTGGAGTCAGGAGGACCTGAGTTCAAATCCAGCCTCAGACACTTGACACACTTACTAGCCACATGGCCTTGAGCAAGTCACTTAACCCCAATCGCCCTGCCCTCACCCCTCCAAAAAGCAAAAAAAAAAAAAAATCTCTGTACTTAAAAGAAAATTTAACAGTTGGCTCTTGTGCTCATCCAAGCTTCTCTAACATGCTTCTCAATAAAGGACAAGAGTACAAGGCAGAAATAGCTTTGGATGATTTTTGAAGATGCTTTCTATGCAACTCAAATCATCCTAAAGATGAATGGCTTATGAAGGGATAAGTAACCTCTGCTGGAAGGTACCCTTGGTTGCCTCTTTTGTTTTATGTTTCCAAGAGATACTAGACCAGTCATTCAGCACACGGTACTAAATTACTGATACAAACTATAAATAGCATTCCCCATTCTTCCACATTCACAATGCAGAATCATTATTCTAATTAATTGGCTTAATGTCTGTAAGTCCTTTCGAAGTATAGAAAGTAACCCTGACTTATATATGTTCATTATTAATCTAGCACTTTCGTTTTAAGGTCTTAAACTAAAACTACAGGTTACAATTTCTCACAGCCTTCTTAGAGAAGGAATTTTTTTGGTATTTATAACAAACAAAAGTGGATCTTATGAACAGTCTTAACTGGTATCATCTGAATTACATCAAGTTTTAAAGGGACTACATAAAAGCATTTATAAACAAATGTAATAAATACATTAAAACAGTGAATAGGAAATTAAGTCAGACCCATAACAGTATCCATAAGTAATCTTTAATTTTCTGTAGTTTTTTTTCCCCCTGAAATAATTTTAAGAGCAATACTACTTTTTTGAGCACTTTTAAGACATCATTGGCCTCTGAAGCCATTTTGGTGATGGCAAGTTTTTTTTTTCCCTTCCAATCATCAGCTAGCCAATAGCATATGCAAAAATTAAGTGTTCAAGTTTGAACCAGAAGTAGTTGCTTTTCTTACCAAAATTCCAAGGAATTCCAATGAAAAGATCGGCATGTGGTTCTAGAACATGAAAAAAATATTCTAAGTATCATAAGATCCATCTTGGGCCTTTAAAAAGCAAAAGATTAAGGCAAGTATCTTTAAGGATGAAACTTTTCTGGCTGCTATAAACTCACGAAATCATCATTTAAAAAAATGAGAATGGGAAATGAGCATTAAAAGTCCAAGACACTTGACACGGAAAATAACCGGGGACTTCAGGGAACTGTAGTGTCAGTCTGAGAGGGCGGGCAAAAAAAAATGCCGATGTGTGTTAAGGTTTTAGAGAGATGTATGACAAGAAGATAGGAGGTGAAAGTTTCACTCTTCTTATCCTGCTCAGTCATATCTAGATTATTAAGTTCCATTCTCAGGACCCCCTTTTTAAGAAGTACATCAATCATCTGGAACACATCGAGAGAAAAGTTATCAGGATAGTGACAAAATCAACGTCCACACCATGTAAAGAAGCAAGGAAATGAAGTTGTTTAGTCCCAAGAAGAGAATATTTAGGGAAACATGATAACTGCTTGCAAATATTTGAAGGACTGTTTCATCAAAGAGGGGTTTGATTTGTTCTGCCTGGATCCAGGGGTAGAACTGGAATAAACTGGGGGAAACCGTAGAGTAGCAGAATTAGGCTCCATGTGAGGAAACGCTCCCTAGCAATACTCCCTCTACTTTTCAAAAGTAGAATATTAACAGCTGTTTTAAGAACAACTTTGAGTGACTAAGTCATTTTTAGCTATCATACACACCCACATTTGTAAATTAATAGTTAATTTATAAATTAACTACAAAAGACCTACGAAGGAAGATACTATCTTCATCCAGAGAAAGAACTGATAAAGATGTGTATAAAATGATTACATAAACACACACCACAGACTTATGTCTAATGGTAGCCATCTCTGGGGGGAAGGAAAGAAGGAGAGAAAAGGAGAACTTTACACGATATTTTTGTCATATATTTGAAAGAACAAGTTGTACATGGTAGATTTGCAGTTTCATATGCAAGCATCTTTCTTTTTTTAAAAAAAATTCTACTATTGTAGAAATGTTTGTTTTAGTTCATAAATTAAAATAAAATAAATAAAAATCTTTTTAAAAGTAGTGGGCTCTCTCAACTGAGTTCCCCAAGTATGAATTAAGTACCTATTATTTGTCTGGTACTGGGGAATAGAAAACACAGATGACAACACAGCTTGCCCTCAAGAAACTTACATTCCACTGGGGAAAAATATCTACATGCATAATACAAAATTTATAAAAAGCAAATAAAAACAATTTCAGGTAGGATACTGTTAATGATTGGAGGTGGTGGTGGTCAGGAAAGTAACTGTTTTAGAAGGAGGTATTATAGGTGAGCTTTAAATGAAGGATTCTAGGAAGTAGGGGTGAAAAAAAGCACAGAAAGGACAACTTGTACAAGAAGGTGGGAGATGGAATTCCACATACAAGGAATAGCAAGCCAGTCAATTTGCCTGCCTTTATGACCACTTGTCAGGAATATTATAAAAGGATTCCTGTGCAAATGTTTTAATATGGCTCTTCCAATAGAAGCAATTAGCCTAGAGCCTCCAGCACTTACTTGGCTTAATTCCAGTACACAGTAAGTTCTTAATAAATGCTTCCTGAATTGATTTTAGTTGAATACAAGCATTTCTGCCTGGTTGCCTATGAAGCCATTTCTAAGTTTAATCAGTTTCTTTCATGTCTAAAAGTTGTGTTTTGTCAAATGTTTCACAAAAGCAGTTCATGACACTGTCCCTGCTCATGACAGAGCACTATAAGGTAATTTTTAAAAATACCCTCATAATATGGCACCATGATTTGGTCATAATAAAATAAGTAGAATTCTGATTTCTTATTTCCTTCTACTTCAGAAATTTATATATACTTCAGAAACTTATTTATAAATCTAAACTTCTTAAATCTTTTTCTTTTGTTTCTTTTTGTGTTCTGCTCCTCAAAAAATTATTTCCTAACATTGCTTCTGGCTTATTTTTCAATTCATTTGAGAATAGTAGAGAAGAGCACAGAGGAATAAATAACAAACCAAAAAAAGAGCCATTCCAACCAAGACATCAACTGTTAAAACTTAATGATGATTAATTGCATTAATTTGAAACTGCATTTATTCAATTAATAAGCACTCAGTGCCTACTATGTGTCAGGTACAATACTAGAAATTATCTGGTCTGGATTTGTTAGAGTTTTCATAATACTTACAAACTTAAATTCACATGTGAAAAAGTATTGTTAATTGATAATAGCAGCCAGGTGTAATCACAGAACTATAAGGATGGAAGGGACTTTGAGATAAAATATTCCCAAATTTCTCATTTTGTAGATGAGGAAGCAGAAGCCCAGGAAAATTAAATGTTTCTCCCCAAGGTCAAACAGGTATTTTAATGGCAGAGTAAAGATTAGAAACCAAGTTTCTCAATTCCCAGTCCATGAGGACCATGAGGATGATGAGAGGATCATGAGGATGATGACAAGAACAAGAAACCTTAGCAATTGCATAGTGCTTTAAGGTCTACAAAACACTTTACAAATATTATCTCATTTACTTCATAAAGACACTGGGAGGCAGGTGTTCTCACCTCCTTCTATTGAGGATACTGGGTAGATATAGGTTATGTGACTTGGCAAGGAACACATAGCTAGTTTGTGTCTGAGACCATATTTGAACCCATGCCTTCTTGATTTTGGGCCAGTGTTCAGTAACTCAGTTTAGAGGTGCCATGCCCAATGTTAGAGATCACATATTTAACTCCTGAACTTCATTTGTGTAGCCTTGATGGGGGAAGAGGAAGGAATGGAGAGGGGAAAGAGATAGGGAGAGGAAGAGAGTAGGGAGAGAAAAGAGGAGGGAGGGAGAGAGTGAGAGAGGGAGACAGACAGAGGAAGGGAGGGAGGGAGGAAGAGATGGATGGAGGGAGACCTGTATCTGCTTAAAACCCTTACAAGAATGTAGGGAACTCGGAAATGTGTACTATTTGTCCAATAAAAAAATCCAAGAGAGACGATTCATAGGGGAATCAGATTTAGAGCTGGAAGGGATCTTGGAGATCCTCTTGTCTAACTTCCTCATTTTAAAATTAGAAAACTGAGACCCATGCACAATAACTTTTATCAGTGTAGGATAAGAATTTAGGTCCTTTGAATACAGAAATCACCAAGCATTTTAAGGTTTGCAAGATTCTGTTTCTGTTTTTTTCTCATTTGAGCTTCATAATAATCCTGGGCAGTGGGTGCTATTATTATCTCCATTTTATAGATGAGGAAACTGAGGCTGAAAGAGGGTAAGTGAATGTCCAAGGTTACATAGCTAATAAGTGTTTGAGGCAGGATTTGAACTCAGAGTCTTCCTGACTCCATGTCCAACACTCTTTTACCTATTTACCTACCTAGCTGCTAACCATGACTGATATATTTCTGACACAATCAGGATTCAGTCTACTTTGATCACTTTTTGTGGGCTTTTATGTCATTCCTTATTTAATATGCATGGTTTAGTTTTGATGCTTAAGGGTTCTACTTGCCCTTTCTCCCTCCTTCCTGCTATTCATATTAATAATTTTATGAAAGGGAAAGATCCTCTTTTATATTTCATTTTTTAAAGTTCTGACAAATTTACCCCATCCAATTAATGAGTGTGCTTTCAATGGTTTTATACAGTCAGTGATTTTTTAAAAATAATATTAAAAAGCAATGATTAATTTGAGTTAATGGGATGGTTCTCTGCTAAGGTATCACTCCCTGTGCTGCAGTATTAATCTCCAGTCAGTTTTTCATGCATGACTAATGTATGAACAACTCTATGTATTCATAGATGCTTCAACAAATTGTCATGTGGAAGTAAAAGAAGCCTTAGTTGTCAATTGTGGAAATTTTTTTTTTCCTGAAGACCCCATGGTGCTCAAATATACAGCTTTTGTATACTGAATAGTTAAGTATTTCTCTAACTGAAAAGGGCTAAATAGTAGGGAAAGATTCAGGGGGAAAAAGACACAGGTCATATAATACTAAGCACTACCACAGTTGGAGAGATTGCCATTAAATGTTACATATATATGTATTAGATTTTCATCTTGACCTACTGTTTGTGACCTGAATTCTCATCTCTTCATCCACTTTCCTCAAACAAAAAGTTGGAAAAAAAAAATATGGCCCCACCTCCCAACATACACTTCCTATTGGCAAGAGCACTCAATATATTTGGTGTCAGTGGATTTCTGCTCACCTGCTTTTTGTCAATGAGTTTGTGCCTGAACTTGGCTAAGATATGTCAACTCTGGATTTTAGTCTCTTTATCCGTAAAAAGGAAGATGAAGGCGGTGGAAACTAGATAATGTCTGCCTTCCTCTCTAGTTCAAAATCCTATGATCCTTAATTTATATTCAGGAAAATAAGTTTTAACAAATTTTGTAATAGAGAAAAACTTCTGACCAAGTTGAAGCAACACTTTTAGCAAATGTTATGTAGAACTGACTGTAGGACTTCAGAGCTGAAAGCGACCTTAGAAACTGAAGGCACATGTTATAACAAAACATGTTTAATGAAGTTTCATAGGACTTGCTGTCTTTCACTGTGGAGATTAACACAGGAATACAGTGCTATAAAAAATAATTTCTCATTAAAAATATTAAATACAGTACATAAAATAATGCTTTTGCAGAAGAAATATAATGAATACCACAATATGCTTATGATCAAAGACTACTAGTACTTTCTGTAATGGTTTTTGGGGTGATCACAGAGCACAAATCAAAATTTGGCCTGAGAAACTAATGCAAAAATATTGGATTAGAACAATTTCTATTGGATTCTGTTATATCCATGGTTAAACTAAGGTATTTACCTACATTTAAATGGTAATCATATTCCACCTTAGATGTGGACATATCTCTTATAACATATATGCTTAGAGACAAAGTGAAGCAATTTAATTTCCTGTGTTTTACACTATAACATATGTAGGTAAAGAAACCTAAGTTTCAGACCAATATGTATATAATATTATAATCCTGTCAGTAAGAGCTTCTATATACTTGAAAATATATATTTGTGATGATAATGAGATTCAACTTCTTTTATTTTTAATACAGCTTTTTAGGAGTTTACAGATTTAAGAGTCTCTTGGGACAGAAACACAATGCAAACCCAACTGTGGTTCACCTGAAGAACATTTACAGCTCCGCTGTATCTCCATCATTAGCAGTCTTTACACAGGATTCCTGTGCTAAATCAGTATGCCACAGTAACAAAGCCCACATTCTTTGCTGCCTAGGTATCAACCCAACTTTACTTTTTACCTTATATTTACTTTTTATTCATAGATCTCAGGAACATTTGGCAGAGACTACAGAGAAAAATCCCTTCTGTGCTAATGTTTGATTCTGGGTTATATTTTCCTACATATTAAGGGTATTTCAAAGACTCAGTGGTTTTTTGGGGGTAGGCGACAAAAATTATTTGGATTTTTTTTTTAGGTTATCTGCTATGAAAATTAAAACATCCCTTTGTCTAGGGAAAGGGTGTCTTGTGATTTCATCAGGGTAGGGATTTCCTGGTTAGTAAACTCCCATTGTCAATGGAGATGTACGGGATATAATCAGAGCTGCCTAGAGCATCAAAGATTCTGTTATTTGCTCACGTTGATAGAACCAGCCTGCATGTTATCAGAGGTGGGCCATGAACTCAGCTGGGAGCCTTCCCAACAGAAGCTGGGCCAGAGTACATTATACCTCTCAAGGCATAATTATTGTTGTACTTCAGTCATTTCAGTTGTGTCTAACTCTGTGACCCCATTTGGGATTTTCTTGGCAGAGTTACTGGAGTGGTTTGCCATTTCCTTCTTCCACTCATTTTACAAATGAGGAAACTGAGGCCAACAGGGTTAAGTGACTTGCCCAGAGAAACACAGCTAGCTAGTGTCTGTGGCCCTATCTGAAGTCAGGAAGATGAATCTTTCTGACTCTAGGCCCAGCACTCTATGCAATACTCCACATAGCTAACCCAAAGCATAATAGGTGAAATTAAATTTTTTTTAACAAGCTGAAAAATTCTTCCATGTTTCATTTCTTCTACATAAAGAAGCAAGAGAAAAATTTCCAAATGATATTTAAGCATTGAACAACACATATGATATTATTTTATAGGTAAGTATAATTAAGAACTTGTATGGTCTATCTTGGAAGAAAAGATTTTTCTTTGCTCTATTAGTAAAAAGAAAATCAATGAAGTAGCTGTCAATTTAGAGGCTTTCCTGATACAAATTTCTAAGTCCTTAGATCACATCATTAATTCCCTTGAGACCCTTGCAAGTTCTTTCAGGCCTTTTATATCATGCTTATACATTTTAAGTTAAAACCTTCATGGGCACATAAAGTAGTGTTTAACCTTTAGTTAAAATTATTAAGTATATCATGTTTACAATGCAAATTAAGATAGTTTAGTAAATATAAGTTGATTGCATTATCTGAAAGCATATGAGATTTATATAAGCCCAGAAGTTATGGTCAGATCATGATCTCATTTAAAAGTATCCATCCAAGAATTCTCCCAATTGACCACAATAAGAAATATACCTTTCAAATAATGACAAACCAGAAGTTTAACATACAAGATGGCTGTAGAAACCATTATCAAAGCACCTTTTCAACCCTATCACTCAGAGTCACAGTGACACAAAGCCAAAAGTTGTAAGAATGTCAGAATGTTTCCCTCAACCCCTGATTCCAACCTGTCCTAAGTTCTGTTAACTTGTATTGTACAGTATCTTTCATCTGTCATTTCCTTTAGATTCCATGGCTGCCATGTTTATGATATCATATATATCATTATATCATACCTGGATTACAATAGCCTGTCTTTTGACTCCAACTTTCCCTTCTAATCTAACACACACCTGAATTGATCTCTTTAAAACATCTGATTTCAGCAAGTCACTAACCTATCCAAAAATCTTTAATTGTTTACTATAGTCTTAGAGATGAAATCTAATCCTTTAGATAAAATCTAATCCTAATGCCTTGACCCTTTAATACTCATATATGGGCGCATCTGCATGTGGGCAGACCCACCTGGAGATGGATAGAGGAGCAGTGTGTCAGTTCCTAAGACCATTGGAAATATGTGTTTTCCTATGGTTTTAGGCGACCCCTGTGACCCCAGTGAAAGGGTCATTCGCGACCCACAGGTTGGGAACTGCTGCTTTAGCCCATCATTCAAGACCCTTTACAATCTGGCTTCAACCTATCCTTTGTTTAGAGTGAAGGGAACCCATTATTATCCAAAAACAGTCCTTTTGAACAGGATGAATTGTTAGGAAGTTTTCTGTCATATTGACCCTAAATCTACCACTCTGTAAATTCTCCCCATTGTTCCTACTTCTGTCATCTAAGGGTCCAATAAAACAAGTCTAATCCTTCAACATGACAATCCTTCATATACTTGAAGACATCTATAAGGTTTTTCTCCAGGGTAAAAATCCTAATTCCTTTAAATGATAATTTTTTTCCATGGACCTTTCCCATTCTGCACCTTTCTGGTCACCCTGGTCAGTTTCCACACTTCTGTCTTTCCTAAAATGTGGCATCTAGAACTGGATAGGTTATTTCTAATACGATCTGACCAGGGGACACTAGGGATACTATCAAAGTGCTCTGGACACTTTGTCTTTTTCAATGCAGACTTGGATTGCCTCAATTCTTTGTCATTGTTGCTATATGGCACTGCTGACAATATCTAAAGCATTGTCCCTCAAACAAAAAGTTGGAAAAAAAATACGGCCCCACCTCCCAACATACACGTCCTATTGGCAAGAGCACTCAATATATTTGGTGTCAGTGGATTTCTGCTCACCTGCTTTTTGTCGATGAGTTTGTGTCTGAACTTGGCTAAGATATGTCAACTCTGGATTTTAGTCTCTTTATCTGTAAAAAGGCTGCAAAACAGAGGACCGTTTTATAAATCAAAAGTTTTCAAACTGAAGTTGACAGAACGCCATCATTCTATAAAGGTACATTTTGAAACAAAGTATAGCTTCTCCCATGAATACTGTGGGAAGGAATGAACCAGGTTTTAGAATGTTTTTGCATTAACTGTCTTTACCATATTATCTGAGCATAGTAGTAGTGGCCTTTTGGGGACCCAGTGTGCCAATTTATGCAAAAGTTGGGGAGTGCTGCTACTCCCCTCCTTTTTGTTTCCTCACCAACTATGGTCTCCTCCTTACATGAAGATGCTCTGTCCAATCATTTTCTGTTTTGGCCAGAAACTAAGGATTTTCCCCTTCAAGATTAAGAGTTGTATGATTGTAAATTGGGCCATCTTTTGTCTCAATTCTTATCTACTCCTTAGTCCAATGGACATTGCCTTAGACAAACTGAGACCTGGGAAAGACCTCAATTTAGAAAGACCAAGGTCACCCACTGCATCTTGAGCCATTGCCAGTTGTCTAGATCTATGTCTCGCCACTGGACTTCCATGTTCTGGAGTCAAGAGTGAGGCTGAAGGTTTTGCTCAGCTCTTGCTTGCCTCACTTTAATCCAATTCACAGGCAAGTCAAGATATCACCTTCAAGATATCACCCTTGTAATGTCATTGGTCCTCTTCAAAAAGGAAAAATAAACAAACAGCTATCATATAGAGGTTAATTTCAACTTAATTCAATTTGATGAACATTTAATAAATACTAATAAAGTTGTAGATATTGTACTAAGTGTGGGTAATAAAAATAACAATAAAAATTAGCACATGGCACTTTGAGGTTTGCAAAGCATTTTACAAATATTCTCATTCAGTCTCACAATCACCCTTGGAACTAGGTGCTATTGTTATCCCCATTTTACAGATGAGGAACTGAAGTTGAGAGAAGTTAAGTGACTCGCAAGTAATTGTCTAAGGCTGGATTTGAAGTCCGGTTTTCCTGACTCCAGGTCCAGAGCTCTCTATTCAGTGCACCACCTACCTGCTAGAGACATGAAGAACAATAAAAAGAGTTCTATGCTCTTAAAGAACTTAATTCTACTGCAGGGAAACCAATGTATACATATAAGAAGATGCAAAATGTATTTAAAGCAAAGACAAGGTAATTTGAGGGAAGGCCTAGGAGGAAGTGGCACCTGAGCTATGCTTTGAATGGAGCTGAGGATCCAAAGGGGTGAAAGGGAGGATGGAAAGAATTCAAGGGATAGAGGAAAGGCCACATAGAGGCATACAGGAGGGAGATAGAATGTGTTATATATAAGGAGCAACAAGAACTCATTGTACTTGTAACACTCAGTACCCAGTATAGTGTAGGTGCTTAAAAATACCTGATTGAAACAGAGGAATATGCTTGCAACTATGTGGCAGACAGCCTGCTAAGTGCTAGGGATACAAAGAAAGACAAAAAAGAGGGTGTTCTGCCCTCACAGAACTCACATTTGAACCGCTGATTCAACATACAAATAACTATTTGTATACAGAAGAGAAGGAATGTCATCTCAGGAGGAAGACACTGGAGAAGGTAGGTAGTGAAAGGTCCCCTTGCAGAAGGTGGAATTTGACAGGAGTATTTAAAGAAGACAGGCAGCCATGGTCAAAAAGAAAGAATATTCCAGGCATGGTGGGTAGTCATTTAAAAAGCACAAAATTAGGAGATAGAGGGTAGTGTGGGAGATAGCAAAAAGGCAGATGTTGCTGGATCATAAAGTAGACTGAAAAGAATCGGTCAGACAGCTAGGAGGGGTATCAGGAGAGTCATGTCGTGAAAACCTAGAGAGGAGAGTATCCAGGAGAAAAGGGTGAGTGATCAACAGAGGTTGTAGAGAGGTGAAGAAAGATGAAGACTGAGAAAAGACCATGAGAGATTTACGAGGTTACAGATCCAAAAGGGAGCCACTTGATCTTTTTAAAGAGAGGAGTGACCTGGTCACAGCTGTGCTATATAAAGTAAGGATGGGGGAAGAGAGAGAATGGAAGCAAAGAGACCAATTAGGAGGTGATTGACAGGGTTCAGGTGAGAAGTGAAAAGGGCTCGCAGCTGATTGGATGCAGGTGTTCAGGGAGAAGAGTCAAAGATGAATCTGGGTTGTGAACCTAGGTGAATGCAAAGATACTGGTACCCTTGAGAGAAATGGGGGAGTGAGGAAGAAGGAGGGGTTTAGAGAGAAAGATGAGTCCAGGTTCGGACTTGTTGGCTGAGATGTCTTTGACACATTTGCTTAATCACCCTGTTCTCAGGTTAGAAAAAACAAAAGTTTACAAGGAAAAAAGTTCTACAACCTCATGAAGTTTGAAAATGATGGTTATAAACAATAGATTTCCTTCTGCCTTTCCTAAATGTAATATTCTTTTGGGTAAAAAAAAGGCCTGAACAACTTGGAAAAGCAAAGTATTCTCGGTCTGGTTAATCTAGTGTAGAATCATGCAATAGACACCTAGCTGGTCATATATTATAAAACTTAAGAATTAAAATTATTCATGACCTGAAATTGCAAATAGTAACACTTAAAAAACCACTATATACATATCAGGGAACACAGACCAGAGACCAAGGTAAAGGCCTTCCAGAAAATACTGTCATTTTATTAAATGAGTATGGAAAAAAACCTTGACTTCTTAAGATGAAGAAATTCCTCAAAGTGAGCTCAGTAATGTTGTTAAAAGGAAGCTGAAGCAAAAATAAATTTTTTAGTTCTTCCACCCACAATCATGGAATTACGAGTAATGTCATTAAAGCCAGACCTTGTGATTTAAGGGAAAGGGAAGGAGACACTATTTCTTTAACCTTTGGATGAAAATTCTTTCTTTATAATCACCAAAGAACCTTGAACAATGTCTACCACAGAGGCACTTAGTAGATATTGGCAAATTGGTTGATTTTTTTTCCCCCATAGATGCTACTCTATTTCAAATACAGGCAAGAAAGCAAGAAGCAGAGCTTTCATTTCATGCGAGGGAGGTTCTGTAGGACATTCTCCCAGTGTCAGATCTGGAACTCAAAACTCTTCTGAATTCAAGTTCAATGTACTTTCCATTGTGCACAAAGCCTTTAGAGAGAATTCAGTAAAAAGACAAATTATAAAATCTTCATTAGCTATTGCATACTAAATAAGACACAATTCCCTGTACCTCTATGCTCTAGGTTTCTTTGTTTAGATTATAGATAGGCTGATATATCGAAAAGTCTGAGTAAGGTGCAAAAGTCCTCCCCCCACTCCCCAGTTCTACTCTGGTGACTCATCTGGGTGTGGTGGAGAAAGTCTTCATTTCAGAAACATCAACTTCATTTCAAACCACGGCCCTCCCACTCCTCTAGCCAGAAAACCATCAGAGGCAACTAGGTAGCACTGGGTCTAGAGTCAGGAAGACCTGAGTTCCAATACAGCATTAACAAATGCTTAATAAATGGACTTATTTCCCAATGCAGTTCTCATCAACCCTGTCCCACCCCATGGAAGTCCTGCATTGTAACAAATGTATAATTAAAAAAAAACCCACCAAAACAATGTGAAACAGAATGTACTGGTCTTTCCTACTTCATCACCATTTGAAGTAACCTGAGATTCTTGGATTTAGACCATCTAGATTTAGATCCCAGCTCTGCTAATTTTCAAATTACGGAAACAAAGGCAAATCATTCTCATCTCATACTTATCAACTTCAGTTTTTCTATTTATATAATAGAGATGATAATAATACTTAAACTACCTAGCTGACAAGATATTTTTGGTCACATGTTTCATAAAAATATAAAGTATTATGTAGATATGACATATTAAAAGATATTTACCTAAACTTTAAAATATTTAGGGTAGAATGTAATGACAAAAATTAGGGCAAGGAAATCAACCAAACTGAGCTTAACTTGCTCAAAATTTTTTCTTGAAGGAAGCTGCCAAAATTTCTATTTCTACTCATTTCTGCCTCTCCCTATTCCCTCAGAATTCTTGGTCCCTTCTCAATAGCTGCCTTATGATAGACTGGCTTTATGTGGGCTACTCTATTATGTACTGAGCTTCCAATCACTTGAAGCATTTAAAGAGACTGCATGACTACCTTTCGTACATGCATATAGTAGGCTCCCTATTTGTGATGTGCAGATTTGAAATGAAGTCTGACGTCCTTTCCAACTTGATAACTCTTTATCATTCAATTCTAACACTACAGAAAATCCCATTGCCCATTGTTTTCCCTAATGGACATCTAACCAGAAAGAAAGGTAATTTAGAGTCAATTACACAGTACTCAAGGGGAAATTAGCTCTGAATCACAAGATACAAACATCTGTAGACCCTCAAATTAATTGGCAATGTTTATTAGTAGCACACCATTCATCTAAGTTATAAAGGAACTGAACACACTTGCAAAATAAACCAAATGTGGTTGTACTTTCCACAAATGTCATATAATTAGTCAAATGCAATAAACCATAAAAATACTCCAGAGACTTCCAATACTAACAAGAACTATGCATTACTTTCTGGTAATGTCAACTGCATTATCAATATCTAATCATAGTTTTGGCTCATCTAATTTTCTACATTTCCCTTTACTTTAGAAACATAAGCATCCTAAGGTAGATTAAATCAGTCAGAACTTCTGATTTCATTAATGTAAGAAAACTCTTATATAAAAACTTCCCCCACTATGGTATGGAACAGAAATTTGCTTATCTTTTATAGTTTTATTAGTGACTGACATATTGAGAGGAGAAGTAGCTTTTCCATGATCAGACAGCTAGTATACACCAGAAGCATGATTTAAACTTAGGTTTTCCTAAGGCTTCTAGCCCCATACCTAGCAGCTTCTCATAAACTAATAGACTATAATAATATTCCTGGATTAAACCTCTTTAAATTAGTGTTTCTACTGAACTCAAATAATAACATTAAAACAAAAAAGCTTAAGTGCAAAGCTGTTTGTTGTCTCCTCCATTAGAAAGTGAGTACCGGGAGGACTTAGGCTGATTTATGTTTAATAACTATTCTTGAATATAACTGGTTTCCTTTGTAGTCCTATATGTCTTTTATGCATTTAAAAATATTATTTTGAGATGGGAGTCCATAATCTTTACCAGACTGCTGGTACCAGCATTGCACATAAAAAAAGTTAAGAACCACTGCTTCAGGGAATTTGTAGAAGTGGAAAGTGTAGTGGCAAACAGTACTGGATTTGGAGTCAAAAGACTTTTCTATTGCCCATTATTTCCATCCTTGGAAAATGCTTGGAGAATGCTTTCTTTTACTTGGTTTCTATGAAGAGCCTAAGTTCCTGGGGAGGCAGTATTGCATCACGGAAAGAGTATTGAACATGGAGTCATAAGTGATGAATCCACATCTTAATCCACCCAGAGCAACAAGTGAGTCAATATGTGTAAAACACTTGGTTCTATATAAAGTACAGAATGATGTTAATAGTAGTGATTATGGTTATAATCCATTTCACAGATACACAATAAAGTATCAATGATTTATTCTCTACCCTATATTTTCTAAAAGAAAAAAACCAATAATACCCCAAATCCCTCAAACACACTAATTATATAAATAACATGTATATGTATTACATATTACTTCATACATATAATACACATAAATGTGCATATTAAAATACTGAAAATGTAACACCACGTATTACATATAATTATACATGCAAAAATATAATCATTACATTATAATAGATGCTCAAAATGTTTTTGAATGTTCTCCTGTTGGAAATACTGCCAGAGTCAGCTCATGAACCACATGAAATGGTCTCATCAGTTTATTATAACACCTCTTTTCTGACCAAAAATAGTATTGCCAATTTTATTACTCACATAATCCACTGGTTAAAAAAAAAAAAGTACACCCTTGAAGAAGAAAAAAAAATACAGAACCATTCCAAAGAATGGGCCTACGGTTCTGTGGGTACCGTGAGAGATACAATAAAAACAGAAATGTAAATGCTACTGTTGTTGAATCATGTTCAACTCTTTAAGACCCCACTTGGCGTTTTCTTAGCAAAGATACTACAGTGGTTTGCCTTTTTTTTTCTCCAGCTCATTTCACTGTTGAGGAACTGAGGCAAACAGGGTTAAGTGACTTGCCCACTGTCACTCAGCTTAATTGATGCCAAATTTGAATTCATGTCTTCCTAACTGTAGGTGCCAAGCTCTATCTACCAGTGTGCCAGATAACTGATTGATTAAAGAAAAACTAATCTTTGTCTCATAGCTCATCATAAGCATATAAGTAGAAAGTAAGATTCTCCCTTGCCTTTTACTTTTTTATCTATTTCTTTATCTCTTGCATTTCTTAACTGAGTATATGTATTTTTTAAAAGTATAAGATCACCTCTTCCATCACCACCACTACCACAATCAAACTCTGGAAACAGTTTAGCAGTCACTTTTGCAGAAGAAACTGGTTAGTTTTCAAATGAAAACTCACTTTTCTTTTTTGTAATGCAGATAGTTGGAGTATTATTATTTCCCCTTTCTCAAATGATCATTTCTTTCATGGTTAATTCTTTAATAAAACAAGAATCTAATTTCCTTCCTTTATTCCCCCTACAGTAGTGGATAAAGTAGGAGAGGCTTGGAGTTAAACAGAAATTGTGTATCCCAGTTAGAGAAAAGAGTCACATGAGGTTTTGTCCTTGCTTGGAAAGGCAGTGGGTCCTCAAAATTAAATATGAAGATTCCGAACTCTGTTGCTCACAAGATTAGGATGACATGATATGATGGATCTGCCCCTCAGGGTGTCATGTCTCTTTGGTTCATTATTCCACCTAGAATTATTCCAGAAAAATCTCTAAATACATTTTACATTAGTTCAGATCTAGGTTTCTCCAAATGTAGATAATGAGGTCTTGGCTCCCATTGCACTCAAGGTAGCAATATACATGAATAGAAGAAAACCCTTTATTTCACCCCACAGAAAATGCAGAGGATGCAAGGGACTCACAGGAGGAGCTCATTAATGGATACCGAAACACATAAAGCAGGTGACTAGCTCTTTGCCTCTATCTATTATCTTTTCTTTTCTCCCCCGTGAACATGTGCTATTCCTACCCTGCCCACCCCACCCCTGCAAGCAGATGTTAAGTTCTTGGAAAGGGATTGTTTTAGTCATGTACCAAGCATAGTGCTTTGTACATAGCAAGCATCTAATACATATTTCTAAAACTGAGTCTCTGATATGTGATCGCCTGCTTTTTACAAGTTTCATCAAGATGTCATTACAGATTATATGACAGGAGTTTCAAGGCCTTATTAAAGAAACTGGGTACATCTCTGATTGGGAGAAAAAATTAAGAAGGGAGAAGAGAGAAGAGGACCAAGTGGAGGAGTGGATGAGTATTTCCAAGGAGATTTAATTAAATGAAGGTTATTTAAGAGTCATTACTCCAACCAGGAAGTTTTGAAATGGAAGTTTTTAGTATAAGTATATATCAAAAGAATGAATCTGAATGGTAAAATTAATATCTGTTTTTAGATCAATCCAATAATAATAAACTTTAGAGAAACTGCCCAAATTATTTTCTTACATATTAAACACCACTTCAATAAGTGGGCCATTATTACTTGAGGCATGCGGAAATTGTTCCTTATTTGGAGACTTTGGTTAGATGATATTGGACCTCTAATTTATTCAAATGACTTCCTACTTACTCAAATAAAGTAATCTTTGTAAAAAATAATACAAAATAATCCAGCAGTTTAAGGAAAGAAACAAAGTTACTGTTTACTACATTTGCCAGTTTCAAAGAAAGGTCATAAATACAGTATTAGAATTTAGAAGAAAGACTAGTATAGACATAGACCAGAACTTATTAATCAGAATTCCTGACATGGAAGATTATGCAGTTGTATGCCACTGAAATTCAGTGTCACAGCTTTATTTCTTATTTTCCCAAAGATTAGGGTAACTAACACTTTACAGGTATTCATTGATGTGTCCTAAAATAAGCTATAGAAAAAGCATCTAAAATTCTACAAACTGAGCCCCATTTTCCATTGAATCTTACATTGAAATGAACTGATCCCTCATGGCAATTTATTGGTGGGAATGAATCACCTTTTCTACAGAGGACTGATTATGTATATATGTATGTATGTATGACAGAAACCAACTGTTCTTACCATTTGCCAGGTAATCATACTGATAGCTCTGCCAGAGCTATCAAACCAACAAAACAGTTCCACTTTACTAAGCACTAAAAGTGCATGTGTGGTTCTAGAGCAGTCTTGCTAATACTGATTGATAGGAATGGCATCCTTTACAAGTATCTGAAAATGGAAAACAACCTAACTCTGTCTCATGTTCATATGTATAGTACAGATATGTTTGGTTAGACCATAATGAGGCTGAGTTTAGCTATAAAAATAGAAAAACCTGTCATCTACCAAGCATAAAATAAATGCCAGCAATTACCTTCTTTCAAGAAGTTTGACAAGAACCTTAATCTGAACCCACTAATAACACTTTTTGACCAATGCCAACCAACTACCTTGAAAAAAAAAGAATTTTCCTGTCAACATAAAAACTGCTGACTCAATGATAAGCTGTTAGCATACTAGAAAACCATCCTTTAGGATTGCAACCAGTCAGAAAATATAAACTATGTGTAATGATAAGGATGGCTTTAAATAGTTTCTACCACTACAACTATTTTTTCCATACTTGCAATTTCACAGTGCACATAGCTACCAATATGGAAACTCTCTTCAACAAGTCATCTGTAATTCAGAGATTTAAAAAGTTGCCTGGGACATTGAAAGGTTAATTGACTTGTAGAGGGTCAAATTTGGGGTTCTGTTGGCAAAGATATTGGAATGGTTTTCCATTTCCTTCTCCAGCTCATTTTACAGATGAAGAAACCAGGGCAAACAGGGTTACCCAGCTAGTAAGTGTCTGAGGGCAGAAATGAACTCAGGAAGATGGGCTCTCTTGACTACAGGCCTGGTGCTCTACCCACTGTGCACCTAGCTGCCCCTACTATATTAAGTATTACTAAATGAACAATATAGCTAGAGGAAATGGCAATTTCTTAATAATGACTTCCAATGGCTACAACTGAAAAAAAAAAAGAGAATTCTAGTGTGTTTTGATATAATTGTGCTTTGTTGATTAATGATAATAAGTAGCTGACAACATTCAAGGTAGTCACATTTTCAGGTGTCACTAGAACTCCTCAGCTCAGACCCTGAAAAGCATTATGTAATGAAACGGAAAAGCACTTATTAGTTGCTTACTACTGTCAAGCACTGTGCCAGGACTTGGTAAATCTAAACGCCAGTGGAAGGGATCCTTAGAGGGCACTGCTGGGAAGGAGACAAAATGACGGTGTCTGGGTAGACGGGATCCAGGGCGGGACTGCTGCAGGGAAGGCACAGAACCTGGTACCCCAAGCTGGTCCGAAACCCGGGAGGGGCTTGCATTAATGTGGTCACTGAGTAGGATGTGGGTTGGGGAAATTGGTATCTCATTAAATCTCATATCTATTTTGTATTCTAAGGTATTTGTAGAGTCCAAATAGAAGGACATGACTTCTTCCCCAACAAGAAGGATGTGGTAGTCTTCCATGTGTTGTTTAGAGATGATATTGTGCCAAACTACCAAATCTCAAACTACCACAGACCCTCCTAAATGAAATCCATATCTATGCAAAAGAAATGTGCCTGACAATGACTAACTACGACACGTAGCCTGATAGGCAGCTCACTGTGTTAGTCTGTCAAAATGCCTATCTCTGGTAGGCTGCGAGGATGGACAAAAAGCTAGGCCCATTCTCCTCCCAGCCTTCCTGACTTTCTCTAGATTTCAAACCATGCCTCTTCTACTGCTGGCTTATCCTGGAACCTCTCTGGGGACTCCTCAACCCAGGAACAGCCTACCTCCCCAGAACCACTCACCGTAGAATGTCCCTCTGCAAGACCTATCTCTCTTCTTCATTGGTGAGTCCCTCCTGAAGTCTCTATTCTGTAGAGAGGATCAGGCCCATGGTCTCACATTCTCCCCAAGTCCCTGTTCATGACATCCTCTGGACTTCAGAAATGTGATTACCAGCAGTTATTTCATTCCCCCCTTCTCCTACTCCATCACTTTTCAATCCCACTTTGTCTCCATCAACAGGTAAACTCCTTGAACTCAGGGACTGACTTTGCATCCCCAGCACAATGACTAACACAATATAAGGGCTTAATAAATACTTACTTGCTTCCTTCCTTCTAGAATTGAATCAAAGGAATAAAGTGGGCTAGATTGCATCTGGGAAACTATATAGTACTTTTAATTACTTCAAGTTGCTCTCAGATACTCCCTCCTGTTTTTTTTAAGTACTAATATTTTCCCTGTGATTGTATGACTATAAATCATAAAGCATCACAACTTTGAAGAATTAAAACCATAGATGACACTTAACTCAATAGAGGGACTACTAGTATCCATATAAGTAGACTGAAGTATATTACCAACCATGGATTTTCTGCAGTAAATGGCATAAAATACCTTATTCTGGAAATACATGATTGAAAAAGGAAGTATGCTGGTCATGTTGTAAATGCAAGAGATGTAGATGTAGAACCAGCTGCTATACTGGTACCAAGAGATGGTTAGAGTTCCAAATGAAGACCTATAAGGCCTTACTTCCCCCTTTCTTCACCTTCCCCCTTCTTTCTCCCATCTTCCTCCTCCTTTCTGCACCTTCCCTCCCCTCCCTACCCTGTCTTGTTCCACTGACTTTTCCCACTTTTTTTTTCTCCTTGATGATTTATGGCACAACGTAGGCAAGAATCTCACCCCCAAAATATGAGTAAAGTTGTAAGTTTTTCCACTGGAGTACTTTGATCAGAGCCGAGAACTAAGTATGGGTATCGTCTTTTTGCTTAATGAGAGCAAGAACCATGTCATACCTTCATATGTCCTACAGTGACTTAAAAATTCAACATGTCTCCTTGAATATCAGTAACATTTGCAATACATGGTTACCAGGATAAAGTAGAAAAGGGAAGTCTCAAGACACAGGAAAGGACTATATGAGAAGAGGTAGAAGGCACACATCATGTCCATGTCTATTCAATACAACAAAAATGTGCTAAGCACCACAAAGTAGCTTATTTTAATTTTGTTTCATTTTTTAATAATAAGCATCTCACTTAGGAAGACCTGAGTTCAAATTTGGCTTCATATATTTACTAACATTTACTGGCTATGTGTGACTGGAGAAGTCACTGTGGCTATTTCCTTATCTGTAAAATGGGCATAATAGCACCTACCTCTCAGGGCTGTTGTGAGGATCAAGTGAGATAATAATTTTAAACTGCTTAGCACAGTGCCGGCATGTGGTAAACACTATATGAATGTTACCAATCATCATTATTATTTCACATATCCATAGAATTGTGACAAAGTAGAAAAAATGATGGATTTGTAGAACAGAATCCTGGGTTGGAATTTCAGATCTGACACTTTGCCACCTATGTGACAATAGGAAAATGGAAAAATCTAAATCTTTTCCATACGTATAAATTAGGGAGAGCTGTATTTGCACTATCCTGTGTGATGGAACCCACTCTCTGCCAAGCATTCCCCTTTCCTCCCAAAGTGGGTTAGCCTAACTTCTCCCTGAAAGGCAACAAAGCTCTCCCTAGGACTTGACTGGCTCAGAGAACCTCTTTTGACACAGGTTCCAGAAAAGACTCTGGCTTCCAGGTCATCTAAGGATTGTTTAAAAAAAAAAAAGGCTCATCCACTTCCCTTTAGACTTGTTCCTAACTGCATGAATCATCGCACCTTATTTTACAGACACAATGTATTTCTTTAGAGAGATAAGAGGGTAAGTCTACCCAAGTTAAACAATCCCTTCTATGGTTATGTAAGCCTCCTTTTGTTAAATGTTCAATATCCAAGGAGTGCTTCATTTCTATCCAACTGAACCTGAGTCAACAAGGCCTCAACCAGAGTCAAGCCCATCCCTAACAATCTACCTCACAGAGTTGTTAAGAAAACTATTCTATAAACTTCTAATGTGCTATATAAATGTGAGTGGTTTACTCTATCTAACACTCAAATATTTGCCTCTGTGATGGAGGGGAAAGCATATGTTCAGATCTTTCCAACATTAAAGATGACTAATTTTAAAGTATATTTTCATGTCACATTGAATATTCTGATTAATTTTGTTGAACTAATCTTTTCTTCTCTTTTAGAATTATTACAAGAGAAGAAAGAGTAAGAAGAAGAAAGAACATTTTTAAGAAATATAGATGATATAAAAACAATATATTAATAAAAGTTTGGGGGCAGCTAGTTGGTGCAGTAGGTAGAACACTAGCCCTAGAGTCGGGACAACCTGAGTTCAAATCTGGCCTCAAAAACTTACTAGCTGTGTGACCCCTGGGCAAGTCACTTAACCCTGATTGCCTCCAAAAATAAAATAAGTGAAAATTTTAAAAGTGCATTTATATGTGAAAGAACACAACTAGGCTATTTTCTACAGTTAAATGCTGCTGTGTTCACTCTTCATATCTTGACTGAATTAATTATATTGGGTCAACACAGTTCATCAGTTGCCTAATCCATATACTATTATTTTGAGGGAAGTAGAGTGGAGTAGAGGAAAACAGGAAGAGAGGAAGAACTCATTACTCCTTCAACTTTCAAAAAATCCTTTTACTGATGAAATAAAAGTTAAGCTCTTTAGGAGAAATGTTCCATTTAGGATTGATTTTCTAAGAAGAATCAGTTAATCCTCAAAGGACCTGATTGTGCAATATTAACTCTAGGAAAACTACTATTTCAAGTGGGAATTTTTCTGCAGAATGGCTGAATCAGATTCTCATTTCTATATAAAAGCAAAATCTTACGGGAGGTGGGGTAAGGTTAGGAGGGATAGAGAAGTAGAAGCTACTAACACAGACTCTCCTATTCAAAGAAAAACAAATTATACATGACTCAATACATTACCAGATAGACTAATTCAATTACCTGCATGGCTATGACATCTGGATTTCAAAATGATCCTAATAAATGCAAGACCAATTAACTCTGTGTTCTCTATTTCATGGTCCTTCTCTATTCTAACTCACACTGGAAACCATCATAAGATTCCTAAAGACACTCTTACTTTTTTAAATCAAGAGTGGTATTGTTCAGTTTCATCTTCCTGGGTTCTCTGTAATACCATCAGATCACCAGCTAATCCACAGTACTCTTTGCCTCTTCCCTCTCTGGGTTTTCCTACTGTAGGAGTTTTTACGTGAAGTCCACAAACTTGTTATTTTTTAAAATTTGAGAACTGTATCTGAATAATTATCTTCCTTTGTAATGCTGTGTCTCCTCAGTATGAAAAAAAGCCAAACCCCTAAAAATAAACTTGGCAGTGGCAGGGTCTCTAGAACAAAATATAAAAAACACAAGGAGAAATATGAGTTTCTTCATCTCTTATGCTTCTCTCTCTATAAACCATGACAGTTGAAAATACTCATTTTCACCTATCCATGTATGGCATAAAAAAATTTACTAAAACTACTCAAACTCATATCTCAGTTCATTCCAATAGAGAACTCTCCCTAAGAAATCTTGTGGCCAACACAAGTTAAATATTGCTAAGATGAAATGAATGGCTCATTTTCTTCCATGTCGCTTTCAATATTTAATTTCACCATAGTGGATAGTGGTTCACTGGGTACCATAGTATAGGGTCTCTGTATGGTGTAGTAGGCACACTACTCTTAGACACACTAGGAGTCAGAGACCTGAGTAGTTAAACTTCTTTGTCTAAATTGGTAGCTGATCTAGACAAGTCACTTAACATCTGTAAGTTGCAGTTTCTTCAGTATACGAGATCACTGACCTTTAAGATCTCTTCCAGATCCATATTATTTGTTACTATGTTGTTTCTACTCTATCTTCTATAGGTCCATGGGTACCCGCTTAGGTGATGTCTAATGCATAAATCAGCC
This sequence comes from Pseudochirops cupreus, assembly GCA_028627135.1. Lineage (NCBI taxonomy): Eukaryota > Metazoa > Chordata > Mammalia > Diprotodontia > Pseudocheiridae > Pseudochirops > Pseudochirops cupreus. The sequence goes on from CM053581.1 coordinate 445,268,350, forward strand.
TTATACAAATTCTTATGGCGTTCCTATATAAATTACTGTAGACTGTGCCCACTTTGGCATCTGAGAGATAGGTAAGCAGAGAGAGGGAGTTTCTCAAGTCAGGTCTGCCAGAAGATAAGGATAGAGGTCTGGACCCGTTACCTACCTACCCTGAGGAAGGTAAAAAATATTCCAAAACTTTTTCACTTTTCTGCCACTCTGACATTCCAAGGAGAACAAAACAATGCGATGCTGGCTTTCTCACATAAGTTAAAATAATAGCTGGCCATAGTTATCTGACTGGAAGAGCCTCTTCCATTGTATTTGGGAACAGAACTGAACCTAGGTAAAATTCTGAAGTGGGAGCACTCCCACTCCCACTCCCCTTCCTAGGCCTCTCTCTCACATCCTGTTTCCAGTTTCCAGATTCTCAGCTCCTATTCTACCTTATGTCCCCCTAGGTATCCCCATATAGGTCTGCCTTCCCTTACCAATGACACCCGAAGTTCATCATTCGGCAGCAAAATCACAAGGATCACTAGATCACTGTGGAACATTTTAAACTGTTGAGGGATTTACAGATATCCTGACACCTATGAACTAGCTCAAGATGGCTTACAATTTCAGCATTAGAGCACACTACTGTCCTTTCACAGTTCTCAAATGTTAGAGATGTGTTTATGTTTACTTATACTTTTGACTGCATCAGTAACTTCTCCAGCTTTTTAATTTGCCATGCCATACCTTTGCAGAGCTGGGGTTTTGGCACTTGCTATGATAAAAAACTAGTTCAGTGCAAAAATCAATGTCAAACAGAAAACGAGGGTGTCAGTGCACAATGTGATTCTAAGGTTTGAGAAGTTGCGCAGAACCCAACAGTGTGCATATCCCATTAATAACTGCAGTTATTTAAGAATGAAATAAAATGTTATTTCACCTTTTATGCATTTTTTTAAATGCCTACTAGTCTGTTATGTTATAAATATTTATTATGAACCTAACTACTTAATAAATATTAGGTATTTCTTCTGACCTAGAGGTGCTATGAAAAAAATTACTAAGAGATTAAGGATGCCATAAATAGAAGTTTCAAAACCTCTACTCTACCACCACATTACATATTCCAAATTCTGGACCTACTCTGATAATCTAAATTCTCATTCAGTGCAGCAGATCTCAACTAAGAAGGTAAGATGTTGAATTTTTTTTACACAAATTGCATGATGATATAGTTCTTAAGCTCCTCGATATTTATTTGTAAACACAAACTAATTTCTAATTACCATAATCTTGGAGATATACAGGAAAGAGTTGGAAGATATTTTCCTGTTAAGTTGCCCCACTTGCCTCTCAGTAAGACTTGTCCTGGCAAAGGAAATGTGGATTGTTTTTCTTACATCACAAACCTGGAAATTCAATATAATATTTACTCACTTATTTCATGCACTGATCTTCCATTTTCAGGAATCACAGATTATTGTCAATAGACCTTAAAAGATCATTTGGAGCAGACCCCTGCCTTTAAACAGCTAAAAAAGCTCTATTTTCATTTGAGATGTGGCGATTAAAGCCAGAGTGATAAAGTTAATTTTATGTAAAATCTCCCACATCTACATTCTTCTCTGTAGTCTTGCCAAGACTTTCTTAACATAGGCCCCCATTAATCACTGGTAACCTCTTACTCAGTGGGCAAATTCTCACTTCTAGAACCACTCAATTCCAAACCATCCTTACCAACCAATGCCAAGTTGTCTTTTCTATATATACATCATATTGATCATGACACCTAACTTATCTGCCTTTGCATAAAATATTTTTATGCAATAGACTAAAAATCAGAAACTCTTAAATAGTCATTTTGTCTTGGTCATCTTATAATATAAAGGCTTCAGTTACGTCATGTAAAATGATGGGAATCTTTTGCTATTTTAAAAGTCTCAGCTAAGAAATAATGAAGCAGATACACCGCGACAAGAGTAGAGAAGGGAAGAGAAGGGAAGGGTGTGATTATTTTAGAAGTAGAATTAACAAAACTTTGGCTGCTGTTTGTATATAGGAGAGGTAAAGAAGAGTAAACAGTAGAAGATGACCACTGGGTTGTGAAAATGAGAAGGATGGCAGTATTCTTGACAGAAACAGGGAAGAAGTTTAGAGGGCACAATTTGGAGGAAATCTCAAAAAGGTATTCTGTTTTGTACATGCTAAGGCCGAGACAGACAAAAACATCCAGTCAATAGTTAGAGATTTGGGACTGCAGTTCAAAGCAAGATTAGGGCTAGAAATGTAAGTCATGAATAAGTTTAACCTTTGGAATCTGAGAAGGTCATCAAGAGAGTAAAAGTATAATAAGAGGTCAAAGACAGAATACTGGTAAAGGATTAGGGCATGAGTAATGATGCTTCAAAAAAGAATTAGATCAGTCGGATCACTAGGAACAGGAGAAAGCAGTACTACCACTGAACACCTAGGAAGAAGAGATTATTCAGAAGGAGGGGATGTATAACAGCATCAAAGTCTATGAAGAGCTCAAGAATTAGATGGACTAAGAAAAGTGCATTGCATTTAGCAATAAACAGATGGCCTTTGAAAGAGCAGTTTTAAATGAGTGGTGGTAATGGAAGACAAGTTGTCAGGAGTTGAGAAGTTAGTGGGATATGGGGAAATATAGACAATTGCTATAGTCAGCTTTTTCTAAAAGTATGACTGAAAGGGTCAAGAGATAGAGAAAAACATCAGACATGTATGATCTGACGAGGAGTGAAAAAAGCAGAACCCAGAAAATAATAGGCAAGATGAGTCAAAATGGCCAGCATTTATTAAGTACCTATTGTATGCTAGTCAGTACAAGCTCTGGGCATATAAAGAAACTATACATAGTGTTCCTTTATCTTCAAGGAGCTCAGAGGACAACATACAGACAGCTAGAAATAAACAAGGCAGATAGAGTGTAAATTGGAGATAACAGCAGACTATAACAATGTAAGTGAAAAGAAGCCAGATATAGTTTCTTTTTTGGTTGGTTTTGCTTAACTTGGTTAAAAGTAAAGGATTATTGGGTGAGAGACAGGGGTGCTGTATCTTGAAATGACTGATATGAATTTAGGCAAAATAAAATATTCTTAAAACTTCTTTTAATAGTTTTTAAAAAGAATATTCCAATTTGCTACTATATCCATTTATTCACCAACTTAGTCTCCTTTCATTAATTCCTTCCTTCTTTCCTTCCTCCCCTCATGTGTTTCCTTCTCCCTGCCCCTTCCTTCTTTCCTTCCTCACCCAAGCTGGAAGTAGAGTGATCACTCAAGAGCTTCATCACATTGCTGGTAAGCACTGAAGCTTTGATAGCCTCCATTTCCAGTCCGGGTTGGCTTGAAGTTTTTAGCAAGCTTCCTAAGGCAGCCTAGTTCCCTCTTTCCCCTTTTCTCTTGGAATTTACCATACTGATACCAGATTTAGTGTTAACATCCTATTACAGCCCAGAACTCTCAAGCTCTAGTGATCCACAAACTTCAGCCTCCACAGTACCAGGAACTACAGCAGTGGTTCTCAACCTGTGGGTTGTGACCCCTTTGGGGGGTCAAACAACCCTTTCACAGGGGTCACAGAGGTCACCTAAGACCATTGGAAAACACATATTTCTAGGCTAGACACCACGCTCCTCTATCCTTCTCCAGGCAGTCCGTCCACATGCAGACAGACCCACATATGAGTATTAAAGGATCGTGGCATTAGGAAGGTTGAGAACCACAGAACTACAGGTATGCTCCACCACATCTGACACTGTTTCTTTATAAACAAATTTGAATGTTTAAAACTGAATCAAGGCCAAGGGCACTTGAAAGAAAACAACATTGCTTCACTTTGAAACCAGGATAAATAATGCTGCTTGTTGAACGTCATTCTGACACCTATTTGAAATGTGTGAAAGGAAAAGGGTTGTGTCCTTCTTATAAAGACTCCTGTACTTTTGGTTTGTGGCTTCTTGTGCTGAAGTGGGTTTTTTTAAAAATACAGTACTCATCTCTAATGACTATTAGCATTTCCTGATAAAAATTCATCAAACTGCTAGGAGATCATAATTCCAAAAAGTAATTCTTATTCCAACATATCTGTCTATGACAGTTCATCCATATCAGACACTTGTTATTTCCTACTGCATGGAACCTTGTTCAAAATGCTATGGTCGTGCATTCTTGAAATATTTACTATAGAAAATTCTACCCATCTTGGACTGATAAACACCCTAGGAAAGTAAATTGCATAAGAAAAGAAAGTGTATATATAGATATATATATATATTTTTTTTTCTTTTTGGAGGGGGGAAGGTAGGGCAATTGGGCTTAAGTGACTTGCCCAAGGTCACATGGCTAGTTTTGTGTTAAGTGTCTGAGGCCGCATTCGAACTCAGGTCCTCCTGACTCCAGGGCTGGTGCTCTATTCATTGTGCCAATACTTCTACAAAGGTGGTCCCTTGTCTGGAAGGCAAACTCACCTTGCCTTGGTGTATAAAATCACTAGCTTACTTCAAAGTAAATCTTAGGTGCCACCTCTTACAGTCTCTCCTGATTTCTCTAGTTAGTGTTTTTCATGTATAAACGTTGTGTCTGAACAGTAGAAAGAAAACTTGAGGACATGATGATTTTTTTTGTCCCCATTTCCCCAGAATATAGCATAATGCTTTGTATATAGCCAATCAATAAATGTTTGTTTAATTGAATTGAATGATGCCCACCCAGTTCAAATGTTCAATTTCCAGATGGACTGGCTATCTTCATTTTGCCAATTCCAGTCAATTATCTCAAACAAATGTTTTCCACATGTCATGCTCAAAGCAGAAGAACAAGAGAAAGAATGTGTGAATGGAGCAGCACAAATTTATTCTACTAACAGGAAAAATAACCCAATGTACATAAATGTCCTGCTGATACCAAGTATCTTTTTCCTACGTGAAGGACTGCACACTAATGAACTACAGAATTTGATATAACAATAAGCTCAAGCACATTTTGTCACTGAATCTTCCAAGTTAACAAACTATATGTTTTTCATTTTGTCCACTCCATCTCTTCCACCTACTGAAGGCAGCTAAATGCAATGGCAGTTTCCTGTGTTATTAATCAGACATCTTTGGCTTTACTATTCCTTCTTGAGGAATGCAAAATGACTAGATCATCAAGCCAGAGAATAAGCAACTTTAGAAACCTTTAGTACTAAACCACAATTCCCTACTTTCTTTTAACTTCCTCTGCTAAACTTCTGGTCAAAAGCAAAAAGTTGCCAAGAGGAAAGGAAATGCCTATGTGAATGTAAACTCAATCAGGTTTCAAAATCGATTGACAAAGAAAAGCAGGGTACTCTCCGTCAACTTAGGGTAGAACATTTTAGGAGGGGCAATGATAAAATGGAATGCAACCAGGATGGTGAAGAGGCTGGATTTCACATCATAGAAATTTAAGAAACTAGAATTGTTTAGTCTGAAGAAAAGAAAATGAAAGGAGTTGATAAATGAAACTCTCTTCTCTTTGAGCTATCATTACACGCAGTTGGTTTTCTTCTCACCTTTCTAAAGACTCCACCTCATTATTCTTTGCTGAATTATCACCCAGATCTGTTACTTAAAGATAATGAGTGGTTCCATCCTAGGTCCTCTTCTTTTATCTATAGTTTCTCTTTTTGGTGACTTCATCAGCTCAAAGTTTTAACTGTGATTTCTTTGCACTTGACTCATAGATCTGTGTATCTCGCCTCAGTCTCTCTAGTCCAGATTCTAGTCTAGAATCCTAAACTGCTTACCCCAGAGATATCTCAAATCCGAAGGTGAAGAGTGAGAGGAGGGGTGACTGAATAAAAAACACATGGAAAAGGCAGATAGTGAGATGGCCAGAATGGATGACTGAATGGGATATTAAGCTGAAGTTTGGTTTGACAGCAAGGGCTACCTAGTAAACAGTGAACTAAGTAGATTACTTTGCAAATACTTTAGTAACTGTTTGGGCCCTAGGGCTAGAATTCCAAAGGTGAGGATTAACTTCCTCAGGGGCTTAGAAGTGGATTCTGTAAATCGGGGTACCAGTTCTCTAGGAAGGATTGAGTCTAGATGGGGAGGAGTAGGTCACTACCAGCAGGCAAATTTCCAGTCTTTCCACTCTTACCTCTTACACCAGCCTCCCCTATCTACTCTGTGAATTGATGACACTGGCCTCCTTACTATCCTATGAATAAGATACTCCCCCTCTTTTGGCTCCAGGCATTTTCTCTGGCTGTCCCCTATACTTGGTATGCTCTCCCCCTTCCTCATTTCTGCCTCCTAGCTTTCCTGGCTTCCTTCCTAACTAAATCCCACCTCTTATAGAAAGTCTTTCCCAATTCCCCCTTAATTCTAGTTCCTTCCCTCTGCTAATTATTTCCTATTTATCTTGCATATAGCTTGTTCACACTTAATCCTCCATTAGATGGTGAACTCCTAGAGGGCAGGTCTTATCTTTTAACCAGCATTTAGAAAGTGCCTGGAACTTGGTGGGTACTTAATAAATGTTTACTGACTCATATCCTTGATTCAAATTACAATTCTATACCATCAAGGTAACTCCTTCAACTTTTTTTTGGAGAAGGTGGGGGAGAGGTTCAAGGTCTTTTTATTATCTCCTTCTGGTCTAAGGCTTTTCTTTAAAAACTTCATTCAATAAAATATTACTGTATTAAAATGGCAACTCAAAACGCAATCTGTAAATATATCAGGAATGCGATGGAATCATAACTTTTGAGTAACTCAAGATTCCTAATTTTGAGAAATGAAAGATTTTCTCCAATCTTCCAAAGAACCTATTTTCTCTCCATTTAAGATAACATATATATACATATACATATATATATATATATATATGTTAATTACTGAAGTTTGTTTAATGGAAGATTTTTAAAAAGCAAATAAAAATGCAGGCACAAACACATGACCTTTTAATTTTTAATTTACAAGAGAAGTTTTCAAAGGAAAGGCTAAAATATGCAAATCATCTTTTAAAAGAAACAAAGAAAACAATCACTATTAACTCACAAGGGATGACTCCTTGATACAAAAATGAAAGGATGAGGAATGCAATCTGAATGTCACTGAGATTCTTCAGCCCTGGCATCCAAGGAAGTGTCAGTATGTACGTTACTATGACAACTTAAATTATAGAAAATGTCTCTTCCCCTAGTACCAAGTTGCTTTGCTTGTACCATTATTTCAAGCTGTTTCAAAACTGTCCAAACGATTTTCTGTGACAATAACAGATACTTCTTTATAACAGTTTTATTTGGGAATATCCCACCCTAAAATAAATTACAAGCATATAAAACTCATATGGGGCACAGCAGACCTGTCTCAAACAGGAAAATGAAAAAAAAAATTCAAACAGAAATTCTGGGAATATCTATGTACAAATTGTGAAATGATTGATTACAGCCAGATGGTTCATAATCTAGGAACTATAAGGAAATTACTCTCCTGGCATTGAAATCTGATTATAGACATTCATCATTATTTTCTAAAGAAAACTTTTATTTGTGGGTATAAAAGGAAAAAAAAACCTCAGTGATATTTTGACCTGAAACAGAAGGAAATATATACAATCTCACATTACTTCCCCTTACCCTGCTTTCTTCAGTTAATGTGGATTTAAAGATAATTGCTCTTAGACAGCTTCACCTTAATAAACTTGGTAAATGTCTAATAAATGAAGCAAAGATTATTTGTTTCTATCAATATTCCAAAAAGAAAAGGATGTAAAATGGAAAAAATACAGTGGATAGAATTAAATGGAGATATTTAGTCTGTAATATTAAGAATCAAGTTTTCATGCTAAAAATTTACTTTTGGGGCTCAGAATTTCAATATATGGTAGGTCAATAGGAAAGATTCTCACTGTCACTAGCAAAGAAACATAAACCAAAAATTAAACAGAGATACATGGAACTAAACTCCGGTGGCTCCTTATGACCCCCTCCAAGACCAAATATAAAATCCTCTGGCAGTCCTTTGGAGTCCTTTACAACCAACCAACTTTATAACCAACTCCCTCCAATATTCTTAGATCCTTATATTCTAACTCCTCGCTCATTTCTATCTAAGTAACACTGACCTTCTTACTCTCATGCAAAAAGTTGCTCTATTTCTAGACTTGGGGCACTTTCACTGGCTGTCCCTCATGCATGGAATGCTCTCCTTCCTTATCTGTCTCCAAGTCCCAGCTAAAATCCCATCTTCTACAGAAGTCTTTCCTAATCTCTCTGAATTCTGGTACCTTCCCTCTGAAGCTTATTTTCCATTTACCTTGTATATACTTGTCTATGATGTTGTCTCTGTCATTAGATTGTCATTCAACTTTCTTTGTATCCACCACTTACAGTGCCTGACACATAGCAGGCTCTTACGTTTATTGAATGACTAAATACAGATAATAAAATTGATCTGAGAAAAGGAGAGAAGCTAGCCTGAATTCACTAACAAAGTCATCATACCAAGTTAATCTTAATTTCCATTTGCTTTATAAGGTTCCTAGACTATCGTATCAAGGAAATGCTATAGACATATCAAAATCATTTTTCAGCAAAGCATTTGACAAAGTTCCTTAAGATATTCTATAGATGAAAAATGTAAGCTAGATTATGGTACTGTTAACTGCCTGAACCATATTCAAAGTACTGAGTAATAGCTTAATGAAAGCCTAGAGAAAAATCCCTAATCACATGTTATAGAGCTCTATCTTGGGCATGTTCTGATTTAATATTTTTATGAATGATTCAGCTCAAGACAAAGAAGGTATGCTTATCAAAAGTTTTGAATAGACTAGAATAATAAATAGGCCAAATGACCAAATCAATGGCTCTGGAGATATAGGATGAAAACCTGAGAGGATATTAGGGTCTAGTGGAAGCTTTTCAAAGATGAGAGAGAATTGGGCAATAGGGAAGAGACTGAAAGGAGTAGGAAATGCTGAGTAGGGAATACTCAATGAGATCAGTGTGAAGGGCTGCTTCCAACAGTAGGCAAGCTGTTGGAAAGGATGAGGTGGGTGAGACTATGGGTACGTAGAGAGAGGCTGGATTTGCAAGAAAAGTTGCAACCTTATCAGAAATTGAGGGAAAGGTGGAAAGAGCAGAAGATGAGGACAAGGCGATTTCATAAAATAGGCTCTGCAATGTTCCAGGTTTTCATACAATCAGAACAGTGTCACAAGAAACAACTTCTTGAGAACCTCACCATCTAAATGGTATCCCCTTCCTCTATCTGAACTTTGTGCTAGCATCCCCCAAAATAGTGACAAACATGCATTTGTTTTATACTAGTTCAATATTAGTAAGTATAGAGTTGTTAAATAAAGCGATCTTTATTTTTTACCTCTTTCAGTGAATCATATGATCTTGGCATATACATGGGAGATACTTTATGTGAAATGGCACTTTTAAGCAGGTATTCTTAAAACAGTCAACACATAATAAGCCCAGTGGGTTCTTCTCCACACCTGTCAAATTTCTAATTATACAGATGTCATCTGATGGAAAAGCCTGCCTTTCTCCTTTTCATAGCTTAATCGAAGAGGAACTCAACACATGGATAAAATGTTCTCATTAAGATTATATAGAGATGAGAAAGTAGGGATATGTGTCCAGTAATATCATTTGGTTAAGGGTCAGGAAACAACACGGAGCATGGGCAGGGAAGAGGTGTACAATGAAGCTGGTACGACAGGTTGGTGTCAAGTTGTGAAGGGCTCTAAGAACTAAACAGAAGAGTTCACATCTGTTCACTGAGGTAACAGGGAAACATTGGAGTTCGCTGAGCAGAGCAAGGACAAGTTCAGATCTATGCTAAAGGAAAGACACTTTGGCAGCTGTGAAGATAACAGATCAGAGTGGTGAGAAACTTGAAGCAGGAAGAACAATTAGGAGTCCAGGGGAGAGGTGATAACGGCCTGAACTAGGATGATAGCTATGTGAGTAGAGAGAGACATTGAATGATAGATGTTGTAGAGGGAGAAACAGGAACTATAGTGGTCAGCTACTGAAATAATAATCACAAAGTGCATGGTGGACATGAGTAGCCTATAATACATTACTAGTGAGGCACTGAATACGAAACCATCATTACATGTATCATCAGAGATGCAGGACTAGAATAGTAAATAGGCCAGTAAAGGAACGAGAGAGATAACTGATGAATGCCCCATTTGTCCTGTTAGCATTTACATGGTACCAAGAAATCTAAAGGAAATTCCCCAAATACATTGAGTGAACCCCCTATTGAAGATTTAGGGAAAAACAGAGACAAGAGTCTCACACCCAACACGAGGGTGTGGTCAGGTCGCAGAAAGGGGGTACCTGAGGCCAGTTACAACATTGATACATAAAATATATTCATCTTATTTTTTTTATTCATTTTTGCCAGATCTCGTGGGGAAGGCAGTTTTAAAACAAAATTCGTGCTCCCAAAAGAGCACTTGATCAGTATCAGTTAAGATCAATTAATCTTAATCAACATTAAATTATTTTCATTAGTCTATTGTTGTTTGCTAATTAATTCTGGCTCTCATAGTACCAGCTGTCAGCAACATATTTTGTACCAGAAAAACTCAGTATCATGAATAAATTAACTCACCAGTTAATCAATCAGTCAATCAACATTTCCTAAGTACCTACTATGTGACAGTCCCTGTGCCGTGAGCTGGGGACACAAAAAGAACCAAAATACATTCCCTGAGCTTGCAAACTAATGGAAGAAACATGACAATCAATATATACCAACCAAGCTTTATACAGGAAAAACAGGAAATAATTACCAGAAGGAAGGCACTAGAATTAAGAGGGGTCGGGGAAAGCTTCCAGTCAAAGAAAGGATTGTAGTTGGAACTTAAAAGAAGCCAAGTAAATCAGAAGGTGGGGTTCAGGAGGAAGAACATTCCAGCCATGGGGGACAGCCAGGGAGAGTCCCCAGAACATTAGTGCCTTTAGTTAAGAATCTTAGTACCCTTCACATCTGAAAAATAAAGAGCCCTGAATTACTGGAAGTTTTTGGGATCAAATCTCTCATGTTAAAGAATGTAATTAATTACATTTTATACATTTTTTAAAAATTAATAAATTATAAGATCTCTTACTCTGAAAGTTTACTGCCACTAAAAGATGTAAAGTTTATTAAAAAAGTGATTCATTGACCATAACCAGCCTAATTCTTTACTCTTCTAGGATCCATAACCAAATAAATTGTTTGCTTGTTTTTTAAACATATATCAAGCATATAAAGAGCAAACGGAAAATCATCCTGCTATGAGTACAATATAATAGAATATACTAGATTTAGAAAGACTTCTTCCCTCCTCACGTAAGGAGGCTAAAAAGGCCGTTCAACAACAGGCTTACATCAAGACATATGGGTCTTGGTTATCCATTAGTGACCAAGACTTACTAATTTTTCATTATTCTAGGGCTTCAAAATTGAGCACTTCCAAATTCAAAGTAGATTTCTAATCCTGGGTGGAGATAGTACTCAAGCAACCCACAATAGGAAAAGACTATTTTAGAATACCTATCAACAAGCTTCTAGGGGCAATAGTCTAGATAGGTGCTACTTTGCAACTTTACCTAGACACAGAATTCATTCTTATGTTCCAGTTTTAAGCCAATTTTCAAAATATCAACTCACACATTCACAAGCCTAGATTCAAGAGTTGAAAAGAATCATCAACTGTTATCCAGTTCAACTTTTAACTGAAACATGACTCTTCTGCAGCACAGAGTTAGGTGGGTCATCCAGACTCCCTTTGAAAACCTTCAGAGAGAATGAATTCATCAAAGCACCACTCAAATTAGTAAAAAAATGACACTAAAACACAGCATTGATCTCAATTCATAACTATAGAAATAAAAAGCTTACAGATTAGAATTTGTATCAGTGAAAGGGGAAGAAAAATATGGAATTGAAATTATTAGAGTATAAGCACCTTGAAGGTCCTCCTGAAGGTTTTCATCTTTAAATCTCACTAATACACCTTGAACATAGTACATAGTTGATAAGCGTTCAAACGTTATCCTTCAAAATCTGTGATGCTGTTAGCAAGTGAAACTGTGATTTAAAGATATCAGAGCACCTAATAAAATGCATTATCATTTCAGTTCCTAAAGAATAGACTTGCCCATCTTTTTTAATGTAGGAAAAGTACATATTAGGTTACCAAAATGAAATTAAATGTTTCTTCTCAGACTGTCAAACCAAATTTGAATTTCAACTTTGAAGATGCTAATGATCTAAAAACCTTTTCACCAAGGCAGGTTAGGAATTGTTCTTCATCTAAGATGAAAACATTTTTAGACTTACCTCACATCATCAGACTCAAGAATTTGAAATAAAAATGAGGCAGTCTTCAGCGTGGCTAGAGAACAAGCAGGGTATTTTGGGAGTAGCTACAGGCACCTGAAAAAGTACAAAATGTTTTACAACTCTGGCTAATCTTTAGCTTAAAAATGCAAATTTGTCCTCTTTTAACTTAAGAATCACAAAGGGCAAAAAACCTACTGGTATGAAATTCAAGTATCTTTAACAACAATCATTCTAATTCTTACTCACCAGACTCAACTCCTATCCTATGACCTATACCTCCTTAACCATCTGAACACATTCCTTATAGGATATTTATTTTCTTTAATTTCTTTTGGTATTCTGTACTTTGGCAAATGGAATTTCAGAAGCTTTTTGTTTTTAAGTCATTGGATGTGACCATGATGTTCCAGGAATGACCTTGCACCTCCTTTCTCAATTGACTGAACTAAACACAGCACTGAAGTAACTTTCTTAAAGGCAGTTACTGTGTTAATATTTGGAATCTTGCCTAATGCCACCAGGGAAAAGGAGAGATCTCATGTTTTGTTGTTGTTTAATACCAAAAACCTAGTACTGTTCAGTGGAGAGAAGATATATGCCATGGGTTTCCAAGGAGGAAGAGGGTGATAAAATATTTTAATTAATATACTGTTTCAAAACATCACTTCATAGCTGGCAAATTCTTCATGGAACCACCAGTTTCAGGAAGGGCGCCAGACCAATCACCCTTTATTCTCTAGACTTTACCACCATGTTTTGGTTGCCTTCTCCTTCCTTCCCCATTGGTCCCCTTTTCTAATTGGTAAATTCTTCCTGGAACATCCATTTTTTGAGGAAGGGTCCAGATCAATCATCTTTCTCTATACTTTGACACAACACCTCTCTCCCTCCAACTCCTTTTTATGCACTGTCTTTCACCACTAAAATTAAGAAACTTAGTTTTAGTCAACAGGAATCCGTGGTTTTGGCCCAGATCTCTGGACCACACTCCCCTTCCCTCCCTCCTTCCTTGCCACATTTGGTCATTTGTAGCCAACAATGGACATTACATTTGACCTTAATTTTCTTGTGTTTTAATACAACCTTTATTTACATTATTTATATGTTTATCTTTATTTAGCTTTCTTTATTCTGAATCAGATCATACAAGTCTTCTTATGTTTCTATGATTTATTTTCATTATTCAAAGTGAATTAGTGTCATTAGATTCATACGCCACATTTTTTTTCCAGTTGTATGCCCAATTTGGGGCCCATAATTTATTTCCAGATGTCACTATCTTAGTATAGAGAAGACTTTTTTTATAGTTACTATGGACCCAGTAATGGAACTACTGGATCAAAGTTTATTAACGTTTCCTGCATAATTTCAAGCTATTTTCCAGAAAGGTGGGATAATACACAGTGCCACTAATAGCCAGGTAGCATAGTGGATAGAATACCAGACCTGGGATCAGGAAGACCTGGTTTCAAATCCAGTTTCTGACACTTACTAGTCATATGACCCTGGGCAAATCACTTGATTCTAATTTACCTCAATTTCTTCATCTGTAAAATGCAAAAAATAATAATAGCAACTATCTTCCAGAGTTGCTTTGAGGATGAAATGTGATAATAATTGTAAAGCACTTAGTACAATGCCTATACAGAGTAAGTGCCGTACAAATGTTAGTTAACTATTACTGTGAACAAGATGAATTTTCATGTTCATCTATTTGTAAAATGACATGAAATTTTATATTTATTGCTTATCCATTTTATATATTTTTACATTTTATATACTTATATTTTTATATTTTATATTTATATTGCTTATCCATGGAATATAAGTTTAGTATGTGACATAAGCATCTAATTTACATTCACCACTGATATTTTTCCTAGTATTGTGAAAATGTGAAACTTAACTTTAGTTTAAAAAAAAAAAGCTTGAGAAAGCCATAGGTTGCCTACAATGATGGAAATGATGAAAATTGTATGAGTGAGCACCAAAGAATCATAGTACATCCTTAACAGATGTTTCTGTGTTTATTTTACAGATTTACAAGACATCCTCTGCCTTAAATATTCCTATATGCCCAAAGGGCAGAAAATACTTTTCATCATTAAGAGAAAAAAATTTAGGTCTTCATTACAATCGTTTATTTTTTTCAGACATGAAGTCATATGAGCCATTTAACTGGATTCACTTAGAAACGAGAACCTACCAGTGATTTACAAAATAGATACTAATAAAATAAATAAAATTTAAGCTCCAGATATATTTATGAAGAAAATACAGTTTAAAAAAGGTTGAACTTTTCCACGTCTCCCTTTCTCCAGAAATTGAGGACTGAAATAATCCTTTGACCCAATTTAAAGATTCAAGAACAATCAAGAATAAAATCATATATATGCAAATATATACACATACATACATATTTGTGTGTGCATGAATGTATTATGTAGCAGCTACATGGCACACTGAATAGACTCATCTTCCTGAATTCAAATCTGGTCTCAGACACTTACTAGCTGTGTGACTCTAGACAAACAAGATACTTAACCATGTTTGTCTCAGTTTCCTCATTTGTGTAAAATTAACTGGAGAAGGAAATGGTAAATCACTCCAGTCTCTTTACCAAGAAAATAAGAAATGGGGCTGTGAAGAGTTGGACATGGCTTAAACACAACAGTAAGATGTGTGTGTTTGTGAGTGTGAGTGTGAGTGTGTGTGTGTGTGTGTGTGTGTGTGTGTGTGAGAGAGAGAGAGAGACAGAGAGAGAGAGAAAGAGAGAATTAGGTCTTGGAAAAATGGCAGTGATACCAAAAGTATACAAAGAAGGAAGGAAAAAAGGAGGGAAGGAAGGAAGAAAGAAAGACTTTAAATTGACTATATCCTAGACTAGTAAGCACCTCTTTTGTCACAGCCTGGCTAGAGCCAGAAACACATTATAAAATATAATACTTTCATCCTTTCTTAAGGAAAAGGAGGAAAGAAAATCAGAGTAATAAATAAGAAATTTAAACTATAAAGACAATCAACACTTCAGAAATTTATTATCCATAAAATAATTAGGCATTTTGTTAAAAGTCTAATAGAGCTTAGACCACATGAAGTCTAAACCAGGAGACAAAGGGATACATAGATATGAAAGATTTAGAAACATCTGGTTAAGAAGACAATGCTTGACAATGAGATTTGAATTTCTGGAGGAAAACTCAAATTATAAGAATTACAGGGATGAGTGCACCTAACACAGGTTGCGAAAATTATAATTGCCTAAAGTCATGAAAATCAAATTAAAAAGCCATTTAACTGAAAAAGAAGGGCTATAATTGGTAAATAGTCCAAGAATATCCTTCTTTCAGTGGAAGGAATCTAAGCCCCTAACAGCTATATGAAAAAAATTGTTCAAATAATTAATTATGAGAGAAATGAAAATTAAAGCAATTCTGAGCTTCTACCTCACATCTATCAGACTGGCAAAAATAATCAAAAAAGAATGAGAATTGTTGGAGAGACTTCAGGAAAACAGGCACATTAATGCAATGGAACTATAAATTGGTCCTGCCATTCTGGAATGCAATTTGGAATTATGCTTCCCGCCTCCCTCCACCCCCACAAAAAAAAATCATTACGATTTACATGCTTTTTGACCCAGCCATATCACTACTGGGTCTATTATCCCAAAGAAATCAGAGAAAGTAGAAAAGAAACCATTACAAAAATATTTATAACAGCTTTTTTTTGTAGTGGCAAAGAAACTGAAACTAAGGGAACGACCATCAACTGGAACATGGCTGAGCAAAATTATGGTATAAAAATGTAATGGAAGAGTGTATCATAAGAGATGAATGGTATGGTTTCAGAAAAACCTGGGAAGACTTGTATGAACTGATGCAGATTGAAACAAGAAGAACCAGGAGAACAATTCTCCTAATAGATAAGTTACAGATTCAAGAGGCAGAATGAGACAATGGGAATTTGGTTGTTTGATTATTTGTATTTAGCATAAGGACTAGGCTTTTCTTTTTCTAAGTTATGTAGACAGTAAAAAATATGAACTGCTTGTTAATTGAAAAAAAGGAAAACAAAAAAAGTTGAAAGGAAAAATATGGAGGACAGATGCCTGTCATACATATACACACACACACACACACACACACACACACACACACACACACACACACACACTTAATAGAGTGAACCTACAAATTAGAAGTTGAGAGAGTTGGAAGTTTTCAGAAAACAAAAATTCAACAAAAGTGCCACTAAGAAAAATTCATGACTTTGGTCATCTAGGCATAATTGCGAAAAATATAGGTAAAAATCAAGTCTCATGGGAAGATATCCTAGTGCAATGAAATAGATTTGATCTCAAAAATAAAAGAGAAACTTGGGGAGGATGAACTTAACTGGGCAATGCATTAAAAGTCAGGAAATTTAGGAGTCAGAGGGGAAAATCATGGTGGACAGCATTTTGGTAAATAATCAATGAAAACAGAAGCAATGATATATTCAGATCATACTTCACATTGCCTTAACAAAAAGATAAAATAAATGAGGAATTCAGAAAATATCACAACCTTGGTATGGTATAGTAGTGATAGAGGAGTAGGGGGGAAGAGGGAGAGCATCAGTTATATGGATATGTACTAGATCTGCCAAAAGAAGGACAGCTACTAATTTGATTTGCCTTAATAAAAATTTTGTCCTTCAAAAAATTTTGTCCTATGTATTTTGACCTTTCTTTTTTTTTTTTCAGTCTGAACTAGATCCATTTATGACAACTTAAAAAAACACAAACCAACAACCCAGTCAGTATCATTGTGCGGTAGAGGAACCAACAGAGGAAATCATATTCTGGCTCTAAGTATCATTAATAAGGAAGGATTTTTTCTATAGTAGAAATTATAAGAACTAGAATCACATGACCAGCAAGATGGTAAAATAATTACTTTCTGCAAATTGTTTTAACCCCTAAACCTCAAAAGAAAGGAATTATGTGCCTGGTGTAGAGTAATTACAGCTGATTCCATTAGATAAGAAAGAATACAGTTCACAAGGTAAAAACACCTTGAATCACCACCAGAGAACATTTATAATTAGAACTCTCACTAAGCATCTCTATCTTTGACTGCTTCAAAATGTCAGCTGTGGTGAGTATAAGCACACTCAGATATTTAGGATTGAAAGCCTAGATGTAGAGATTTTCCACAGCTGCAGTGGCTCTCTCCTTACCCTACAAGAAATATAGAAACTGGTTCTGCCTAACCATATAAAATGCAGAACATTAACAACTAGCATGTTGTACTGTCTACTATGTGCCAGGTACTACATGTGCTAATCACTTCACAAATATCTCATCTGATCCTCACACAAGCCCTAGGAGGTAGGTGTATTATCATCCCCATTTTACAATTGAGGAGGCAGCTAGGTGGCTCAGTGGATAGAGTGTTGAGCCAAGAGTCAGGAAGACTGTATGTAAATACATGTAAAAAGGCCTTAGTCATGTATTAGCTGTGTGACCCTGGGCAAGTCACTTAACCTGTTTGTCTTAATCCACTAGAGAAGGAAATGGCAAACCAATGCAAGTATCGGTGGCAAGAAAACCCCATGGAACCATGAGGTCCTGAAGATTTGGGTATGATTGAACAACAAAAACCATTGAGTAAACTGAGAGTGATTGACCCAAGGTCACACAGCTTCTCATTGTCTGAGGCTGGGAAGGAAAGGGAGAGAGGAATCTAGCTAGCTTAAAAATGTTATACGTTTGGACATACAACCACAGGTTAGAGGGGGCAGGATGCTGTCAGGCATAATAGAAAGGGGCCTGAAAAACCAACTAAGACCAATTCTATCCTCTGAGAAGTGACTCAGGACAAAGTACTAGATCCATTGCTCTCTTCCAAAGACTGGTAAGGCAGACGAATAGCCCAGCCTCAAGGATCTGTGCACCTATAGAAGACAAAAGGCCAAAGAGTGCAGGAAAAGGAATAAAAGAATAGCTGAACGCCAACGGAACTAGAAAGGAAACCTGAGTAGAACCTAAAAACAAAAAAATGAAGAAAACCTCAAAAAGGAATCAAAGTAAGTTAAACAGATATAATATGAATAATATAATATGAATGAGTCTGAAACAATATTGACTAACACAGGACGGAATCCTGTGGCCTCCCCAGAGATTATGAGTTGAGTAGCACAAACACTTCCAGAGAGGTTAAAAAAAAACATAAAATAAGACATTAATAAATTGAGATAAGAAATTAAAGCTCTCAATGCAGAATTTTAAAAAAAGAATTAGTAGACTAAGGAAAAAAAATCAAATACAGGATGGAGAATCTCTTCAAAGAAATGGAGGCTATGAAAAAAGTTAACAGATTTGTAAAACAAAAAAAAAACCCAAACAAACAGATTCATAACACAAAAATAGAAAAAAACTTGTATCACAAAAAAAGTGATGCGGTACATGATCTGGCACAAGAGAAACAAATATTTATTCTATATAAGCCAAAATGATGGAAAGAAGGAATATGCACACATAACAAAGATTATAAATTTCCCAAATGGACATGCTAACTCCAAAAACCAGAATACCAATAAGGCTGCAAGTTCAAGGAAACCATCCAGAACTTCTGAATAAAACACAACACTGAGAAAATCCAAAGAATGCTATGAGGAAAACAAAACTGCACTTCAAATGTCCACGTATTGGTTAAATCTAGCAATTTCAAGGAAGAACAACAAAATTTTAAAACATGCGGGAGAAAGACAGAGCTTCAACTATGAAAGAACAGCAAGACAAATAATGGGATTATTCTGTCGTCATGAGGGACCAGAGAAGGGAATGGAATAGTATGTCCCCCAAATCAAAGAAGTTCAAGCAACAAAACCGCAATAACAGACCCTACAATTCTGAGCCTAATCATCCATGAAAAAAGTGTTCCAAAAGAAAAACATCTGAGGTATTCATTGAAAAAAAAAACCCTATGGTTAACAGAGTCTTCCAATTATAAACAACAAAGAGAAGCATAAGAAAAAGACAAAGGAAAATTCCAATTATCGAGAAGACTAAAAAAAAATCAATTATTTTGTTTAAAGGTTATTTAAGTTTTTCTAAGACAAACATAGTTTTATGAGATAAAAAATACTGAGGAACCTTCAACTATCAAAAAAGAGCTGTGTGGCCTTGGGCAAGTCACTTAACCCCAAATGCCTTGCTTTCCCCCCTCCGAAAAGCAAAAATAAAATAAAATAAAAAAGAATATAAGGAGTTAAGAACTTAAAAGAATCAAAAAACAAACAAAAGTGGTAGAGCTGAATTTAGGCATCAAGGACTAAGTCCTATGAGCCCCTAGAGGTAGGTCAATGTCTTTGCAGGTGGAAACAGAAGATCAGGAGATTGCATAAATAGGCAGGAGAAAGCCGAGATGGGAATGAGTGATATTTACTTCCTAACTCCACTCGCAAGAAATCTACAAGCCATAGGCAGAAAAAACAATAAATAAAGGGGTGATAATTCCTGTAGTCTCTAGGAAAGAGGTAGGGGAAGCTGCTAGGTGATGTGAAGAGAGCGCTTAGGAGGAGACTACCCACCTCAGTGGTCTATGGGCCAAAAAGTTGCTGAAAATATTCCCAGGGGTAATACTGATGCGTGTCCTCAGTAAGAGACAGGAATCTCCTTATGTCTAGGTGGAGTTTGTGTTTTCTTTTCAAGAATGTGGTGACTTTAGGGACCACAGGATCCCACCACAGGAGACTGAGTTTCAAGAAGCAAAGGGTATCCAAAGCAGTGAGGAGAGGCAGAGTTGGGAGAACACGGTCTTTGAGATGGAGGCTGATCATGGCAAGGACAGGATGTGGGGCCAGGACTCACCATTTGGGGACACAAGATTACTCCTATCACATGATGCTGACAGTGCTTCCCTCAAGAATTAATATTTTTAAGAATGAGACAAAACATTAAAAAATGGAAGACAGGTAGAGCTGCAAAAGCAAAACTAAGCTAGACAGAAGAGGGAGCTCAATCTTCATACTTCAGAGCATTTAACAAGAGGGTGAGGGAGTATAAAAAAAAAGGAACACACAAGAGTATAGCCTGTGAATCAGAAAATAATATTCAGAATAGATTGGAAAAGAAGAGGAACGATAAGGCCAGAGCAAACAAGAACTTCTTGAAAAAGAAGGTGCAATAAAAGAAAATTACTAAAAATAAGAGTGAGATTTTAAAGTAATCATTTAACTAGGCAGGAACAGAAAAAAGGATAAGAGAGAGACATTTTGACAAGTCAAATGTAAAAGAAGCATTTATTAAGCAGCAGCAAAAATCAACAAAAAGAATCTGGAATAGTATAATGTAGGGATTATTAATCTTTTTTTGTGTCATAGGAACTCCCTTTGATAGTCTGGTGAAGTCTTCCCAGAATAATGTTTTAAAATGCATAAAGTAAAATATATAGGATTACAAAGGAAACCAGTTATATTGAAAATGTTATCAAAATATTACCCCCCCAAAAGTTCATGGAGCTAAGGTAAAAAACTCCCTGTGAGGTCAAGTGGGAAAAATTACTAATAGGAAGAAACACACAATAAAGTGGAAGCAAAATTAGTTAAAGACAAAGCACAACTTTAAAAATGAAAGAATTAAAAAAATAATGTCCAAAGAAATAAATGGAGGAATGCACTCACCCAACAATTTCAACTTTCAAAGTCCAACATATTAATTCAAAGAAATTCAGTAAATTATTTACAGAATAAGAGAAGGCAGTGTTTTAGCTACAATTGACAAACTATCAGCAAAGATATGAAAATACTCCTAATCAATAATAAGAGAAATGCTAATTAAAGCTGAGTTTTTAACCTCACACCTATCAGATGACAAAGAAAAAAATGGTAATTGTTGGAGGGTTATAGGACAGGCACTCTCATATAATTGGTGGAGTGTTCTGGAAAATAATTTTGGAATTTTACTCTAAAAGTGACTGTTTCAGTGACACTACTGCTAGTTATACACCCAAAATGAGTCACACAGAGGCAAAAAGATCCATGAACAAGAGATAGTCCATAGGTCAGTGGTTCTCAACCTTCCTAATGTCAGGACCCTTTAATACTCAGATGTGGGCATATCTGCATGTGGGTGGACCCACCTGGAGACGGATAGAGGAGCTGTGTCTCGATTCCTAAGACCATTGGAAATGTGTGTTTTCCGACGGTCTTAGGCGACCCCTGTGACCCCTGTGAAAGAGTCATTTGACCCCCAAAAGGGTCACGACCCACAGGTTGAGAACAGCTACCACAGATGATTAAGGTATTCTACATAATCTTATTTAGAAATGACATTATGCTGGTTGCATCAAACCCTAGCAGAGGGCTTCTGGATGAAATCTCTTAACTATTAAAGAGTTTGGTCCAATTATCTACAAAGAAACGCAAAGTAGGTGAAGAATGTAGTTAGACAACCAATAGATCTCATTAACTGACATAAATGTACTGTTCTTGGGCAGATAATATCAATGGGCACTGAGTTGCTCTGAGTACTAAAACGAGAAGAGAGGATTAGAACACTTTTGGGATGCTGCAAAGCTCCTTTAATGACCCCCAGATTGTCCTTGATATGAAGGCTCGTTTTTTCAATACAGTATATTTTACTGGTATGGAATACTGTATGAAACACTATGACCTCTTAGAAATGAAGACTCAGTCTCATTTAGAGGACACTGGCAAGACACATGATAGTTGTGAACAGGCTGCAATGAATTACAAAGAGCCCAGGTAAAGGATACCAACCAAGAAATGTATGATCAAAAAAGATGGTCACAATAACAGGACAGCCCATTTACTCCACTGGCATTCTCCCAAAGTAAAAGAAAACAGAAGAGTCATTCAAAGCACTTTGTATAGAATACCTGTAGCAAACTTACAGAAAAGTGCTGGATTATACTCAAACAGGATGGGGAGGTATAGACGGGTCACACTCTATATCACTGGCAGGAACATCCCCATCAATGAAATTAGAGCTACCTGTGTACTTAAGTATTCTGTGTTGTAGTTTGTGTGTGTGTGTGTGTGTGTGTGTGTTACTTTCCTATTAGACTACAATATGATTGAGGGCAGATAATCTTTACATCTGCCTTACTGCTTAACACAGTGCCTTTTACAGAGTAGATGCATGTTTTCTGAATAAATAAAATTATCATTTATAGGCATAATTTTTTTAAATCTGTTTTTGTTTTGTTTCACACAACAAAGCAAAAAGTGTCTCTCACAGGCACTTAACTTTAGAAAAGTTACTATATTTATTTATTGCCACATTAATAAAACTACCAAAGAATTATTTTATAGAGCAAGAAAAAACATTAACAAAATTCATCTGGAAGAAGAAAAGGTCATAGATTCTCAAGGGAACTGATGAAAAAAAAAAGTGAAGTAAAGTGGTCTATCAGTACCAGACTTCAAACTACATTAAAAGAAGGTAATCATCAAAACACAGACCGTTGAAGGGGCGGAGCCAAGATGGCGGCGTAGCAGCAGCAACATATCGCAGCTCTCACATAGCCACCCCAAAATACCCATAAAACAAGACTCTAAACCAATCCTAGAACTCCAAAACGCACACAAAGATACTTCCCACTAAAGTCAGCTCAGCTACGAGGAACCATATCACCACTGCAAACCAAAACCAGCCTGCCCTGAAGCCGTGGCTGTGCCCCAGGGGCGGCTGGACTGGGAGGGGGGGGGAGCTGAGGGGCCTCTCAGGTGAGTGGATTAGCAGCAGCTGCCAGTGGGGATTGTGAAAGAAGGACATAAGCACTCCAGAGAAAGGCCTCCAGAGTGGAAAAGTGAAAAGGCAGAGGTTTTGCACCCGCCTCTGCTTTGCAGTTTCCCGCCTGCGGCCTGCAGACAGCAGGGGGACTTAGCAATTGTTTTCAGGTCAGTGCTCTCCCGTTGAGCGGCCTGGATCCGGATCGCCGTCTTGGGCCTCCATCTTGGAGTCTTTATTATCCAGTCTGCCGGAGGTGTTTAGGAAGACTCCCAACATCTTCCTGAGAGCTACAGCAGCCAGGAGGACCCCAGCGATTTGGGACAGAGCTTTCCCTTCTGGAAGCAGAGCCCCACAGAGATTTAAAAAAAAAATCACGGTCTGAAGAACCATGAGTAAGAATAAGCATAAGAAGCAAAGTAAGAACAGCTCCCAAACCCTTGATTCCTTCGTTGGGGAAAAGAAAGATCATGGGAGAGAGAGGGAGGAGGAGAGTGCAGCCAGAGC
>CM053581.1:445292434-445332030 GCA_028627135.1 Pseudochirops cupreus
AGAATAGACTGGGGGAGGGGGGACACACTGGGATGGCTGTTTTGGGGCGGTGGGTGGGGGAAAGACGAGGAGAAAATATGTAACTCAAAATCTCGTGGAAATGAATGATGCAAACTATAATAAAACTTAAATTAAAAAAAAAACAAAAAAAACACAGACTGTGTCACACTGTGCACAAAGACAAGGTCTGGCAGAATCTAGGTATAGCTTCTCACACTATAAAGCAAGATACGGTTAAAATGGGTACATGGATTTAGACATCTAAGTAAATAATCATAAGTAAATTAGGAAAGTATGGAAAAATTTACCTGTCATATCTAAGGATAAGTAAAGTTTACCACCAAATAAGAAGTAGAGAAGATTACTGGAAATAAAATGGATAATTTTGATTACATGAAATTAAAAAGGTTTTGCACAAAGCAGCAAGGTGGTGCAATGAATACAGAACACAGTCAGGAGGTCCTTAGTTCAAATCCAGCCTCAGACACTTAACACCTTGGGCAAGTCACTTAACCCCAATTGCCCTGCCTTCCCTCCTCCAAAAACACCAAAAAATAAAAGTGTAAAAAGGTTTTGCACAAATGAAATAAATGCAACCAAAACTAGAAGAAAAGCAGGAAACTGGGCAGGGGGTAGAAGGTGGGAGGCCTCCTTTCTCAAATTCAAAGGGCTATAAAAACTATGCATCCCCTTTTGCCCAACAATACCACCACTAATACATACCATGTAGATCAAAGAAAAAGGAAAAGGAGTCATACATACAAAAATGTTTATGGCAGTTCTTTTTGTGATGGCTAAGAATTAGAAATTGAGAGGACAGCCATTAAATGGAAAATGGCTGAACAAGTTGTGTTATATGATTGTGATGGAATACTATTGTGCTATAAGACATTAATAATAATAAGGGGGATGGTTTCAGAAAAGCCTGGGAAGACTTGTATGAACTAATGCAAAGTGAAGTGAGCAAAACTAGATTATACAAAGTTAACAGCAATATTGTAATGAAGATCAACTGCAAAAGGCTTAGCTACTCTATTCAATACAATGATCTAAGACAATTCCAAAAGGCCCACAATGAAAAATGCTGTTCACCTCCAGAGACAGAACTGATGAACTGTGAATGCAGATTGAAGTACACTTTTTCCAGTTTATTTTTCTTGCTTTTTCTAACATGACAAATACAGAAATGTTTTGCATGAGTTCACATGTATAAACAATATCACATTGCTTGTCTTCTTAAGGGGAAGGTGAGGGGAAAGGGAAGGAGAGAATTTGGAACTCAAAAAAAAAGTTTAAAATAATTTTTGGGGGGGAAACAGTTGTTATGAATCAAACAAAATCAAGCTTGGTTCAAATATGGTTCCCCAGATCTAAAGAAAAATACTGAAATTTTCCATTTTATGTCACTATGAGACTTTGAGTGCACTCAAAAATGCCATTATTAAATGGAATCTAGTGGGCTGAGTTAATTCACCTTCAAACTGTGAGCACATATGGTCCCTTGTTTATTGAAGTAATTAGCACTGCCAAATACATAAGGGTTAGCAGTATGGCTTATGATCTCCATAAGCCAAGTCAGAAAACAAGTCTTGCTGCTTTACGCAATAAACTATGTGAATGAAATTTTACAATTGCCATCTGAAACATCTGTGATACCATGTCACACTTCAGTTTAACAATCACCTAAAATTCTGTCATTTTATTGACAATTCCACCCCAGAATAATTCCATTATAAAGTTAATTTCACAGTTGAACACAGTTAATGAAGGACTAATCAAGTATATAGTATTAATAAGATAGCTTTGTGGTTTGCCTTAAAAATCTTTTATTATAATTCAGTAATTTGGTTTAAAAAAAACACATTTCAGACTGCATTCTTTATCTTCATTTAACAGTAAGAAGTATGAATAAAAGAGAACTCAGCTGCTACATCTTATAGCTCAGCATGGTTCTACAAAACAGAAAGTACTCAATAAGTTTCTAATGTCCCCTACGGCTCTAAATCTATGATCCTATGGATAGCTGTATTTATATAGCATTTTGTTTTCAAAAGGTACTTTGTATACGTTATTGCATTGGAACCTCATAATAATCCTATCATGTTGGCAAATACTGTCATCCTTTAAAAATAAAAAAACCAAAACTTAGAGGGGTTAAGTGACCCATGTTCAATGAATACTTAAAGAACTAAAGTAGTTTACAGACTGAAAAAACATTATACTGCTATACTTTTATAGAGAAATTAGTGTGTGCCTTTGTAACCTGAAATGTTAGACCCATAATTAGAGTTCTTCCTTACTTACAGCATGTTACTATGTCAACAGACTTCTATGGACATTGAACTTACTCCTCTTTGAACAAGGTGGTCTTATAGACTACATTCTGGAATAGCATCCCATCTTATCCTAGTTTAGCTCTGACATCTTGGAAAGAACTGATGCCCCCAAGGTTACTAACCAAGCACAATCTACAGGCTGTTGGTACTAACAGAGCTCACGTTCAGCTGTAGTGGGCACATGGCAGTTCATTATGCGATGTAAAATAGAATGCTGCAAAGGAAATACTGAAATGCTGGATCTACCAGTCATTTGGACAATATATGCATCACTATAGGAATAATTATTGACTTTTTATGAGCTGGAAGGAACTTTGAAATTTTTGCCGCCCTAATTTTTTAGACAAGGAAATTTTGTAATTTTTAACAAAAACCTTCCTATTTGGTCAATTAGGACACTTTTTAAAAAAACACTTTGATATGAGACAATATAAGACAAAGACTACCCAGTAAGCTAACGCCCTAAACCGGTCAGGATGAGACTGAAGTCCTTACTTCCCCCCTGGCCTTTATGATCCTACACAACAGAATTAACATCTGTACCTTAGCTAATGATTCAGGAAAAGGAAACTTTTCACACCTATTTTATAGGACTTTGCAAGGATCAGTTTCTAAAATCTAATTAATAAATTGTTGTTTTGAATAGGGTATTTAAATGCAAGCTGCTATTATGGCTAATAACAAACTCATTTAAAAGCAACATAATTCCAAATAGCATTCTTAAAAATATTTGATGCTTATCTCGAAAAATGTTTTTGGAATTTTTAAAATATACACTCTCAAATATGGACAAAGTAAATGATGTAATCAATGCTAAATAAAAATGCTTGAAATAATATATTTTGACCTATTATGGTTTTTAATAGCTACTTGTTTGCATACTCATTCAATTCATTTGAGCAAATATTTAATAAATGCCTTGTATTGAAAATACTGTTCTAAACACAGGAGATCCCCAACCTTATTTAAGAGCTTACAATCAGGTACAATTCTTGTTCTTACCAAATAATGAGTTATATTTCATAGAACTGGAGAACCTTAAGTTGGACAAACCATTGAAAGATCACTTTAGTCCAGTCCATACTCCATCAAGAACCTCATCTACAATAATGAACAAGAGATCACCCAACTTTGGCTGGAATATCACCAGTAATGAAGAACTCATTACCTTCTGTAGAAGACCATTCTGCTTTCGGAAACTGTAATTAATAAGAATTTTTCAAAACAACAACAAAAACTCATACTGAAATAAATCAGATGCATTTTAAAGTATTTGGAAAGTCTTTCCCCTTTCACCCTTCTCCCAAAATGAACAGGTATCTCCCCTTTCACCCTTCTCCCAAAATGAACAGGTATCCCTCAGTCTATGGCAGTCTAACAGAATTTAACCTGTAATGTTTATAAATTAGCATGTTGATTTAATATTCTTAACTTGAACCCCTTGGTTTATGGAACTTCCCAGCTGCTCTGAACCAGTCTGGCCCCAGGGCATCTTGCTACCACCACCAACCCAGTACAATCCAGTTTTGAACTAAAAATAGCTGCTAGGGTGGTGGCTGTGGTAGGAAGTCCCATCCCCAGTACCCTGGTAAGGGCTGAATGTTTACAAACTGTCCAAAAAAGCAAAGATTCCAACGCCAGCATTTCATTCTGAATTTCAGGGGTCTTTTTCATTTTCTTATTTAAATACCTCTTCCCTCCAAAAAAGTGAGTTAGCTATGTGGGAAAATAGGGTGAACAAATTCCTCTCCTCCCTTCCCCCGTGATTCTGCTTTAACTGTATCACTGGCATGAAATGATGCCAACCTCTGTTGTTACTGAACAGAACTAGTCATTTGGGATCATTAACACTTCTAAGGGAGATCAAGTACTGTAGGGGACTAGTGAGTTGTCCGTCAGAGCAGCTATCTTAAGAAATTCTTGCCTCCCCCCCCCAAAAAAAAGTTTTCTTCAGTGAATAGTAAGGAAATCTGAAGTAACAAAAGTTTAATTCAGAGAGTGAGTTGGCAAGTCCCTTTCCCATAATATATCTTGCTAGTGCTATCATTTCATGTCAGTAATTCACTTTCCAGTATTTTCAGTATTTTAGCAATTTTGCATACTTTATTAGAAAATAAATATTTTTCTTAATAAGCTTTGTTGTGGTTTTATATATGATTTAATTACCATGGTCAAAATTCTTTTCTGTAGGAATCTGGTAGTATAACGGAAGCTGATGAGGAATAAGAATTTAATATACAGAAAAATCATTTTATGGAGCTTTTTTCTTTCCTAAAACAGGTATCACATATATTCAAGAACGCATAAGTATGACAGGCAGCAGAGTTCCCCATTTTCTGTTGGGGCAGATAGTTTAAAAGAAAAGTTTTCAAAATATAATTGAAGTTCACAATTTGAACAGTTTCACTAAGCTGTCAAAGTATAATGAATAATACATTCCAATATAATATAATATAATAGCAACTTGAATCACCATTAAAATCAAAGACCTGCTAGCTTAAAAAAAAAGGCAACTAGGTAAAAGCATCTAGTTTCCATTACCAATAATAGATCATATTCCTATTATACTTTAAAAAAAAAACACCACAGTGACTACTAATTTAACCATGACATATTGTCAGTAATTTTCCCAGCAGTGTTAGTGGATTTGACTGACCTGCCACTCTGGTCCCATTCCCCTTGTGCCAAAATAATACATATTTACAAAATGACTAATTTAGGAAAAGGTCTATTTGGGGATCAAATCTGCAACTTTGACCTCATTGGCACCACACTCCAATCAGCTGATCTAAGCATCCCAGGCATATGCAAACATACTGATTTCCTAAGTGTCTCTACTGCATCCATCAGCACAGATCACTAATCTTCCATGACTGTTCATTCTCCACCACTATTATCTCTTATTATCTCCTCAGGAGAGTTGCCTAATGTATGTACTAAAGGCTAGTGACAAATGGTGAAAATGGAGACCTGCGCAGGCTCCCAATGTGAGATCAGGGGTAGTTCCCACAGACTTCGGTTGGAGGTATCTAAGGTTTTAACCAAATTAAGAGGAGAAAGGGAGAGGGAGAAGAGGAAGGGATAGGGACAGGGGAGGAAAAGAGAAAGAAATAGGAAGGGAGGCACAAAGAGAGAAAGAGAGAGAGGGAGAAGGGAGAGACTGACAGAGAGAGAGGAGAGGAGGAGAATATATGGCGTCTTAGACTGGAAGTCAGGAGTACTAGATTCTAGTCCCTGCCGGACACTAACTCTGTCTGTTTTGCCCTTTGTAAAAATAAAAAATTTAGACTAGAATGATATCAGTAAACTACCGCCTAAGGGCCAAATCCTGCCAAAACTCCTCCTAGCTCAGTGTCCAAAAAATCATTCATAGCTCAACTCATAAAGAATTTATGCCCAGGGCCATGGTTTGCTCACACCTGCACTTAACGATCTCTGAGGTCCTTTATGGCTGTCATGTGATACTCTGAGGGTTGGGGGGGGGGGGAGAGGTCAGAAGATTGGGTTCAAACTCCTTGAGGGTAGGGATTGTCTTTTGCCTCTTTTTGTATCCCCAGCACTTAGCACAATGCCTGAATCATAGTAGGTGCCTAATAAATGTTGATTGATTGATTTATTCAAGACCTCTTTCATCCTTCTCCCTTAAAGGATCGGTTTGTTGTAAAGGTTGTCAATGTACCCCTCAGGCTGCTTGGATTCCAGGTATGGAGAAACAAATAATAATTCTTGATAATTAGGTGTGAAGGTAAGTTTAAATAGGAAATTACCAAATGGCCTTCATCCTCTTAAGGACATAGACTCCCAGCATTCAGACATGACCTGTGGGTCACATTTCCTAAGTGTGTCCCAAACCAGATCAAAATGTACTTGGGAAATGCTTAACAAAGTAAATTAAAATACAATAATACATAGCTAATATTATATTGAAAACAAAGTCAATGTGTGATGGACAGCAATCTTTATGTGTGGATTAGTTGCCCTGTTCCTATTTGAGTTTCACAACATTGCTTTAGTATATCCTGGGGATTA
Organism: Pseudochirops cupreus; assembly: GCA_028627135.1. Lineage (NCBI taxonomy): Eukaryota > Metazoa > Chordata > Mammalia > Diprotodontia > Pseudocheiridae > Pseudochirops > Pseudochirops cupreus. Next base: position 445,298,800 of record CM053581.1, read on the forward strand.
TATTCCCTCACTTTACCTTTCATGGTGGCATCGGGGTGCCAAATTTATCAGGTTACAATCTGTAGTGTTTGCCCCAAGAACAATAATTCTTAATTATTATTACCTGTGTGTTATCACACAGAGATACATTCACATGGAAATAGATGTTACACACACACACACACACACACACACACACAGAATTTCCTTTCCAGGTGCATTTCAAATTGTGCAATACGCATTTTTTATCCATATTGTACTTTAAGTGTGAATGTTCAGCAATCTCTTTCAAAATGTTGTGCACTCAGAAAAGGACACTTTCATGTTCCAAAGACAAATGCAGTTGGTTCCATTTAAATTACAAAGAGCTACATGTAAGGAAGCCTTCTTTTATTTGGACTTTGAAAAGGACATCATCTATGACATCAGTAAAACAACTTAAGTGAGCACCATCTTCCTATTTTAAGCCAATACTCAAACCATACTACCAAAGTTCTTTTTGCAATCACACCTGTCACACAGTCCTATAAATTTTAACATATGTCCAAAAACTCAAGTTTGCATTTTGTTCCTGCCAAAAGACTAAAAAAAAAAATCAAACAATAAACATGACTTTATATCCTCTATACTTCTTTTATTTGCTTTTTTTTTTAATTTTATTTTTGCAGCGGGGAAGGCAGGGCAATTCAGGTTAAGTGACTTGCCCAAAGTTACATGGCTAGTAAGCCTTAAGTGTCTGAGGTCACATTTGAACTCAGGTCCTCCTGACTCCAGGGCCAGTGATGTATTCACTGCACCACCTAGCCACCCCCTTGTAACACTTCTAAGTTGTATAACCACAAAGTTGTAAATTACTATGGAAAAGTGTGTACAAAAATTTATCGGTTCCATTCTCAGGTTTGAGCTATAAATACAAAACAAATTTGCAAGGTAATTAATTAGATTATAATGCAGAGATGGAAAAGGACTACAAAAGACATCATCAAGGACTTGTATTACTAGAAAAGGATTACAAATCTAGAGCTTAAAGGATCTTAGAAGCCATCTAATCTAACCCTCTCATTTTATAGACAAAGTGAGGCCCCAGAGGTTGTGAGATGCCTGGAGGCTTAATAAAGGTAATAAATGTCAGAAAGAGAATTTGAATACAGGTCATGTCTGGAGCACAAGTAAGCGATCATAAGTGGAGAGCCTATGTGATATTCATGAGATATTAAGAGACTTGGATGAAGACTTTTAGCAAATCCTCTATGGAGGAGTTACGGAAAAATATGAACAAGAAGCATGCAGGTTGACACAAACAGGCTTGGTGCACTGGAGTGATGAACCTGGAGCACTATACTTGAGAGTCTCCATGAATCCCAAGTAGCTTTTCCCAATCCTCCCTTAAAATTAGCACTTTCTCCTCAGTTGATTATCTTCAATTTGTCCTGTATTTAGCTTGTTTGTATGATTGTTTTCATGTTGTCTCCCCTATTAGACAGGGACTGTTTTTTGCCTTCCTTTGTATCACAGTGTTTCATGAAGTACCAGGCACATAGTAGGCACTTAATAAAAGCTTTGACAGATTGGCATGAACTGGAATTGCTGGTCTGTTATTTACTTCTCTAAACTTCAGCTTCCTCATCTATAAAATTAGGCAGTTGGACTAGACAGTTTCTGGGGTCCTTTCCCAACTAGATTATGTTCCAATTATGTGCACTGGTGGAAGCAATATATACTGTCAATGAGACCACAAATTCAATGAAATGCTGAGAAAAGAGGAATGTGGGTTACTACTTTAGCTCTTGTCAGTCAACTTTTTCATGATGTTTTAAAATCTACTACTCAGAATCAGAGAATCACAGAAGGGATCTCAGAGACCACAGAAACCAAGCCACATGTGAAAGGGAATCCCCAGTATAACATATCCAATAAGGCAGGCTTCTGCTTGAAGGCTTCTAGGAGCTCATTCTGAACCATTCCCTTCTTTTGGAATCTTCCCTTCTTTGCAATTATAGATAGAGCGATAGAAATATATAGTTATAGATATGTATGCATGTATATCTAATATATGTGTGTGTAAATAAACATACAAACTTATATGTACACATCAATCCCTAAGTGCCTTCAAACTTGCGTTGCCTTCAAACTTGCGTTGCCTTCAAAGCAGATTTGGTCAAGTCCAACACCAATGCCTTTTCCACACAGAAAACATTGAGTGTGGAGGCAGAAGAGTCCAAATGTGATGGTTTCTCTCATTACTGATAAGAACTGATACAAACACTGGCAGATTCATTCAACTTCACATCTTTTTTTGTCCTCTTTCCAATTTTATCTACCAATGTTCTTTGCTTATCTGGGTTTCATGCCAAACTTTCTTTCAACTGCCTTTCATTGTTTGTAAGAAGAACATGTCTATAATCTTCTGCCATCTTTTTCTGTTATGTTTTGCAAATGAGATTGTACACTAAACCAGTATAGCCTTTGGCTGGCATGCCTCTCCACTTGGCAAGGAGATTCAATATTTCTGGGATGAGATGCTTCTAATACTTTTTTTTTAAAGATAGCAAAAATAACTTCCATTTTTCTAAGGCTCCAGGCAAATTATAACAACTATAAAAATGGATTAATGTCATGTCATTCTTAACAAATCACTGAAATAATTAATACCTTCATTATTCAATAAAAAAACCGTGTCAAAAATATCAAGAGATCAGCAATGGTTTTTCCTTAAGTACTCTAAAGCCTTTGATTCTTAAGTCAAAGTAAAACATAGGCTTGCATGAATGAAAAGACAACTCAGGATCTAAATTTGAGTTAGGAAGACCCATTGTCCAGCTAGCATGGTGGAGTAGAAGAAGTACTAGACTTATATGCAGAGAACCTGTTTTCAAATCTAATCTGTGTTGCTTGTTACCTGGGTGAAGTTATGAGCTCTCTCATTTTACACTGAGGAAAAAGAATCCTAAGGACACCTAGCAAAAGAACAGATCACAAACTTGAATCCATATCTCCCAATTCTCAACCCTGTGTGCTCATTTCTATGCCACAAAGCTTCCCCTAAATTGCCAAGCAATTTTTTAAAAAGTATACGATTGTACATTTTAATACACACTTAATATAGAATGTAGTTGTGTTCAAATAGCAATGAAAGTCATTAAGAAAAAAATTTCTATAAAAAGTTCTTATATTTTGGCTAGACATTTAAATAACAATGAAACTCTTTTTAGGTCATTCAAAATTGTTTTGAGTCTTTATCATTTTAAAAATGACACCATGGTGGGGGGGGGAGGGAGGACTAGGAAGAAGGATCCTATATAGCAAATTTAAAATTAGCTACTGGTACTCTAAAGGTGAGATCCTATCCAAGAACACTATGGAATTAATTACAAACTGGAATGTAGTCTGATAATAATTAGACCAAAGCTTCACACCATATATCAAGGTAAAATACAAAGGGATACATGACTTATATATAAAAAGTCACATTACAAGCAAATTAAAGGAGCAAAAAAGAGATTACCTTTCAGACTTTATGACCTAACAAATGAGATCCCAGAAGGTAAAATTGATAGTTTCAACTACACAGAATTTAAGTGTTTTTTTAAAAAACACTAATCCCATACCCCAAAAGATTTTTAAAAAGGAAAAGGACTGATATGGATGAAAATATTGTCTTTTTTTTTGGTAGTGGTGAAGAAGTGAAAATTAAGGGCGAACCAATCGGAAAATGGTTGAACAAATTATGACATGTGAATATAAAGGAATACAATTGTGCCATAAGAGATGACAAAAAAAGGTTTCAAATAAGACTATAAACTAATGTGCAGTGAAATGAGTAGAACCAGGAAAAAAATTTATATGGTGACAATAATATTTTAAAGACAAGCAATTTTGTAATAGTTAAGAACTCTGATCAATGCACTGACCACCCATGATTCCAAACTACTGATAATGAAGAATGCTACCTCCCACAGAGAACTGATGGACTCAAGATGAAGAATGAGACATAGGTTTTTGGATATGACCAATGTGGGAATTTGTTTTGCTTGGTTAAGCATATCTGTTAGAAAGGTTTTGTTTTCCTTTTTTTTTAATGGGGGAGGGAGTGGGAGAGAAGAAAATAAATGCTTGTTAAATGAAAAAAAAATTAAGTGTGGGGGGGAATGGGAGTGGAGAGGGAAAGGGAAAAAATTCCAGTGTTAACTTCTGATATCTAGGATGAAGCAGGAGAGAAATTCTACAAAGAGCTCAGAATAAACAAAGAAACTAAAGCATTAGAAATTACGGACCAGGAATGAGTAATAAAACAGGCCAAATGTGTGTGTGTGTGTGTGTGTGTGTGTGTGTGTGTGTGTGTGTGTGTGTGTTTGAGTGTGTGTGTACACACACATATACATATCTACAGTAACACTATAGTGTACACAAAAGATACACACATACAATTTATTATATCTGAATAGGGTAGAAATGACTAGTTACTCATCTAGGCATCATTCCTGAAACGGTTTTCTGTATACAGTCAAACCATTGATTATTTAAATAAAAAATCAAATAAGTACAAAGGAAGAAGAAAAGAAGTTAGTAAAAGGTATGATAATGCAATTAAACTCCAAATTAACCTAAACAAGTTGTTGATTCCAAAAATCTGGATGTGAACCCAAATACACACACGTATAAAACCAATTGACATGAGATTTTAAAAAAGCCTAGAAAGTGCCTTAGTTTAAGAAAAACCACTTTACTTGCCTAATAAAAAGACTGCTATCACAGGAAAGGGCAACAGATTTAAAATAATATGAACTCATTCGTATAAGAATGGTAGAATATTATAGGCATTTTTGCTTTATAAAACAGAAAAAAAAAGCAGTAGAAAGTAAAAAACAATTTAAGAAGAAAGCTTAGCCAGAGCCCCAATTATGCAAAGTCATCCTGAGGGCATTTAAAGATGAAACTCAAAGGAAAACAACAGAGCACAGATTGAAAAGATTTTCAGAGTTTTTATAAAAAGCTCTTTTTCCCCATCAAGAAAAGTAGTGCCTACCAGTCCCAGATGTGCCTATGGAACACAAACAAAATGGCACTAGGCAAAGTAACTTGACTAGATTGAGCGGATTTAAAATATATCCTACTGGAGGTGGCAGAAGTGTAAGTGTTGAGAGAACAGTTCACAGAGGATCAGAAGAAGATATCAAAGGTGTGGTGAAAAGTGAAAAGTCTCAATGAATTTGGCCTAATAGTACCGTATCATAAGTAAGATAGAGCAACATCTACTGGAAGCTGTCATTCCCTACTGTAGTGCAAATAAGTGAATGGGAAGCCCTAGATTACAATCCCAATTCTGCTACTCCCCATTTCTTACAGTGTTACTTCATCATACATTTACATACAACTTATTCAACCATTCCTCAATGAATGGGTAGCCCTTTAGTTTCCAGAGGGGTTTCGCCACCACAAAATGAGAAGCTAGTATTATTTTTGTACATAAAGGACCTTCCTCTTTTTTGATCTTTTAGATGTATATCTAGCAGTGGTATAGCTGAGTCAAAGGGCACATACTCTTTATGCATAATTCCAAATTGCTTTACAGAAGGGTGTATCAATTCACAGGTCCACCAACAGTGTTTCAATGTTTTCCCAGTCCCTCCAATATCTACCGTTTTTCCCTTTTTTTGCCATCTCTGTCCCTAATGAGTGGAAGATGGAATCTCAGAATTGCTTTAATACATATTCTCTATCAGTAGAGATTTTGAATGCTTTTTTCACCTAGCTATCAATAGCTCAGCTTCCTTCCCTTGAGTACTGCCTATTGATGTCCTTAGACCTTTTATCAATTGGAGAATAGCTAGCTGGGTTTTTTTCTCTTTGTAAATCTGAAACAATTCCTTATACAGTTTGGAAACTGAAACCTTTCTCAGAGAAACTTGATGCAAAGATTTTTTTTCCCTCATTTAAAATTTTGTTTCCCTTTGAATATTAGCATTATTAAATTTGTGCAAAAAATTTAAATTTTATGTAACAAAAATGATTAATTTTAATCTATGAGCCTCTTGTTTGGTTATGAACTTTACTTCTGTCCATAGACAGAAGAAAATTTAATTTACCAAATACTGATTTACTCTTTTCTTGACACCTTAAGGTGGTATTCTGGCTCTAGTGTTCTATGATGTTAAGCATCCTTTGCAATATTGTACAGTCAGTTTTGTGCTTTAGCTTCTTCCCCTTTTCTCCTAAACTATTTGTCACTAAAGGTCACTAGTCCAGCTACTGTCAGTTTATCCCCCACTTCTAGTTTGCTAGGAAAATAGGTCAAGGATTAAGAATTGTATGTTAAATAAGAGTCAACAAGTCTGGGTATAAAGTCCTAAACCATAAAAGTACAGGATTTTAATTCAGGAGCTTTAAGAGAGCTATTCAATTTCAGGCTGTTATTCCATGAATTCTATCCTCCATATAAGTTCAATATTACTACTATCTGCAACATTCAGGGAATTAGAAATAAAAATGAGAATTTCAAATTGAACACTTAATCAGTAAATTCAGAAAATTGTGTCAGTTTTTAACTTGAATTACAGATAATTTTCCAAATTTATGGTTTAAAATACTAGTCACTTCATTCATTTGACCATCATGTATTAAGGTTCTCTGATTTTTTTTTTTTTTTTTTGCTTTTTTGGAGGGGGGAGGGCAGGGCAATTGGGGTTAAATGACTTGCCCAAGGTCACCTGGCTGCTAAGTGTTATGGGTCTGAGGCAGGATTTGAACTTAGGTCCTCCTGACTCCAGGGCTGATGCTCTATTTACTGCAGCACCTAGCCACCCCTGGTTCTCTGCTTTACAAAGTGCTATGAAGTACCTGGAAAAACAGAAATATAATTAAGGCAGTGTCCTTGTCTTCTTGGAGTGTACTATAAGAAATATCAGATAATAGCTTTTAGAAGGAACCTTGGAAAAATCTTGGCTATCTCTATTGTCTCTTCTGTTCTTAATTATATGAAACATGTCAGTATTTACATTATAAATATATACATGTGTCCATTTACACATATATGCATAAATGTATACACTCATCAAAATGTAATCTTTCATCATGAATTTTGGAAGGGTTGAGTTCAATCAATGTAGCAAAGTAAAAAGTGTGTAATAAAAGGTTCTTTTGAAAAAATATTCAGTTTTTGCGCAACTATTACTGAAATGTCTATAGAGATTGATCTTATAGTTATATACCAATTAGTGCTGGAGCCACTGAGTATTAGCTCAAGAGAGCTGATTGTTAAATTGTCAGGAATCCGAAATTTAACCAGAGAGTTGTTAAACACAGCTAATGTATTTTCAATTCAATCTTGCATCAGTAATATTATTTGTTTCTTTAAAAGAATTCCCATACTCCACTTTGAATCTGCTGCCCTGGCTGGTTTCAACTCAATGGAACAAGATGTCCCTTCCAGGACAAACTCATCACTTCTAAACTTACCACTACGCTGCTAGCACCACCTACCTCCTATCCCCTCTGACTGAAGGGCTAGAGGGCAGAGTACCAAAACTCCTCTCAATGCCTTCCTTTATAGAGGGCAGACAACAGGCAGTGGATAGTGTGCCAGGCCTAGAGTCAGGAAAACTTATTTTCCTGAGTTCAAATTAGGCCTCAGACTTTTATTAGCTGTGGGACCCAAGCAAGTCACTTAACCTTATTTGCCTCAGTTTCCTCATCTATAAAAATGAGCTGGAGAAAGAAATGGCAAATCACTCCAGTTATCTGCTAAAAAAAAACACCAAAATCCAAATGGGGGGTCACAGAGCTGGACACAAATGAAAAATTACCAAATACGGCCTTATAAATAACTAACTTAATCATAAATAGCTGGTGAAAAAAATTGCATCATTTACATGAAACTGATTTCAATGATTTTCAGGATTTTGCAAATAAGAATGTAGAATCAGTCCATTTTCAGTACTTGTGATTATATGAAAAGCTAAAAAGATAGTGCACACTATTACAATTAGCAGTGCTAAAGCTGGAAGAGGTTTCAGTTTAATCAATATAATTTAGAGAAAGGTGAGAAATCATTTAGCAGTAGATGACATTATATTTCATGGCAATAAATTCACTGGAAAAAGAATGGATTAGGATACATCTCCATTAATCAAATTATGGTTGAACTGCAACCACAGGTTAGCTACAGATACAAAAGTCCAGCAAAAAAAAAATCAATGAAAGCATTCTGTAACAATCAATTGGCTATACGGAATTTACAAAAGAGTGTTGTATATTTTATTATTTATAAATTGCACACTACAAATCTTTCCTATCAATAAAACTTAAAATAAACTTGTGTATATATACATGCACATGTATCCACATTTATAAGCTTATGTGTACATCTACATCTACACATATACAGTTGTCATTTTTTTCAGTCATGTCAGACTTCCCATGATCCATTTGGGGTTTTCTTGGCAGAGACACTAGAGTAGTTTGTGTTTCTTTCTCTAGCTCATTTTACAGATCAGGAACTGAGGCAAAAAGAATTAAGTGACTTGCCCAGGGTAATACAGCTGGTAAATGTCTGAGGCCAAATCTGAATTTATAAAGATGTCTTTCAGATTCCAAGTCCAGTGTTGTATCCACTCTGCCACCCCGCCCAAACATCTAGATCAACACACTCTCCCTCTCCCCCTGCCCAGGCAGCTGATTGTTAAATATTTATCAGTATGTCAATGCAACAAGCTATATTATTGAATTCTCCTTTCTGAAAAGGCATTTGACTCAGCAGTTATTAGATATAATTCAGGGACTGCTGCTTTCTACCTGCACAGTGAAGTTCCTTGTAAAAGGACACTACTAGAGTATCTACAAAGCAGTCAGTTTGGTTCAGCACAGTACATGAAGTTGAAGGACGCTAGTTAGTACAGTTAGAGAATGGTGCTAATGACAAGCTGGTGAGAGGTTTGATTACCCTACAAGACAGCTAGCTCACTCCCTTCTATATTCTCAGGATCATTAACCCTGACCATCTTTCAAACCTTGACCATCAATCAGAAAATACACAAAAAAACCCACTGCTTTGGATTGCTACAAATTCATCACTATTTCCAGAAAGCTGCTCAACAGTGCAGAGCAGAGATGAAGGTAGATTGCCCGTTCAATACTCCCACTAAACATTCCACATTTTCATGTCTCAAATCTCAACCTCCCAGGAAAATACAACAGGACTCTTCACTCTTTTATTATTTTATCACATGTAAGTCCTATCAATGTATGTTTATGAGTCTTGTGTCTAAGCATTCTTTTGTACTAGAGTAAATGAAGGGCTGTGCTATTCACTTGTATGCTGAGTATACTTTCTTATCCCTTTTGGGGGGGCCCTGGACATGAATCACATCTAAGCTTTCCGTGATTCTCCCCCCTGGGGTTCCAGGTAAGGGTTAAAGAGTCAAAGACAGGCGGAGCCAAGATGGAGGCACAGAAGCAGGAAAACTAAGCAGCTCCCACACAACCACCTCAAATACCCATAAAATGACTCTAAACAAATTTTAGGGCTCCAGAACTCACAAAATTACAGAAAAACACATCTCCCGCTGAAGGCAGCTTGGCAGGCGGGACTGGAAGGGCTCATCACAGCACGCTGGGAGGCGAAACCAGCCCGGCCTGAAACTACAGCTTGGCCCCAGGCCCGCCAGGACAAGCCACAGCTGGAGCCTTCAGGAGAGTGGATCAGCGGCAGCTGTGGCGATTTCCAGAATTATCAAGCCATAAGAAATAAGGACTAAGTGAAAGGCTAGTGGAACTCATCTAAATTCGGGGAGAGCATCTGGCCAAACTGCCTCCAGGGCAAGGAAGCAGCAGAAGCCAGGGCCCTGTAGCCGTCTCCACATGGCTGTTTCAGAAGCTCCCAGCCTGTAGACTGCAGGGGGGCCAACTGATCATTCAGAGGCTAAGTGCTCTTGCCTTGAACTGCCTGCATCAGGATCATGGTCTTGGTCAAAGACAATGAGAAAGAGATTATGAACCACTCTCTCGGGTGAGGCCAGGCTCACTCAGGAATCCAGTACCTGCAGTGCTCAAAGCATTGACCCCTTTGTGGGAGAGGGCATTTGAAGTTTCCGGGCCAGCACCAGATCTACTGTCACAAAAGAAATTTCATCTTTAATACACTTTGCCCCCCAAAATCTTGGTGCCATATTAAGTTTAACTGCACCAAGATTTTTGGCACACTCTGTATTTTAGGAGGGAAAATACTGCTAATAAAGTCTTCTCAGATTCTCTACTCAGTATATGAGAAGTAACGAGATTCTGCAGAATACAGAGGGCTGCTGAGGGGACTCAAAAGCCTAAACGTCTAATTCCAGTGTTCTACCACTGATCAGTTATATGACCAGAGGCAAGTTGCTAACCTCTCCAAGATTCCCTTTCCTCATCTAGACTTGAAATTCTAGATTCTAGAGCAGACCTGTGCAACTTGTAAACCTCTTTGGGCTGCAAATAGGTCAGTGGTTCTCAACCTTCCTAATGTCTTGACCCTTTAATACTCATATGTGGGCGCGTCTGCATGTGGGTGGACCCACCTGGAGACAGATAGAGGAGCGATGTCTTGGTTCCTAAGACCATTGGAAATATGTGTTTTCTGATGGTTTTAGGCAGCCTCTGTGACCCCTGTGAAAGGGTCGTTTGACCCCCAAAGGGGTCGCAACCCACAGGTTGAGAACCGCTAGACTAGACAAACTGATGATGGTTGGCTACCATAAGTCACATGACAAACAGGAGAGGGTGTGCAGTGGCAACCCTCTGGTACTCACCATACACTGTAGCGCTCTGTTATAGAGTATGAAAATACCATCTTCCAGTCAAACTCAAAAGGTTCTTCTAAGGATTAAATAAAATGTGAAAGTACCCTGTAAAACTGCACAAAACATGTAAGATATAAGAAGTTATAATTTCAAAAGAAAAGGTTGAAACTGGGCAGATTACTAAAAAATAAGATTACACTTACATAGAAATAATCATAAGAACCTATCCTGAGATCAAAGGTACCTGGGTTTTTCCTTTAGCAGATATTCTCAAAAAGCTGTGCCTTAGAATTAGGGTCCCTACCTTTTACTCTGGTTGGCCTGAGAGAAACAAGTCAAATACAAGGTTATCTGAACAAAAGAATATCATATTAAATTGATCAGAGTCCAAAAACAAAGCTACAATCTGGTAAAATTTACCAATCCCTTCTCAGAAAATTATATTTTTCAAATGCAATTTTTTTTTCCTATCTATGTCCACAGACCCCTTGAAATCTAGGGGTCAGTGGATCCCAGCTCTAAGGAAAATGCTATTGACTTCTGATTGTCCCCACCGGCACTTCCCAGATATATATTTAATATAAATAAAATATCTTTGGCTAGGCAGCGTGTTTAAAGGATGGTTAAAAAGGAGAGAAAACAGCCCACCTCTGACCTTCCCCTTTAACAACTGCCTCCCTCTTTCAACTTTCTCATCTCTTAATTGAGAAAATTAAGGTCATTTGCTACAATCTCCTCTTCATTTCAAAAACCCTTAACATTTTCTCTACTTATTATCTTCTATACTCTCCCCTACTTTCACCAGGTTTTTCCCCATTTTTTAATCATCTCCTCAATCTCTAATCTACAAACTCTCCCTATTTGCTGATTCTTTCCCTCTTGCCTTCAAGCATGCTGTAATGCCAAGTAAAGGCAACTTCCAAGGTTTGCATTACCAGCAGAGTGAACTCCATTTATTCACTGAACAGAGAAAATCAAAATACACTAACTCATTCATTTAGCAAGGAAGTTCTCAATTCAATTGCAAAGTACCAAGGTTCAAGTATCCCACCCCTGGCCAGTACATTAACCAAAGTAGCCCACTCTTGGGCAGAACATTTAGTCAGTCAAAGTCTCTCTTCTCAAATAGAAATTAGTTTCCAATCATAAGGAAAGTACATTCATCTGGTCAATCACAGAGCACAAAAAAGTCAAAGGTTTCCCATCCCTGGATCGCAACTGAATTACAATACCATCCATTAACGCCAAGCACTTTCCCAAAAGGGGCAGTAGAGCACAAAAGGCCATCTACCCTTAAGCTACAACAAGGTTAAGATATCATCACAGCATTGAGAACTCACGGAAAGACCCCTCCTTCATCTTGACACAAGTTCTTAGCAATCTCAGCTCCTGGGGAGACAAGGCTCAACAAAGCCATTGCCAGTGTCCTCATCAAGTCACTCTCTGCCTGCAGAACAGTCCCAGAATCCCTAAAACCATCAGCAAGGCCCTCTTCCAGGATTTCTGTAAACATGTAACAACAAAATCTTCCTTTAGGGCTTCTGAACCAACAGCAAGGTTCCAGGACCTCTACAACAGCAGCACTGTCTTTCACCAGCAGGTGAATCTGGCAAAACAACATCAAAACAGACAAAATACTGGTATCACAGCCATGCCTCCTCAGTTCTTGGCAGCTCCAGGTGGCAGTTCCCAAAAGTCCTTCTGGCTTCTTCTGCTTGGGCTTCTCTCCAAATTCATGGCTCCTCCCAGTTCAGCCCTTTCTCTTCACAACAACAAGTCTATCTTACAAGTGGGATTCACAAGCTCTGGGTTTTAACATTCAACCCAAAAACCAAGCCAATACAGGGGCATCTTTAAATTCCATTACCATTACACATGCCCATCTCTCCCATTCTTAAAAAACAAAATAAAACAAAACCAAAAAAAAAAACCCTACACATATCCTCAAGTTCATCCTTATTTGTCCCCTTTCTCTGCAAACTCTATATTCCTTGACTCTTAGGTTTGATTTGTTTTTTTCTCTCACTCAGTGCGCAGTTCTTTGGAACATGGCTTATGACATCACTGAACTGAAACTGCTTTCTATAGTTATCAGTGACCTTAAATACCAAATCAGACGACCTTCCTTCTTTCCACTTGATCCTATTGACAACTTTCTCCTCCTAGATGCTCCTTCCTTTGAAATTTTGTAATGCTTCATTCTAGTACTCCACCTTCATTTGTGATAATTCCTCTCCTCTTCATCACACCCCTTAACTCTGGATGTTTCCCAAGGCTCTGTCCTGAGACCTCTTCTCTATCTTGACTCTCGGTGACTTTATCAGTTCCATAGATTTGACTATATCTATGCAGGTGACTTGTTGATATATTCAGCCTCTCACCCAGCTTCCCTTTCACATCACTAATCACCCCCTTGGACACTTAAAAATTGGATGTCCTTGACAAGTTATCTCAAACTCACTATGTCTAAAAAAAGAAGCCATTATTCCACCCCAACCCCCACCCCACTACTATTCCAAATTTCCCTATTTCTGCTGAAAGGTCATAACCTCAGCATAAGGCATTATTCTCTACTACTCACTCACCTTACATATCCAGTAAGTTGTCCATTTCCTACAATTTCTACCCCTACTTACTTCTCTCATATCCAACCACTTTTTTTCTGTTCACATAGACATCACCTTAGTTCAGGCCTTCCTCACTTCACATTTAGACTATTGCAATGGCAATGGCCTTCTTACTGGTCTCACTGACTCACTCCCTGCCTCACCACTTCAGTTTATCCTCTTCCAAATATCAAAGTGATTTTTTAAGGGCAGATTTGACCATGTCACTTTCCTAGTCTATAAACTCTGGGAGGTTCTCTATTGATTATATGTTATCCCCCCAAATCTCTGATCTAGACAGACTGCCTTTCTCTTGGTTCCTCACACATGGATCTCCACTTTCTCCATCCATGTCTTTGATCAAGTTGTCCATCTGCCATGCCTGATGGATAGCTACAAGACAACCTCCTCACTTCTTCATTAGAATCTCTATCTTTCCCTCAAGACACAGCTGCTCAGGTATCACCTTCTACATGAAGTCTTGCCTAGTGTCCTCCCAACTTCTAGAGACTTCCTCTCTCCCTAATTACTTTGTTTTCATTTGCATCTGTTCTCTTTTAACTTATTCTGTATATATACTTAGACATGTACTCATCTCCCCCAATTAAATGCAAACTACTTGAAAGCAGGGATTGTTTTCTGTATTTTGTAACCCCGGTGCCTAGCACATAGGTACTTAATAAGTCCTTGTAGATCAAATTTACCTCCCCCTCCACCCCAAGCTTGAGAAGAGTGGCAGTGTCACAAAGGCATCATGTTCCCTTCAGTTCAACCAGGCAAATATTAAGTGGGTAGAGAAAGGGGTACACAATACGTTCAGAGTATATCACTATTATCTCTCTACCACACAATACATCCCCCATGCAAGATTTTCCCATTTAAACAATAACATCAAAGTTGGTCAGTTTCCCAGTTTAGCCCTCCAACGATTTACTCATCCCATAATTATCTGAAAGATCACCACAAATACTAGCTTAGAATTTTTAGTATTAACAGTACTAACATAGTAATATAATTCAGTTTCATGATGGGTTAAATTGGTTGGCCTAGATCCCAAGCACCACTTTAAAACATTGTTTCTCTGGGAAGATGAGCTCCAAATTCTAAACAAGCTATTTCCAAATAGACTTTTTATAAAATACAGCTTGCTAACTGAGGACTTGTATATAGAGATGATCAACTTCCTGCTCTGACCTGGCAGCTTTAAAGCACCCATCTTGCTTTCTTCACCCTCTTCATTGCCAATACATTAGAAGCCACCTTCTCTTATTACACACAGAAAATACTTTTTTGATATTAGACAAAACAAAATTTAGTTAGAAAGGCAAATCTACTAGAAAATGAATTGTGCTACAGCCCAAAACCAAAGAAAGGATGTATGATTTATCTACATTTTGAAATTTAACACAATTGTAACTGTTGATAATAGTGGATAATTTAGAGTTGAATAGAAACTAGTCTTAGCAGAAGTCCAGTCAGCTGGCTGAACTATTGACTGGTTATAACCAACTTAATTCACTTACATAGATTGAACATATTACATTCATTATCAGTTCACAAACTGAATGTTATTTTTTAGCCAATTAAAAAAACAAAAGCATCTCATCAACCATTTATTATGTGATTACTACAGAAAAACCAGAGTTAAAGTGCCACAGTGGATAGGACATTGGGCCTGGAGTCAGGAAGTCTCATCTTCCTAAGTTCAAATATATAGCCTCAGACACTACTTATATGACCCTGGGTAAGTCACTTCACCTTCTTTGCCTCAGTTTACTCATCTGTAAAATGAGCTGGACAAGGAAATGCAAACCTCACGTGGGGCAGCAGAGTCAGATATGACTGAAACAACTAAACAACTGAAAAAGCAACAGAAAAAGCAAAATCAGTTTCTGCCAACAAGGAGCTTACATTCCAATGATAGACATAATGTATATAAAAATATACACATAAGTATATAAAAATGTACCTGTATATATGAATACACAAACATATCACACATATACATACAGAGTAGATGGAAAGTAACCTTAGAGAAAGAACTTTTACCTGGTAAGGATCAGGAAGAAGGGTGGTACTCCAACTGGATCTTGGAAGCCAGGGTCTAAGATCTAAGAGGAGGAGGAAGCGAAGAGAGAGAGGATATTCAAGACAGAGAGGAAACAGGTGAAAACAAAGAGAATGAAATGAGACATGGAGTATCCTATATGAGGGAAATCTAGCTGGCCAACAACACCAGACCATAACATATACAGAGAGGAGTAATGTTTAAGAAGACTGTTAAGGCCCCAAGGGGCCAATGCCAAACAAAGGAGTTCAGATTTGATCCCAGAACTAATAGAAAAACCACTGTAGTTCATTGAATAGGGGAGTGACATGATCATATTTGTGTTCTACGAAAATCACTTTAGCACTTGCGTGAAGGATGAAATGGAGCTGGAAGACACCAGCTAGCATGGCTCTCTTAGTCTCTATCTGTCTTCAAAGGGGGAAACTTAAAAGTGGCAAAGGAGCTAAGGGTCAGAATTTCAGAGTGTGAAACAACCTTAGAGTTTAGCTCACTGACTAATAGAATGTCAGTGTCTAAAAATACCAGAGATCACCTGGAACAGGCGTGCTTAACTTTTCTGTGTCATAGAACCCACCCTCTGGCAGTCTGGTGAAATCTACGGACCCTTTCTTTGAATGTTTTTAAAGACATAAAATATGTAAGACAACAAAGATAACCAATTATATTGGAATAAAATTATCAAAACATTTTTCACATACTTTTAATTAAAATAGTGTAAAGTACATATCACAAAAAAGCACAATAAAGGCAAAGAGTGAGGTAAATGAATTATAAATAAGAAAGCTGTGATCAAGTCTAAGGCTCTCATTTTATAAATGAGAAAGCTCAAAGCAGTGAAGTGGTTTGTTTCTGGTCACAAAATTCCTCCAAGTATTTCATATTCAAACACAAAGCTCTTGCCACCTATTCCCAGTAGTCTTTGTACCCCTCCCAGGCTAACTCTCTGGGAGTGTAGCTTTTTAAACGCCCTTTAGGACGAACATAGTCCTTTGCACAAAATAAGTTCCTCTTAAATGTTTGTTGAGTGAAAAGTGAAAATAGCACACAAATTGCTTGTTACTTGTGGAGCTGAAGCAATCATTTACACTTGATTTCCTGGGTACAATTCATGCCTGGATTAAGTTTCTGTGATTAAAAAGGTGGGTTGAGAGAACTGAGGTTTATATACAAGACTTCATTTCAGAAAGAAACTTCTGGGACTAGGAAGAAACTACATTTGGCAACGTACTAACACCATCAGCAAAGGATTGAGTAGATGGAGCAAGAAAATGTGGTGAAGAAAGTAATATATCATTAATACAAGGAAAATAAGGATGGGGTATGTAGGAGGTGGGGTAATTTTCAAGTAGAGATAAAAAGAGACAAGATTAATGATATGGGGGGAGGGGAGTGAGAATAGAATTTATTTGTTTATGTTTGATTAAAAGGGAGAATTTGTTTCTTCCCCAAACACCTTAATAACAAGAGATATAGAACTCTCTCTCTCCACCCCAAAAAAGAATCTTAATGAAGTGAAACTGGAAGAGCCCCAGAGTCCCAGAGACTTTTCTCTATGAGCTATATTCGGGAAAACTGTCATTGTTTTATCCAAGAACATGTGAAGGGGTAGGGGAGGACAAAACTAATTGTACAATGACTTTTTAAAGACTTCAAAAATACTTTTAAATTAAAATAAGGTAAAGTACATATAACAGAAAGTACAATAAATATGGAAAGAGGCAAATGGATTATAAATAAGATCTTGTTATTCCGAATTTGAAGTTGCTTTGATTTACCTCTTCAAAAATAACGAATTTTAGATCATCCTCAGAATACTGCCAAATTTTACCTTCGAGATACCCAAAGCTTATTTGGGGGAATTTCTGCAACTGAGTTCAGTAAGCATGGAATGTAAATGACTAAAGGCTATTGCCATTCACTGACTAGGAATAACAAAGAATCATACCCTGTGTACCAAGGTAGAGATCATATAATCCATTGGTTCTCAAAGTGTGGTCCAGAGACTCCTGAGTCCCTGAGACACTTTCAGGAAGTCCTCAAGGTCAAAACTATTTTTATAATATTGCTAAGATCTTTTAATTCTGAATATGGTAAATATCAATAGACACAACCCACATAAACAAAAACTCTTATAGGGCAGGAGGTGAGGATAGGGTGTTCTTCAATGCTTTCTAAGACCACCATAGAGGTCCTGAGCCCAAAAAGTTTGAGAACCACTGATCTAACCAAACCTTTTTACAGATGAGAAAACTTAAGCAAACAGCCAAGGAACTATCTGAAGCCTTACGATATGATATGAAACCTTCATTTTATAAATTAAGAAATCCAAGCCCAGAAATGTCTAGTGACCTGTACAAAGTTACATTATAAAATTTTACAATCAGCCTTCACCACCATCCTCCAACAGCCTTCTCACCTTGGTAGCTCTCCATTCTCGCCATCCCTTCTTCTGATTGTCTAGTTCCTCCCAGAACTTCCATTTTCAAGAAGGCTCCGGCCAGCTATATTCACTCTTTCATTTCCCTTTGGGTTCTGTTCCTGACTCTCCTACCTTCTTGAAGGTGAAAGTCCCTTCTTTCCTCATCTCCTTGCTTTTTCACCTTTCCCCATTAGAACATCAGTTCCTTGAGGGTAGAGATTATCTTTCTGCTTCCATTTGTGTTTCCAATGCTTAGTACAAGGCCTGGCATGCACAGTTGATGCTTCATAAATGCTTACGGATTTGCATTAACTAAGCCTATCCAGCCATTAAGAGAATTCAACTTTCTACATGTTCTCATAGATGCACACAAATCTAAATTAACACTAAAATCTTGAGATTCCTTATATCATAAAGTTGAAATAATAATAATTAAAGCTAGCATTTAAATAGTACTTTTAGTTTTACAAAAGTTTGCAAGGCACTTTATGTATGCTATTTCATTTAATCCTTACAAGAACCCTGAAGTAGATATGATTAGTATCCCCATTTTTCAAATGGGAAAACTGAGGCATAAGGAAATTAAATGACTTCTTCAGGATCACACAAGCTAATAAGTGTGGGAGGAAGGGGAGAATTATAAAGAACAAAATTAACAAAGTCAATATGAAACCAGGTGATACACTACCACAATCCTTTCTGAAGTCTATTATTTTCACTCTATTTCTTCTAACACTCAAGGCCATACAAAAGTGGGAGTGGTCACCTGAAGAGGTTGTGGGAAGCTGGATGACCACCTGGCAGGTATGTTATACTGAGGATTCTATTCAGCTATGAGTCTGACTAGGTTGCGAGTGAAGTTCCTTCCAAGTCTGATTCTACGATGCTTTGAGAACCATCAAAAGAAAAATCAATAATTAGGATAATGAATTTTGAACCATGTAAAAACACAGACACTTTAATGTTGCAAATATAAATATGAATGAGAATTTAAACCATTTTTTTTGGGGGGGGGAGAATTCCAAATATCACAGATTATTGCATCAGAGTCTCCTATATATTCACAATAATCCTCTGTAATTATTATCTAGATGTTAAGTAAAAATAAAGAACAGAACATGCAACTGGTGACTGAATTTATCTGAGGCAGTTTGGGCACCCTTATAAGCTCATCAGTGTAAGGAGCTATGAGTAAAATTTCTTTTACCAAGGCAAACTATTAGCTCTTAACTAATAGTCTTAGACAGTTGCCTGGAGTACTGAGAAGTTAAAAGAATGATCCAAAGTTTCAGGCAGCAAGTATCAAAGGCATTTTTTTTGTCCACTATTCCATGCTGCCCCCCTCCTGATAATAATAGATAACAGCCCAATTTATCCTGTCTCCCACTTCATCTGGGGCCAATCATCTTGACCTATGCCTTCCCACTGGAATCTGGTAACTCTGGAGGAGACAGTGAGGCTGATGATTTTGCACAGCTCAGCATCACTCAAATTCAATTCACTTGCAAGTCAAGATATCACCCTCCTGATGTCATTGGTCCTTTTTGAGAATGAAGGCTGAACAACAACAATGCTATATACATCTTATTTCTACCTAGTCATTGCACGTCATCTCCCCCATTAAACTGTGAGCTCCCTGAGAGTAGGGACTGGGTTTTTTTGTCTCTTTTGCCTCCATTATCACCAAGGCTTAGCACAGTGTCTGGCCCACCAAGCACATAGTATGGGCTTAATAAATGCTAGATAAATGACTGAAGGGAAGGGGTGGAAATTGCAATCTTCTGTCACTCTTACCCCATGAAATATAGAGAATTCATTATGCAAATAAATATGTAATGTCAGAGCCATGTCCAGGGGGTACTACCTAGAGGTAAATAATATTCAATCAATTTAACAAGAAATGACAAAGCATCTCCATGCTAGGTACTGCACTAGGATGAATATAAAAACTAAAATGAAGAGTAACTGGCCTCAAGGAGCTTATGTTCTATGGGAAAAGACAACATGTGCATATATAGTTATAGATAAATTTATGTAGATATAAGAGAAATGAACTGTGTACATATACACATTCCACATATGCATATTTATACATCCTACACACATATGTGCATACATACCCAGAGAAAAAAAAAGAGAGACGTATTCCTTTTTCCCACTCCAAGTCAGGTTTATACAATAAAATTGGACTAAAATCAACACAAAAAAGCCGGCATATTTGGAGTGGGAAGGTCCAGTTCCACTTGTATATGGGAATGCAGGTTTGTAGACTAATTTATCTATAAAAGCCTCAAGTAGTCTGTCTTTTTACTTTCTTTTCAATATGAAGACAGCACAGAAACTCACCTTTTCCTCTACCATCTGCCTCTGTAATCCCTGCCCTATGCCAAGGCACCCCATTCATCATGCCCCAGGGACTGATCTGTATAGAGCACTGACAAATTGTTAAAGGAGTCTACTGTATCTTCCAAGTTTCACTGAAACTGGATACATTTTCTTTTAAAGGAACGGGCAATCATTCAAGGCATAGGGTAAAAATTCTGAAGGGGAGTCGATAAATTAAACTAAGTAACAAGTACAAATGACATTAATAAACTCATTAAGTTGGTTAAGATTTAGGAATTCCAATGTGAAATGTTCACATTTTCAAATAGAGTAACATTCTGAATTACCAAAGTTGGAGTTGTGACCATGCATATATCATCAGCCAGTAAGTCAACCAGCATTTATTAAATGCCTATGAAGTGCCAGGCCCTGTGCTAAGTACTGAAGATGCAAAGAAAATGCCCCCAGAAGCTCCTCACAATCTAATGGGAGAGATAACATGCAAACAACTATGTACAATCAAGCCATACACAGGATAAATTGGGAGTAATCTCAGAGGGAAGACGCAAAGATTAAGACTGGACTTAAGAAGGTGGGACTTTAGCTAACAAACACCTGAAGAAAGCCAGGGAAGTCAAAAGGCATATACATGAGGAAGGAGAAGGTTCAAGCATGGAGGACTGATGATGGACAGTCTGTCAACTCTTTTAGCCTCTCAAAGTTGACTGCTGAGTGATCAACTTCCAACTGCTGCATCTCGTTCATCTACCATCTAATAAATTACAAAAGGGGTCATCTTCTGCATTAGTGTGGAAATACACACTTTAAAAAGTGACAAATCCTTGATGTACTAAAGAAGTATGTTTGTGATAAGCAGGAGTGTATTCCAATTCCAAAGTATTTGTTGAAATGAAAGCAGCAAAGTAAGTTTGTTACTATGGAAAGGCATAATCAGTCTGACAGTCCCTCATCTTGCATTTATGAAGTGCCTATTACTTGTCAAGCACTGTGCTAAATTTTGAGGATACAAAAAAAGAAAAAAAAAAAAGCAAACCACCACCACTACTGCAAAGACAAAACAGTCCTTCCTCAATCTCAAAGAGCTCATAGTCTAAGTCTAATGAGTCAGGAGACCTGATCTCAGATTCTACCTCAGACACTTATTAGTTATGTGACTCTGAACAAGTCAATTCACCTCAATGCCTTGGTTTCCTAATCTGTAAAATGAAGACACTATCTACCTCACAGGATTCTTATGGCAAAAGTCCTTTGTAAATTTTAAAAGGCTGTGCAAATGTGAGCCTATTAGTATCAGTCACAATAGCTTTAGTTTTCTTATTCCTAGGAGGATCAAAATTGAGTTTTTGACATCTATTCTACTAGTATTGATGCTAGTAATAAAAACAAGGAATATATCTCCTATAGGTAGCCCATTTAAAAATACTCCTCCTTTATGGTTATACCTGCTTTTCTATAATAAACTGGATTAAATAATTCTCTACTTTCATAAAATACTTAAACAGCTTAAATATTTTAAGTCTTAAAAGACTTAAATGTCACTAGAAGCAGAATTCTTTCTTTTGCCATCATTTTTTTTCACTGCCTTCCTTTCAAGTCCATCACTAAGCAATCAACAACAGCTAACATGTGTTATCATATGACAATGTGTAAAATAATATGCCACAGTTAAGACCTTTTCTTTCAGTAATTTTAGATTGTAAAAAGCACAATAATCACTTTAATGATGTACTTAGGGAAAGGATTATCTACCAGAAAAAACAACAAGGTAATGCTAATTAAAAGATATCTCAATTTATAACTGTGCAATTCATTTTCTGTATCAGTTTTTCCCCCTTAAAAATTCCAAAACATATTTCATATAATCTATGTCACTAGCAAAGAACTAACATATGAGAATGTCAATTTGGCCTCTGTATTAAGGGACAAAAATAAAAATGTCAAGGATGGCAATAATTGAGTCTGCTGTTCAGTTTCAGGAATGATAGTTGAAATTCTCTTTACATCCTGAGCTTTGAAATCTACTTAGTATAGATGAGCATGTCAAGTGAAATAGGTATATAATACTGAAAAAAATTTAATAGTTTGAGGCTGTCAAACTGTGCCATATCCCCTACCCACCCCCACCCCGCTGACCTTGAAATCATCTGAATGGGTTCTAACAATGCTTAGGTATGCTGTCCTAATATTCCAGAGTAGATGACAAAGTAATTATGCCTTGACTGACACAATGTCAAAAGAATTGTGATGACTCTAGCAAACAGATGTTTGCCCCTTGCTGGCATTCACCCCCACAGCAATACAAGAATTGCTTATTTTAAGGAGTTAGATGACCTGGGTTCAAATTCTGGGTTCCATCGCTTGCTATATATACATGCCAGTAGGTAAGTAACTTCCCATCTCTGGGTGTCACTAATTTACCACTTTCCTGATACAGTGAAAAGGATCACCGGCTCTGAAGCCAGAGGACCTGGGTTAAATCCTATCTGTAATGGCTACTACCTGAATGATTTGTGGCAGATCACTTAAAGTCCCTGGAAACCAGGTTCCCCATCTGTCAAATGAGGAGGCTGGACTAGATGGCCCCTGAGGTTCCTAGATCTATGTTCCCATGTACACCACAGAAAAGTTAGTCTAGATGACCTCTAAAATATGAACAAATCACAGCCTTAGTTTCTTCATTTGCAAAATAGGAATAAAAATAAAAAATAGCAATTACCTCACAGGGATGTTGGGATAGATGGATATAGATACACACACACACACACACAGACAAATAGATAAACAGACATAGATAGATAGATGGTTTGGAAACCTTGTTGTTCAGTAGTATTTGACTCTTCCTGATCCCATTTGGGGTTTTCTTGGCAAAGAAACTAGAGTAGTTTGCCATTTCCCTCTCTAGCTCATTTTACAGATGAGGAAACAATGAGGAGAGGGGGAGGGGTAAACAGGATTAAATTAGTGAAATTAGTTAAATTGGTCACAAAGCTAATAAGTGTTTGAGGCAGAATTTGAATTCAGGTCTTCCAGACTTCAGGCCCTGTGCTCTCTCCTCTGCACCACCTAGCTGTCCCTTAAAGTGCAATATAAACAACTGTTATTATTCCTGGGGGGTTGGTGGGGAGAGAAGGACATTAGTTTATCAGTCTATAAAATCCTAAAGAACTAGTAAGATACTTAACTCTCTGCCTCAATTTCCTCTTCTGTAAAGTGAAAGGACTGGACCTACTTCCTCTAAGATCCTTTTCAGCTATAAATCTATGATTCTTTGTTCTGGATCAACTCTCAAGATTCTTGAGGCATCTATGACAAAAAGTTAGCCACTACTGTATAGAGATAGCAAAGGCCATGCTTTAAGCTACCTAAAAAATTTCAGCACCTAAAAAAGCAAACCAGAAATTTTTAAATTTGCAATTCCCAAATATTAATTGAATTTCACATTTCTTAAAAATAAAACAGGAAATACAACTCCAGACATTTTCTCTCCTTTGAAAAAATTTCAAAGGAGATGTGTATGTTAATAATGTATAGCTTTTCCCTAGAGCACTTTGAAGCTTTACAGTGTATTCAAACACACTAATCATTTCTACAAAATACCTTCATTTACCACCTCATATTTCTATCCCAAGACTTGAAAAGCTTTTAACTGGATGATCCTAGGAAAACTTCCCTCTTTAGTACTTCTTACATGACATTCCTGTTTTGAAAATCCTAGAAGGAAAGAAACTGAGGAAGGGAGAGATTTCCTTAAATCTGCATAAACTGCATTACAAACTGTATTCTCCTATGTGAGCTTCCAAAAAGAAATTCTATTGTGAATTTACAGGTTACAGATATAAGTGTTTCATTCCACCTCTCCCAATCCCCCAAAATAATAAGATGAAACTCAACATTATCAGGGGCTACAAAATGATAAAATTCAGAGGTACCACTCCTTTCTTCCAAGGGAGGAGGAAAGAGACTGGCTGAGTTAAAAGGGGAAAGCAACTGATATTTACTTATCAACGTCTTTGCACTGACTGCTATTCATCTTATCCCTGCAAGGGTCCAAGATTATCTGAGGTACTAAGGTAAACTGCATGATGTTTAGAATGCATTCAGGCACACCACACATTTCCCTCCCCTTCATACTATGCAGCAATTGTTAACATAATCCAATGCAAATTGAACAACTAAAAATCTCAGCCTGCAGGAGCCTTCTATCAGACTCCCTTTATAGAATGTATTGTTTGCTTAATATTAAGGATGCCTCCTGGGTACAAAGTGGATCTAGTCAAAAGTCAAAAATTATAACGGCATATTGTAAAAAAGACGATACGTGTTATGGCTGTCATAAAGCCTAGTATGAGATTTTTTTTTACTTAATATTTCGATTTTTTTCAAGTCATAGAATTGGAGATTTTACAAATAAGGAAACTGAGACCCAGAAAGAAAAAGTGACTTGCCCAAGGTCACACATGTAGGTAGCACAATGGCAAAGCCAGCTTTAGAACCAAGATCTCGTGACCTAGCCTTCTTCTCACTCCAGCACAATGTCTCTCCAAATGCCCTACCTACTTTGACAGGTGTAAGTCGCTACAAAAAATGCTTACTATTTTCTCCCTTTTTCTACTCATAAACGTAAGATGCAATGCTGACCTGCACAGCTGAGTTACTCAAAATACCATTTAATACGAATAGAACGTAGTGGATGATTAGCCACACCGGGTGGTTATACTAAACGAAAATGTAGTTTGTTTCTTTTTGGAAAAACCGACACAAAGAATCTACATATTCGACTTAAAGACTATCCTCGGCTGTACCAAGCAAGGACCAAACCTCACCTAAATGTGTCATCTTGCTGTCTGCAATGTACTATTTACCCTTTTAAATCCCATACGGATTTACTTTTAATGTCTCTTCTACTTTATCTTTTGCTCAGTAGGACTCAAGGCTGGGTGGGGCGTAGTACAGAGATTTTTTTTTTTTAGCAATGGACAACGAAACAGATTATCATTTGAGAGCAACAAAAGTAGTAATACTCCACTAACCCGCTTTACGAAAGAAAAATAAACATGACTTCCATTGGAGGTAGAAATCCAAGAAGTGAGAGTCCCATTCCTCAGTTAAGCAAAAAGTGGCCTCTAAACTCTCTCTCCAAGGACACTGGTTCAGGGTTAGGGGGTGGGGGGCGACCTTGCACTTTTCTGAAAAGTGTGTGTGTGTGGCTGATCAAATTCAACACGAAATAAAAGAGAAGTGAGGAGGGAGGTGAAGAGGGGGGAGAGGAAGTAGAAAGAGTAAAAGAAACAGAAGGTGGAGAAAGAGAAAAATGAGGGGGGCGGGGAAGAGAAGGAACCCGGAGAGGAAGCAGGAGGTTTGGAGAAAGAGGAGGAAGACGAGGAGGAGGGGTGGAAGGCCCATTAAGAAATCTTTAGAGCAAACTAAAGTTGATACTTACAGTTTTGCAACTGCAACGCCCCCGTAGGCTGCAAAATCAAGCTGAGTGAAGCTGTGTAGAGCAGCAGTGGAGCACCGGGTACTCAGGCGGCTCGGGGGAGCCCAGGCTACTGCAAAGCTCCTTTGATTGCCCTGGTGGCGGCGACGACTGGGGCTGGGGCAGACCGGCACTCTTCCTCCTCCTTCTCCTCCTCCAGCCGCTGTTGCTCAGGCTCTGCTCCTCTCCAGCCAGCGAGTCCCCCCCAAGATTGTAGCACCGGTTTCTCCTTCGGGAGCAGAACTGGGGACTCTGAGGAAGGAAGTCCCACGAAGCACACACGCTTCACACCCACGGAATGTGTGTATGTGTGCGGAGGGAATCTGTGGTGCGTTGGTTAGAACCTCCCCACCACCTCTACCTCCAGTCCCCTGAAGTGAGGAGGGCTAAACCACCCGAGCTGCTGCGGCGGCTACGGCGGCAGCGGCTGCGGCGGCAGCGGCAGCAGCAGCAGCGCAGTGGAGAGGAGGGGGGCAGCCGCCGCCGCTGTTTTGCAGCTGGGATCAAGCAAAGGGGCGGGAGACAGAGTCTGCGTCTGTCTGGAACTCTGACTGTAGCTCTGGGGGCTGTGCACCACCACCACCACCACCAGCCTCCGAGGGGCTGCGGGGCAGCGCGGCTCCTCCCCCTTTGCCTTGCGCGCGCTTGTGTATGTGTGAGTATGTGTGCGTGTACGAGTGTGTCTGTGTGTGTTTGTGTGTGCGCGCGCCCGCGCGCGCACCTCCTGCGGCCTTTCGCTCTCTGGTTACAGTAACTGCTTTCTGACTCTCCCTTCCTATCCTCTGGGCCCTCTCTCTCTCATTCTCTCTTTTTCTCTGTCTCCTTTGCCAGGAGATACATTGTAACGGAACTGGGACACCGGGCGCTGCATTGTGGGAGCTTTTAAAGCAGCAGCAAGAGAAGCCAATCACACCAACTCTTACCCCACTTCCCCACCTCCCGGACTTACACATACACACCTCTCGTTTCAACTTTCTTCAAGCGTCTCTACTACGCACTCCTCTGCAGCTGAGCCCCATAACCAAAACACATCCCCCCACCTTACACACCTCCCCACCCCCCATCCCAGCCAAGCTCAAGTTTCCACCGCTGGGTCTCAAGCTGTGTCACCTCGTGAAAAGGAGAGCCCGATTTCCCCGAAATGATGAGTGTGATGATAAATGTCTTATTGAAACAGAGGAAAGCAAAATCTACCACCGCGAGACGGTTATTAAAATTTCCCTCAAAATTAACTCCCGAATTCAGAAGACTTTTTCAACACATGTACAAATACTCGCTTCCAAACCTCCTAGAACTCAATCTGCATTGTTTTTCATCTGGAATGACTATGATTCAGTCTTCGTCCTCTACAAAGAGGCAATGAATGAGGCAGGAAGGAAAAACATGCACGCACAAAGAATGAATCAGACATGAGTAACAAAAGTTCTGAGATAGAGGAATGTTATTTTTTTTCTTCTCATCAAACTACCCTTTGAATGAGCAAAAATGCATGGGAAGAATATGTTTATCATTAGAAGATTTGGATGTGCTATTGTTATTATTCATTGTTCTTTTTAAAAACATGTTTCAACCAAACATAAGATAATATATGTAAAAAAAACCTTTTCAAAACTTAAAGCCTACATGTTAGTTATTATTGTTGCAATTGGTGGTGGATCTCTAGTCAGGAATATCTGAGTTCTAGTTCTCTATTAGGCACAATAACTGACCTGGACAAAGTCACTCAACCTTTCTGCCTCAGTTTCCTCATCAGTAAAAAAAGGAGGGGGGAATAATAATAGCATCTACCTCCCCAGGTTATTGAGAAGATAAAATGAATATTTGCAAAGCACTTTATCTTTTCTGACAAATGCTCACTCCTCCTAACTTTCTTTCCTATTACTCTTGGAGGCATCACTATCCTCCTGATGGGGTGCTTGGGTGCTCGTGCTTGGACCCCAGTTTCAGGATCACATTTCTCCCTAGCCTCAAAACAATATCCCTGACATTTTTCTTCCCAGCCCAGGACTATGCTATGCCTAGCAATAACTCAGGAGTGGGCCCCAGTAAGACAAACTACCTTTCCCTACAATTATTCATGAGAAGGCCCCAGTAAAAAACAAATTGTCTTTCTCCATCACAAGAACAAGCTGACGTCTGAAGAAATCCTTTTGTAAAAAACAGGACTGTCTTATAACCACAGAATTATCATGTATTGATTCCCAAAGTTATCATATTCAACCTAGAGGTCAAGCTATAGACATCAACTCTCAACGCTATCTGGCTACAGATATGACAGACCAAAAATACATCCCTGAGAAACCCCTTCCATTGGTTTGCAGTAGTGTATGCTGCCTGTGACCAAGGTTGTATGTTATCACCTAGTTAGCATATCTACCAGATAATCCACTATTTTTCCTATATAAACTTTAGCATCACTCCTATTAAGTTGCAAGTTCCTTAAGGAATCCAAGTTCTCTAAGGAGCTCTGCCAGCTATATTGTTCTTAGAATAAATTTTTGCCAACTTAAAGAATGCTTGAGTCCATGAATTCATTCCAGATGACCCTCTCCTGTACTCTGGTCTTTGCGGAGGGGAGGGTCCCTGAATCCCCACCCCCCTCAAACCTCATCACTCCCACTTAGCCAGGCATGAAACCTAGGAGTCACCCTTGATTCTTCTCTCTTTCTCCCAAACATACAATCTCTTGCAAATAAATATCAGTTATTATTACATGCAAGGCACTGTGCTAAGTAGTGAGGCTCCCTGAGCTTTTATTCTTTTTTTTCCACAGAAAATGTGGGCTTTATTTATTCAGAGTGTTGATTCAGATCTGCAGGGAGCAAGCACGTTATTTACTCATTTACTATTATTAGTTTACAACATCCAGTTCCACAAGTTTTTGAGTTCCAAATTTTCTACTCCTCTTCCCCCCAATGGCGACATAAAATCCAATGTAGGTTCTACATCTACCTTCACATTAAGTATTAGTCAAATTGTAAAGAAGAATTATAACCAATGGAATGAATAACGAGGAGGAAGAAACAAAACAAAACAAATGAAAAAGAGAGAGCAAATAGTTTGCTTCAATCTGCAATGACTCTGTAATTCTTTCTCTGAATGTGGATAGCCTTTTCCCATCAAGAATCCTTTAGAGTTGTCTTATAACCTTACATTGCTGAGATGAGCCAAGTCTATTAAAGTCAGTCATCACCGATACAACATATCTGTAATTGTGTACAATGTTCTCCTGCTTCTCTGAGCTTTTATTCTAATCTAATGGAAGAGATAATAAAGTACTTTTGTAAGAGGGGTATGAAACTGTCCCCCACTAATTTAAAAAATCTTAACTAACTGAAAAGGCCTCTTAAGCAATCATAGACTTTAAGACTAAGTGCAAAAAGTCTTAAAAGCCATTTCTTAAAGGGAAAGACATCTGACTAGAGGTTTGATTGGAGAATTGGCTGAGGAATTTGTTCCACTCCCTGGGTTGGCCTGAAGAGGAGGAATTTTAGAAATTGTAACTTATGATTTTTCTGCATGTTATTGAGGAGAAAGTGCCAGGGGGAGGGATGGAAAGGCTTTAGCCCAGTCTATATCTCTTCCCTCTCCCTCCTCAATGCCTTTTCTTCCTTTGATGGGAAAAGGACCTTCTTCTTCCCAAAAGTCCAGAGGATGTTGCACTTCCCATCAGTGTCCTAAAATTTATCCTGACTCAGCTGGTGGCCATGTCTAGATTAAGTCGTTGTTGTTCAATTGTATGCAACTCTTCATGGCTCGGGTCATTTGGGGTTTTCTTGGCAAAGATGCCATTTCCTTTTCTGACTCACTTTACAGATGAAGAAACTGAGGGAAATAGGGTAAAGTGACTTGCCCAAGGTCATACAGCTAAGCCAGATTTAAACTCAGGAAGATGAGTCTTCCTAGCTCCAGGCCTGGCATTCTATCCACTGCATCACCTAGCTGCTCCCAATCCTAGATTGGGAGCCAAGGACAAAGATGGATGCAGATTTACCATGCTTAAGGGAAACTTCTGGAATAACCTAGAAATGAAAGAAACAGACTTCCAGCAATTAAGAGCTAAGTTTGAGCTCACTTTTAGACTCTGGATGAACTTGAGAATCTGTCACAGACTTTTGCTGAGATGTTTTATATACTATCTATGCTTATTCTGCCACTTTAGTGACCTCATCAGTCCCCATGGATTCAATTATCATCTCAATGCAGATACTTATCCATCCTGACTTCTCCCCAACTGTTAATTACACATCAAAACTGGATATCCTGTAGACTCAACATGTCCAAAACTGAACTCATTATCTTTTCTGCCAAATGCTCTTTCTTCCTAATTTTCCTATTACTCTTGAGGGCATCACTATCCTCCCACTTACTCAGGTATAAAACCTAAGAGTCACCCTTACCTCTTCTCTCCTTCACCTGAACATACAATCTGTTGCCAAGCCCTGTTATTTCTACCTTTGGAAAATCTCCATTTCTCTCCTCTGACACTGGACCTGCACCAGTACAGGCCCTCATCATGCCAGAACTATCGTAATAACCTGCTGATTGGTCTTTCTGCTTCATACCTCTTCCCATCCTTTTCATCTTTACTCAACTGTCAAACTTATCTTTCTAAAGCACAGGTTTGACCACGTCATCATCTTACTCAATAAGCTCCAGTGACTCCCTATCACCTCCAGAATCAAAAATAGAATGCTCTGTTTGGCATTCAAAGCTCTTTATAACCTTTCCCTCTCCTACTTGTCCAGTCTTCTTACGCCCTTTATGCTTTGCAATTCAATGACTCTGGCCTTTTTGTTCTTCCTTCCACAAGGCACTCCATCTGGTGAGTCTGCTTTTTCACTGATTATCCACCATGCCCAAAATGCTCTCCCTCCTTGTTTCTACCTCTTGGCTTCAAGTCTCAGTTAAAATCTCGCCTACAAGAAACTTTCCTTCATCCCCCTTAATGCTAGTGCCTTTCCCCTGAGATTATCCCCAATTAATCCTGTATATATTTTACCTTGTTGTTTGCACATTGACTCCCCCTATTAAACTGTAAGATTCTTGAGAAAAAGGAAACCTAGACAATCCTTTCTATCCTTAGTAATTCTACTCAAAGAACTCTAGCTAATTGTTATTTATAATTCTTTTTCATTTCTGAACACAGAAACATCCACATTTCATCAACTGCTATTATTAAGTTTTGAAATAAGTTTTTGCTACTACTTCTGATGAAAAAAATTATGGGAGTGATTTTTTAAAAAATTAGGATTATAGAATTTAAAAAACTATTTTTAAAAAAATCTCTTAAGATCATTTGATCCAGGTTTCTTCATTTTATCATTCAGGAATTTGAAACCCAGAGAAGATAAGTGATTTGCCCAGGGTCACACAGTTAGTAAATTATATAGCCAGATTTCAAACTCTAGATCCTGTAATCCCAAACCCTAAGCACTTTCCATGATACCTTACCTGCTCTCTTATTTTATCCCCTCTTTAATTTGGGAGCATTTGGGGGGGGGCAAAGAAAGGGGTAATATAAAGAAACATGGTCACCTCCATCTTTCAATACTTTGAGAAATGATTCTATTGGTGAAGAGAATATGTACATTGACCCAAATCTCAATCCTCTTATAACTTGGTAGACAATCTTTAAGAGATGATCTAGCTTTAAAATTCTTCACCCTGTAGCCATCCTGGTAATTAGCTTTTCAAAACTTACCTAAACCAGGCCTCAGATGATAGACATGCAGTTTTTCCTTGGAATCTGGTATATTCAAGAATAATTAACAAGAGTGCAAATCTTGCACAGAAACTGAGGCCCTTTATGAGATCTATAAGTCTCATGATTTATTTGGACAGCAGAGAAAGAGGGTTTGTTTGTTTTTTTTTCAAACCACCAAGAGTTCTTAAGTTGGCAAGAACTTCAAATAATTAAAAAAGATTGGTAAAGGGTTTATTTTTCCTCTTGAAGGAAAAAAAGTGCACTTTATTCCCCAAATCAAAGGCAACATTTTTTTAAATGCTTATAAGAAAAAAAACAAAAACAAAAAAATCCAACAAAACCATTTCCCTCCTCTGCCTGAACAATTTATCTTGCTTAAATAAAGGGGTGTAATGCATAAAAGTGGAAGTACAAATCATAAAGGAAAATTAATAGCAAATGGTCATAGTAAATGTAATCCAGCCAAACAGATTTAGTAGAAGGGTTTCAACTATGGTTCTGACCTTATTTAGGGTAGAAGTTTCCTAAGACGATAAACCTATGGAAATTGAAATGATCTTTGTGTTTTTGTTGTTAGTTAAAATAATTGATTCAGTCAGCTAAGATTAAATACAAGGGGCTGTACAAGAGCCTATAATAGGATAAGCACGGTAAGCAAAAATTTGCTTGGGGCACCAGATGTTAGTCAAGTTGAAGAGTTGATCATCCTTGTCTATCTACCATGGTCTTTGCAAATAGAAGCACCACAATTCAATAAAAAAAATGCTTAGTTTCTTTATAAAAAATCTAAAATTAAATTTAAATACAAGATGAGAGGGGGAAAAAAAGCCTTTCCATGTACACAGAAGAACATGAGAAGATTCAATATAAAACAAAAAATTTCCATTTCAAGAAAACCTATATAATAAATATTGCACATTGTGTTCAAAGCTACCAAGCTTTTCTCTGCTTCCTTCTAGGTTTTCTTTTGTTTTCTGCTGTGAACTTTTAATTTTTTTTCTTGCCTCCCCCTCCTCAACCTAGAGAAGACAATTAAATTTGAATATACGTATCCATACATCTCTATAAAAATACACACACATATGCATATAGACGTATGCAAGATGATACTATGTACATTTCTATTTGTCCATTCTTTCTCTGGAGGTGGGTAGCATCTTCCTTCATAGGTCCAAGTCTTTCCATGTTTTTTCAAAATCAACCAACTCACCATTTCTTAACTCACAATAGTATTCCATTACAATCATACACAACACAGTTTGTTTACCATTTCTCAATTGAAGGACATCTATTATTTTAATTAATCTGATAGGTGTAAGTTGTTTTAGTGTGCAATTCTCTAATAAATAATAATTGCACTTTTTCATACAATTTTATTTTGTTTCAATTTCTTCAGCAAAAAACTGCACATATTCTTATAAATTTGACAGCATTCTTTATATATTTAAGAAATGAGACCTAAACAATATTAAATAATTGGTGACACATGGTGTAGTTTCCCTGTTTTTTCTCTTTTAATTAAATCTATTTTAGCTTTAATTTTGTCTGAGATCATGACTACCACCCCTCCTTTTTTTTACATAATAAATTCTGCTCTAGCCCTTTATTTTGACTCTGTATATATCTCTCGTTTTTATTGTGTTTCCTGAAAACAACATATTGTTGAATTCAAATTTTTAATCCATTCTGCTAGTTCATTTCCATTTTATGGGTAAATTCATCCCATTCACATTCAAAGTTATAATTACTTGAGTACTCCAATCCATCCTATTTTTCCTCACAATCCTTCTCACCCTATTTGCCCTATCCCAATCTAATTTGCTCCCACCTACCTTGTCCTCTTACTCCTTTTTTTTTT
>CM053581.1:445332530-445349156 GCA_028627135.1 Pseudochirops cupreus
TGAGGATAAGTTGAATGAAGTATGGGACGTTTAGCCTTCCTGTGTCCGGGGCTTCCCAGCGGCAACCAACCTCTTTCTACCTTCCCTTTCTCCCTCCCCCCCTGTCCTCTTACTCCTTAACCAACCCACCCCTCTAAGGGTCCCTCACTTATCCTTTTTCCTCCCACCCTCCACTTTTATCTGCTTATCTGTCTAAAAGTTTCTTCCTTATCCCATCTCCCGTTCCTAATTTTTAATCTACACACCTTCTAAAAGTCCTTCCCTTATCCTATCCCCTTTCCCTCTTATGTCTTTTTAAATTTACAAGACTTTTATACCCTACTGAATGGGAAAGGTGAAACTTCTCAGCCCATAAGTTTTATGGGAGCAAGCTGGAATTTCAGCTTCCCCCTTCCTCCTTTTTCCCCCCCTTCTTTACTACTGCCACATTAGCATTAGGCTTCCACAGGAGTCTTTTGACCTCCACCTTTGTTTGCCACTATCAGCATTAGGCCCTTTAGGGTTTTTCTGACCTCCAACCTTGCTGGGGACTTTTGCTCCTCCCTCGCTTTAGCATTGTCCAAATAAGGAGGTGAACATTTGAATTGTTCAGATTGTTCAAGACCCTTCGCCCTTTTCCCTGCTCTCAATTAGCACAGACAAATTGAGAATAAAACTTCCTGTTCCTTCCTCAAGATACCTCTGATTTTCATTTTTGGGAGTGTGGGATTTTTGGGGTCCCTGTACGCCACACACTTCTAAACGTATATATTGTTCCCTCTTTAACCCATGTCTGATGACTCTAAGGTTCTAGTACTACCAGCCCTCCACCCCAACTTTTTTCTTCTGTATCAATTCATGCCTTATTTGTATGAGATAACTACTCCTTTTTTATTTCTCCCTAAGCAGCTTAATTTTTTAAAATCACCCCCATCATACGTAGCTCCACTCAAGACTTTTTTTAAACTACCCCAATAATGATGACAGTCATAAGAGTACTGATAATGTTTTCTGCATATAAGTAAACTGTTTGACCTTATTGAGTCCCTTATAATTGGTATTTAATGTTTATCTTATATTTCTCTTGGATCTTATATGTAGAATTTTCCATTAAGTTCTGCTCTTTTTGTCACAAATACCTGAAAGTCTTTAGATTAGTTAAATGTCCTTTTTTTAAAATTCAGGATTATACTTTGCTAGGTAGGTTATTCTTGGTTGTAACACCAGCTCTTTTGCTCTCTGAAATATAGTATTCCAAGACCTATTGTCCTTCAACATAGCAGCTCCTAGGTTTTGTGTAATCCTGATTGTAATGCCACACATTTAAATTGTTGGGGGTTTTTCTTGTTGCTTGCAATATTTTCTCCTTGACCTGAGAGCTTTGAAACCTGGCTATGATATTCCTGTAAGTTTTCTTCTTGGAATCTCTTTCAGGTGGTGACTGGTGGATTTTTTATGTTTCTGCTTTACTTTCTTATTCTAGAGCTTCAGGGCAATTTTCCTCAATAATTTTTTTTAATAATGTATCAAGATTCTCTTTTTTTATCATAACTTTCAGGTAGTCCAACTGTTCTCATATTGTCTCTCTTTTGTTTTATTATTCCTTGGTGTCTTGTAATGTCATTAGCTTTCCCTTGCCCACTTCTAGTTTTCAAGGAATTATTTTCTTCTTTAAGTTTTGATTCTCTTGTTTCAGCTGGTAGATTTTTTTAAAAATAATTTTCTTTATTTTCTTGGATTGCTCTTTTTTTTCTAATTTTTTCTTGATCTTTCTTAATTTTTTTAAAATCTTTTTTGGAGGGGGTAAAGCAGGGCATCTTAATTGGTTTTTAAAGTCCTTTTTAAGTTTTTCCAAGAATTCTTTTTGGGTTTGTGACCATTTGGTGTCTCTCATTGGAAAGAGGAGTGTTGTGTTTTTTTTTTTAGCTTTACTAACTTCTTCTGAATAAGAACCCAGATCTTCTCTATCCCCATAGTAACTATCTATGGTTAGGTTCTTTCTCCTTTGCTTAATCATTTTTATTTTGTTTTATTTTATTTTTAACAGCTTATTATTATAATCAATTCTAGTCCCAAGGTGTGGGTAATGATTTCTCAGGCCTCAAGTCCTTCTTAGTGTTATTTTCTAAGCTCTGTCCCAGGGCCCAAACTTGGGGATTCTTGACCACCCCTAAGCCATGGCCAGGGCCCCCAGCCATGCTGTCCCACAAACACTCTTGCTCCCTGCAGTCCCTCCCAGATGCAAACTACAACTGTCCTCTCTGCCCTGAAACCAAAACAAGAGACTCTGCTCTCCTGAAAGTGCCCATAGCCTCCTGCTACTTCATTCATCAGCCTCGGGCTAGCTCCTCCCCCACAGCCATAGCCCACGACCACATCCACTCAGCTCACCTGTTCTTGGCATCCCTCAACAGTGGAAAGTCCTTCGATCTTCTTCTACTCAGTTTTCCCACCCCACACTGTCCATGAGGTGAAAGTTCCTTAGGTTGAGGCTGCCTCCCAAACCAGCTTCACCCAGGGCTTGTTGTTTGTTGATTCCAAGGAGTCAGTCTGCAGATGTTTGCTCCTCACTCAGGCCAAACCGCCACCCTTAGAGGTCAACTTTCCTGGGATCCTCTTAGGTTGTCTTAGGTAGACAACCACTTTATCCTGACTTTTATTTCTCCTGCTCTTCAATCATCTTGAGACAATGTCCCATCTTTTTTTGTGAAGGAAATTTGGGGAGCCTGATGTCTTCTGACCTACTCCACCATTTTCTGAATGCTTAGTTTCTAACTCATATAGAATTTTTTGGAATTGGAGAATTGGAAAAAAAAATTCAGAAATCACCTATGCCAACTTTTACCTGAAGTAAGAATTTCTCTAAAACATCTTCAACCAGTGGTTTTCCAGTCTTCTCTTGAATACCTCTCTGTCTGTATTGCTTTCAGTAAGCCCAACTTTTAAAATAAGATATCTTCTTTACTCCTGGCCTCATGGCCAAGATTCAAAATCTAGTCAGGAGGACTGGGGATGAGTTTGAGAATGAAAATATTTCTGACACAGAAATTCATACACAATTTTGACCCAAGGTAAGAAAAACAGACCAATTCTTGGGAGGTCATTGTGTTTAAGGAATATAGCAGTGAGAATACAACAGATATGTTTAAGTATAAAAGACTTTACGCAGCATATATAAAAGATAGGGAGCTGGATATAGAGTCATGAAGGCTTGGATTTAAATACCACCTCAGATATTTACCAACTGTGTGACCTTGGGCAAATCATTTAACTTTTCTGGAGCTCTGTTTCCTTGTAGATTGGATGACTTTTAGGATCCCTTTCAATTCTAAATTTATGAACCTATGGCTTGAGTAGACTCATATAGCTAGTAAGTATTATAATTGAAACCAGGTGTCCTGACACCAAGACTTACACATTTTTCACTACTTATCTACTTCCTTCTTAGTGCATAGTGGTAGTCAAAATTAAACACCTAGTGACCAACTTAGTGATAAGCTTCTCCAAAAATAGCCTACTTCTTAGACATTGGACACCTAGTCTGATGCCAGGCCCTTTCCAGAAGTCTTTCCAGCTTTATACAACCTACTGCCTCATTTCAATTTATGCAGGAGTGAAGACATCACCCCATTGGTCCTCTTCAAAATGAGGGGCAAACAACTATGTGATGGGCACTGGGTTAAGCCCTGGGGATACAATTAATGAAAAAACAGTCCCTGCCCTCAAGGAATTTACAGCAGAGACCGCACACAAAAAGAGGCAGGCAACAGTGGGGGGAGACTAGGGAGTCCCCTCATGGAAGTGTCTTGTTCCGTGAAGTTGAAACCAGGCATAGTAGTAGATGGAGAGCGGAATGAACTGGCAGCTAGGTGGGGCAGTAAATAGAGTTTGGACTTGGAGTAAGGAAGACTCATCTTACTGAGTTTCAATCTGGCCTCACACACTTACTAGCTGTGTGATGGTAGGAAAGGGTCTTAACCCTGTTTGCCTCAGTTCCTTTATTTGTAAAAATGATCTGGATAAGGAAATGACAAACCACTCCAACATCTCTGTCAAGAAAGTCCCAAATGGCAACACAAAGAGTTAAATATCACTGAACAACAACCCAACAGCAAAATAAAAGAAGTCATTGGGAAGAGTTTGGTACTATAGGAAGAGGAGAGTGAAAGAGGTGGTGTCAATCAAGGCTTGAGTAGGCAGCATGGTAATGAATTTAGTAAGTGATGAGTTTAACCTTGGAAAGGCATCTTGCTGTGTAAACAGGTAGGACAAAAGTGGCAGAAATGCTCAAAATGAAGAAACCCATGCAACTGTTTTGCCATATTCTCAATAGTTACCTGTTTTTCATAGTATTCCTCCCTGTAGTACTCTATGTTCAATGAAGTTTTGTGCTTTTATTATGACTTTTCTCAGTAGTACTCTGATCCCAACAGCATCTTCTGGTACTGAGGTTTGACCTTTTCCCAGCTTTTCGAAGGACCCTAATTCTGGTCCTGCTTGAAGGTCCTAAATTATATTGCTGTTCTTCCCACCTAATAGCCATGTGATCTTAGATGAATGATTCAGTCTCTATGTACCTCAATTTGAATATTTATATTATAAATATTATCATTATCAATCTCCCAATGTGAAATTTGAAAAAAATTAGTACTTTAAAAGAACCTCAAAATACTAGATTCACATAAGTATTGTCATCAAATATGGCAGTAGAGTAGAATAAATACTGAAATTAGCATCAGAAGATCTGGGTTGGAGGTACATTCCACCTTTTACAAGCTATTTGACTTTAGGTAAGTCATAGAATCATTAAAAACTGCTAGGCCATCTCATTCATTTAACATATGGGTTCAATATTTGAAAAACTTCTAACTTATTGATTATATTAGTGAATAAAATATTTATTATTGTTAAATTATCTCAGTAAATAAAATCCGCCTGATTATTGCAATCAATGCAGAAAAAGTTTTTTTTTTAACAAAATACAACACTGATGCCTACTAAAAAGCACTTGAAAACATATGTATATACATTGGTTTTTCTTTAAATGATAAGATGCATCCATCTAGAACCATCAGCAAGCATTATCAGTATTGGGACTAAGCTAAAAGCCTTCCTAATAAAATCAGGAGTGAATCAAGGATGTCCAGTATCACCAATGTTATTCAATATTTTACTATAATTGCTAGCAACAATAAGAGAAGAAAGAGAAATAGAAGGAATCAGAACAGGCAAGGAAACTATCTCTTTTTGCTGATAATGTGCTGATATAAATGGAAAATCCTACAGATTCCACTAAAAAGCTAGTTGAAACAATTAATAATTTTAGCAAAGTAAAATACTTAGTAGTATCTACCTGCCAAGACAAGCCCAGGAACTATATAGAAATAAGTATAAAACATTTTTTTATACAAATAAAGTCAGATTTAAATAGAGAAATATTAATTGTTCTGGGTGGGCCAAGTCAATATAAAAAGTGACATTTCTACCAAAATTAATATGCTTATTCAATGCCATTCCAATTAAATTACTAAAAAATTATTGCATTAAGCTAGAAAAAAATAATAACAAAATTCATTTAGAAGAACAAAGTGTCATGAATATCAAAGGAATTAATGAAAAAAAGTTTAGAAAAAAGGTCCAGCAATGCTATATTTTAAATTGTATTAGAGGTGATAATTATCAAAACCATCTGATATTAGTTAAGAAATAGAACGGTGGATCAGTGGAATAGAGGAGATGTACAATATGCAGTAGTAACTGATTATGGTAACCTTGTGTTTGATAAATGTAAAGATTTGAACTTTAAAGATAAGAATTCACTCTGGTAAAAATGGTTGGGAAAACTAGAAACCAGTCTGGTAAAAACTAAGCATAGACTAATATCTTATTCCATTTACCAAGATAAGGTCAAAATGGAATATGACCTAGACATAAAGGGAGGTTTTGTTGTTCAATCATTTCAGACTTTGTGCGTTCATTTAAGGTTTTCTTTTTTTGTTGTTTTTTCTGGGGTAGGGGGAGAAGGCAAGGCAATTGGGGTTAAGTGACTTGCCCAAGGTCACACAGTTAGTTAAGTGTCTGAGGCTAGATTTGAACTTGGGTCCTCCTGACTTCAGGACTGGTGCTCTACTCACTGCGTCACCTAACTGCCCCTCATTTGGGGTTTTCTTGGCAAAGACACTACAATGGTTTGCCATTGTCTTCTCCAGCTCATTTTACAAATGAGTGAATGGAGACAAATAGGATTCAATGACTTTCCCAGGGTCACAAAACTAGTGTCTGAGGCCAGATGTGAACTCAGGAAGAGCAGTCTTCCTGACTCTAGGCTAAGCACTCTATCTACTGTACCACCTAGCTATCATATCATAAATAATTTAGAAAAACATAGAGCATATTATCTATCAGATTTCTGGATAGGAAAAGAATGTATGAATAAGTAACAGATAATGAGAGTTATAAGATGTAAAATGTATAATTTTGATTACAAAAAAGGTTTTGTACTAATAAAACTAATGTAGGCAAGATTAGAAGGGAAGCAGAAAATTGGAGGAAAATTTTATAGATGGTTTATTGGCTAAAGGCTTCATATTTCAAATATATAAAGAATTTTGTCAAATTTATAAGAATATGAGTCATTCTTCAACTGATAAATAGTTAAAGATATGAACACACAATTTTTAGAGGAAGAATTCCAAGTTATATAGTCATAAAAATATTCTAAATTAGAGAAATTAATTAATTTAATTGATTAATTATGCAAATTAAAACAACTTTGAGATACCATCTTGGATTTATCGGATTGGCCAAAATGATAGGAGGAAAAAAATGACACATGTTAGAGGGAACACTAATCTACTATTGGTGGAGCTGTGAATTTATCCATCCATTTTGGAGAGTGTAATGGGAATGGGAATTTGAAGATCTTCCTTGACCCTTAATAGACCTAGGGGTGAGTTTGAAGACCTCCCCTGTTTTGAAAGTAAATTCTGCCCCCTAATAGGCTGAATGTAGTCACATGGAGTCTGTGGTGGAAGGAGTTTTGCTGAAGGGAAGCAGAGCCCACAGGAAGCTGGTTCAGAGCTAGCCAGATGGGTGGGGGAGAGAGAACACTCAGGCAAGGAATCAGATAAGTTTGTGAGTAAATATTGATCTTGTATTGGTTTGGGGGAAGGCTGAAGAATACCGTGGCTCTCAGTGTTATTATGGCTTCTTAATATCTTTGGTAGTAAGATGGAATTGGCTTACTGGTTTTGGGATTGGGTTTTCTGGTGTATAAATAAATGCTTCAGTTCTATCTTCTATCTGGAGAATCTGTTATATTTTGCAATTGAATATCATGTGATACTTATAGTCACGGTCTTTAACATGATTGTGAGAGCTGTAAATATTGCATTGGCACTACAGAGAGCAATCTGGAATTATGCCCAGAGTTAAAAACTGTGTACATCCATTGGTCTAGTGGAAAAGGAGCAGGAGTGGTAATCATGATCTCAGACAAAGTTAAGGCTAAAATTAATTTAATCAAAAGAGAAAAATAGGGAAACTACACTATGTGTCAGTCACATTTATCAACATTGTTTTGGACTATTTAAAACAACTAGAGAACATAAAATTGGAATATTGCTGTGGTGCCGGAAATGATGAATTGGTGGACTTGGAAAAATATGGCAAGACTTAGACTTCGGAAGGAAGAGGTTATCCACCCTCAGAGAAATGGAGGACAAATAAGCATATGATGCATATGAATGTATATGTATATATATATATATATATATACACACACACATATATATGGGCATGATTATAGACATCTAAATATATGTATGTGTAAGTATATGTATGTGTGTATATATAATGTGTATGTTTGTATATATATAGTACACGTGTCTATATGTGTATGTATATATGTATGTGTGTATATAAATATATATATGTTTCTGTGTGTGTGTCTGCACTTAATTGTAACCTGGGGAGATGGGGGAGGAAGGGGGAAAAAGAACAAAGTAAAAAGTGCACAGCAGAGAACAAAAGAAAACTTACAAGGAAGCAAAGAAAAGATGGACACCTTTCAACATAATGTTAATATTTATCATATAGACATTCTTGAAATGGAAATTTATTGCTGTGTATTTTGAATTCTCTCTTAAGTTCTGTTGTGCATACAGCAATACTTTTTTTTTCTTATTTTGTATTTGTTTCAGTGTTTAAGTTTATAATAGTTTTTCTTTACTCGTAGTGTATTTAAGTTTTAGTATTTAAAAGTATTTTTTTAAAAAGATGGAGTAAAACAATCTTCTAGCCCAAGAAAGTTGGAAGGTTGGCACTAAAGATTTGTCTCACTTGGGTAAAAGAGGAGCACAGTC
Source organism: Pseudochirops cupreus (assembly GCA_028627135.1). Taxonomy (NCBI): domain Eukaryota; kingdom Metazoa; phylum Chordata; class Mammalia; order Diprotodontia; family Pseudocheiridae; genus Pseudochirops; species Pseudochirops cupreus. The sequence continues at coordinate 445,340,873 of CM053581.1, forward strand.
CAGGACAAGAAACATCCCCAAAGCCAGAAGCAGGCCCTCCCTTAGCAAAACAGTGGGAGACCCTGAGCTCCAGTGTGGTGACAGGCAAGCAGGCAAACGCCAACACCAAGACCACCACATGCCTTAGCACAGTGTCAGATGAAAAGGCAGATGTCAACACCAGGATCCCCCATCTGCCTCAGCACAGCACCAGGTGAGCTTCAAGACCCCAGTGGCGTCTTGAAACCAGAACCAAAAACCAGAATCCTATAATATGTCACTTATAAGAAATATACTTGAAGCAGAGAGACACACACAGAGCAAAGTTAAGGGGTTGAAGCAGAATCTATTATGCTTCAGCTGAAGTAAAAAAAAAAAGCAGGGGTAGCAATCCTGATCTCAGACAAAGCAAAAGCAGAAGCAGATCTAATTAAAAGAGGTAAGGATGGAAACTACATCTTGCAAAAAGGTACCATAAACAATGAAGTAATACCAATATTAAATATATGTGCACCATGTATCCAGATTCTTAGAGGAGAAGTTGAGTGACAGGAAGAAATAGACAGCAAAACTATACTAGTGATGGACTTCAACTGCTCCTCTCAAAACTAGGTAAATTCAACCAGAAATAAACAAGAAAGAAATTAAGAGGGGAATAGAATTTTAGAAAAGTTAAATATAATAGACCTCTGGAGAAAATTGAATAGGGATAGAAAAGAATATACCTTTTTCTCAGTAGTATATGATACTTATACAAAAACTATGTATGGGCATGAAGAACCTCAAAATAAAATGTAGAAATGCAGAAATATTAAATGAATACCTAAATTTTTATATCAATAAAATAGAGAAAGAAATAGAGATCAAGGAATTGGGCATGCAACTAAAAAACCATTAGAAATAGAAGAAATTAAAAATCTCCAAATGAACACCAAATTGGAAATCCTGAAAACCAAAGGTAAGATCAATAAAATTGAAAGTAAGTAAACTACTGAGCTAATAAATAAAACTAGGGGCTGGTTTTATTGAGGAGAAGCAATAAGATAAGTAAACCATTGGTTAATTTGATTTTTTTTAAAAAAGGAGAAGAAAACCAAATATCCAGTATCAAAAATGAAAAGGATGAATTTCATTACCAATGAAGAAGAAATTAAAGCAATCATTAGGAAATATTTTGCCCAATCATATGCCAATAAATCTGACAACTTGAGCTAAATTAATGAATATTTATGAAAATATAAATCGCCCAGATTAACAGAAGAAATAGAATACCTAAATAACCCCATATTAGAGAAAGAATTTGAAGAAATCATTAATGAACTTCCTAAGAAAAAAAATCTCAAAGACCATGTGAATTCACAAGTGAATTCTTCCAAATATTTGAAGAATGATTAATTTTAATACTATATACTATTTAGGAAAATAGGTGCAATCCTACCAAATTCCTTCTATGACACAAATATGGAGCTGATACCCAAGCCAGTATTTAAAAGTATTTTAAACTAAGAAATAGAGAAAGAAAATTGTCGATCAATTTCCCTAATGAATATTGATGTAAAAAAATTTAAATAAAATACTAGCAAGGATATACAGCAACTTATCTCAAGGATCATACACTATGACCAGGTGGGATTTATGCCAGCAATGAAGGATTGGTTAAATATTAGGAAGACTACCAGCCTAACTAACCATATCAATAAGAAAACTGATAGAAACCACATGATTATCTCAATAGATGTTGAAAAAGCTTTTGGCAAAATATAGCACCCATTTCTGTTAAAAGTACTAGAGAGCATAGGAGTAAAGGAAGCTTTCCCTAAAACGATAAGTAGTATCTATCTAAAACCATCAGCAAGCATTATCTGTAATGGAAATAAGCTAGAAGCCTTCCCACTAAGATTAGGGGTGAAGCAAACATACCCATTACCACCACTATCATTCAGTATTATGCTAGAAATGTTAGCTATAGCAACAAGAGAAGGAATAGAAATTGAAGGAATTAGAATAGGCAATGATGAAACAAAACTATTGCTCTTTGTGGATGACATTATGGTATACTTAGAGAATCCTAGAGATACAAGTAAAAAGCTAGTTGAAACAATTAATAATTTTAGCAAAGTATCAGGATATAAAATAAACCCACATAAATCATCAGCATTTCTATAACCAAGAAAGCCCCTCAAGAAGAGATGGTAAGAGATAGTTCATTTAAAATAACCATAGACAATATAAATTACCCAGGAGTATACCTGCCAAGACAAACCCAGAAACTATATAAACACAATTACAAAACCCATTTCTGATAAATAAAGTCAGATCTAAACAATTGGAAAAATATTAGTTGCTCATGGGTAAGCTAAGTCAATATAATAAAAATGACAATTCTGCCTAAATTAGTGTCACACTAATAAAACTATGAAAAAACTATCTTATAGAGCCAGAAATAAATAACAAAATTAATCACATATGGTCATTTACTACTGGGCTTTGTGTAGCTGATCTATTCCACTGATCCACCATTCTATTTCTTAGCTAGCACCAGATGGTTTTGATGATTACTGCTTGATAATATAGATCGATGATCATATAGATAATTTTGATTGTATTAAACTAGAAAGTTTTTGCACAAACAAAACCAATGGAATCAAGATTAGAAGGGAAGCAGAAAGCTGGGAAAGTCTTTACAGCAAGTGTCTCTGATAAAGGTCTCATCTCCCAAATATACAGGGAACTAAGTCAAATTTATAAGAATATAAACCATTCCCCAATTGATAAATGATCAAATGATATGAACAACTAGTTTTCAGATGAAGAAATCAAAGCTATCTATAGTCATATGAAGAAATGCTCTAAATCAGTTTTGATTAGAGAAATACAAATTAGAACAATTCTGAGGTACCATTTCACACCTATCAGATTGGTAAATATGGTAGAAAAAGGAAATGATAAATGTTAGAGAGAATGTGGGAAAATTGGAACATCCATGCACTGTTGGTGGAATTGTGAATTGAGCCAACCATTCTGGAGAGCAATTTGCAACTGTGCCCAAAGGACTACCAAAGTGTATATGTTCTTTATTCCAGCAATACCACTACTAGTCTGTAATCCAAAGAGATCATAAAAGAGGGGAAAATAGCTACATGCACAAAAATATTTATAGTAGCTCTATTTGTGGTGCAAAAAAATTGGAAATTGAGGGGATGCTCATCAATTGGGGAATGGCTGAATAAGCTGTGGTATAGGAATGGAATGGAATGGAATACCATTGTGCAATAATGGAATGTAATGGAATACCATTATGCAATAAGAAATGAACAGGCAGATTTTGGAAAAGAAAACCTGGAAAGACTTATGTGAATTAATGCAAAGCAAAGTGAGCAGAACCAGGAGAACATTGTACATAATAATAGCAACATTGCATGATGATCAACTATGAATGACTAAGCTCTTCTCAGCAATACAATTCAAGATAGTTGCAAAGGACTCATGATGGAAAATGCTATCCATATCGATAAAAAAACTAATGGACTCTGAATGCAGATCAAAACATACTATTTTCACTTTATTTGTGTGTGTGTTTCCATTTGACTTGTTTCTTCTTTCATAACATGACTAATATTGAAATATGTTTGATATGATTATACATATATAACATATATCAAATTGCTTACCACATTGGAAAGAGGGAAAAGAGGGAGGAAGAAAAATTTGGAACTCAAAATTTCTTAAAAATGAATGTTAAAAATTGTCTTTATATATTATTAGAAAAAATAAAATACTATTTTGAAATCTATTCAAAAATAAATTTAACTGTTGTCACTATAAATGTTAGATCTTTGCCTAGTGATAAATTCATTGAAATGTTATTAGAATAAGTAAACCACAAAATTATTGATATTTATATAATAAATAAAACAAAAAATAGAGGAACTTGTAATTAAATAGAAGAACTCATGTGTTCTCTTTGGAGAGGCAGATAAAGATATTGGTAGAGTTGGCTTCAACATGCACCCCAAAAGAAAAAAAAATCCTTCATGGAACACTCAATCATCTTACCTTGTATACTCCATGTGAATGCAAGTAAAGAGACAACCATTAAGATAATTGTAGTTTATGAATCAAGATCTGTTGTAGAACATAATGAAATAGAAAAATGTTGCCAAAAATTTGATGAGGTCCTCCAAATCAAGTTCAAGAAAGTAGGCACAGGGAAAGATAACAAAATGTATGTAAGAAAATACTACTTGGGTTTAGTAAATAAAAGAAGACCAAGATTTTTAACTTACTAGGGATTCTTATACCTATGTATCATAAATATTTTCTTTGAGATGAGTATCAGAAAACAATAATCAGTCATTTGTGTATAATCAAGGCATCCAAACTTATAAAAATGTTTAAATTAACATCCAATTATAAAAAAAGATAAAGAGAAGACTTCATCCAATTATAGCATTCAACCCGACCTATTCAAATGAATCCTTGATTCTGAAAAATGAAAAATAGAAAAAGGAAGATATATTGACTTTGACTATTACCACTTCCTATACAAGTTTAACTGAAACAGCTAGGGGCTGTGTTGGCTAGAATGTCATCCTGGAACCAGAAAAACCCAAGTTCAAATCTAGTCACAGACATGCACTAGCTATGTGACTCTGAACAAATCACTTAATCTCTGTCAACCTCAACTTCCACAATTGTAAAATGAAGATATTAAAAAAAGATATCAAAAACAACTGCAGGGCTGTTGTCAGAATAAAATGTGATAAGGTTTGCTGAATGCTTTGCAAATCTTAAAATGCTATATAAGTGCTAATTGTTGTTATATAATACAATCATACCAACAAGGAAATTAAAAGAACCCCAAAAGTGTTTTAACTAGCAAATAGTTGATGTCCTTGTCACGTGCAGAGATACGTCAATCAAAGAAACATATAAAGGGCAACACACATATAATACAAATTCATTTGTAAGAGATAGCAGAAAAGAATGGACTAGAAGATTGTGAACAATGCCACCTTATAAATTTTTTTTAAACAGTAAAGGCAAAAATAAGTCTTCAGAAAGCTTGGCATGAAACTCAGCTATGTGAGTACAAGAACATTCTTGGATGAGCCAGGTAGAAAAAAAGAAATAGAAATAATATGAAACAAGTCTGTCAGCATTTCTATAACTCTTTATTTTCATGATCAGTGGTAGAAAACCCACTATGTGGGTTCGTCTTTCACAATTGTCTTTGCCAATTCAGCTCCCCATATGCCATATGATTAAGTAGAAATGGTGCTTAAAAAGATGTGATTGGAAAGTATGGCTAGACTAGGTCAAGTACACACAGAGGAAATTCGTGCTAGATGTAACATTGCAAGAACATTGCAGGACCTCTTTACAAAATAGGAATGGGGAAGGAGAGAAAAAATCAAGAACTCCAAAATTCAATCAAAGCAATATTCTTCACTCCCAAACCATATGCCTTCTTCTTCATTTTAATGAAAAATTTAAGAATATCATCTGTATACAAATTCAGGTTATCTTTGATAAATTTATAAAAATGGAAATGGTAAATTTTTACAAATGAGCTTCTATTGCAAGCTACGTCCTTACAGTCACATAACTGATTACAGAAAATACCAAATAAAAAGTCCCACTGTATTTATTGTTTATCGATTACAAAAATATATTTGACTTTGTGGTGCAAGATATTGTCTTTAAAACTCTCCTCAAACAGATTGTCATACACATATGTTAGGATCATTCGAGAGTTCTTAGTAAATATAAGTTACAATTGATAAATGTAATCAGAGGTAATCCCATTGAACAACCCTGAAGTTTTTAATGATGAGAAAAAACATAAAATAAGGAGTTACACTGTAACCAAAACTGTTCACCGCAGCTGGAAAAAGTATTTTGTACAAGATCCCAAAAGAAACAGTCTAATAACCCTAAAGTAATATGTCTCACACACACATATTAATCAGTTTACAAAATGATTTATAACTTCATTAAGTTGAGCTAAAACAACAGGAAAATGTAAGGACTGAATTTTTTTTTTATTGTTTTGGCTTGGCCTAATAAAGTTATAAATTATTTTATAAACTGAGAAATTGCCTAAACAAAATCTTTAATATAATCAAATGTTTTGGCTTTTCAAGGTGTCTTTGGTTTCAAACTCTGCTCTTAGGTTAAGGAGGACTCCTGAAGGGTCAGAGTGTCTTTCCAATGCTAATGGCTCAAGCCCCGTTTCACTGTTTCCCCTTTTCCCCCCATTATCAACCAGCCAAGGTCAATTGATAACTCCGAAATATCATCACTGTCAGTGACTAGCACCCTCTCCCCCATCAATATAGTCAATCAACATTAAATAGCTTTGAAAAAAAGAATATTTCTTGAAAAGATATAGCGAGAAACAAAGTATAAAAATATTGCTCTAAACGATTTCATACTCTTCCACCTTGGTCCCTGTGGAAAGAAGGCTCAATCTTGAAGTGGTTACTGTCAAGCATTTGCCCCTTCAAGTTCGCTTCCACCTTTGGTATGGCTGCTGGATGAGTCATTCTCTCACTGCAGGACATGGCATTTTTGTTGCCGGATCAATCCACAATCCTCTGTGACTGGCTAGCGCACCAGGTTCGGCTTTTGTCAAACTCCGGTTTGGACTTCAGTTTCTGGCCCTTTGGTGGCTCACAAGGTCATTTTATCTCTAATCCTCCACTCAATAATAGGGAAGAATAGCTGCACAGGGATAGAAGAAACATAGGCACCATATGTTTCAGGCCACATGGTGGACAGTTGGAAGTAGCTGGGTCTGCTTCCCTACCAGGAGGTTCACAACAATTCTTTGCCTCAAGCACCACCAGAGATAGTTAATTTGGTCAGGTTTTTATGTACACTCAGTTTGGGATCAGCAAACAATTAAAAAGCTTTCCATCATCATGCCGAAATCATGGAAGCTAGAAACCATTACTGAACACCTGTGTATGCTCCGAAGTGAAGGGCAGAACCTTCCATCCTGCTTTTCTAGAACCAGGCTCCCCCAAGCATCCATGTGAGTTGCCAGGCAGGCAGAATCTATTATTATACGTTCTCCCAGAACTGGGTCCTTATTGTCTAGTCCCCCTCCACCCTTATATTAGAGATAGTGGAGGAAAAGAAAAAAGGCAGAACTTTGGGAAATAGTTAAGGATACTTACCCTTATGGGGTCAGGAAGAAGATGAGAAACTATTGAAGGAAACAGAAAAAAGTACTATAGAGAGGGAATAAGAACCAAAAGGTAGTGTCTCAGAAATGAAGAAAAGAGTACTCTAGAGAAGGGGCAGTCAGTAGTGTTAAATGCTACGTAGAGTCAAATTGGAGGAGAACTGAAGGAAAAGACCATTGAAACAGACATTCTAGAGCAGTGGTTCTCAACCTTCCTAATGCTAAGACCCTTTAATACTCATATGTGGGTGTATCTGCATGTGGGTGGACCCACCTGGAGACGGATAGAGGAGCAGTGTCTCGGTTCCTAAGACCATCAGAAATATGTGTTTTCCTATGGTCTTTGGTGACCCCTGTGACCCCTGTGAAAGGGGCATTTGACCCCCAAAGGGGTCGCTGCCCACAGGTTGAGAACCGCTGAGCCTTCCTTCTGCTAAATTATTTCCTATTTATTCTGTAAATAGTTTGCTTTGAATCTATTTGTCTGCATGTTAGGGAATTATCTTCCTCATCAGATAATAAGCTTCTTGAGATGAGGCAATGTCTTTTTCATCTTTTTGCATCCCAAGCATTTTAGTACAGTGCCTGGAACATAGAAGACGCACAAAGCATGTTTATTAGTTATTGTTTGATTGGTGATTAGAAAGAAATTGAAATCCTTTGAGAGAAAAATTTCAGTAGAGTGGTTAGAGTGAAAACCTGGTTGCAAGAGATTTAATAGAAGGTACATATGTATAATCCATATCAAATTGCTTGCCTTCTTGATGATGGGGAAGAGGAGGAAGAGAATTTGGAACTCAAAATTGTTTTAAAAATGAATGTTAAAAATTGTTTTTACATGTAATTGGAAAAATAAATAAAATATAATAAAAAAAACAGAGTGTAAAGTTGTGATAAAAGTGGAGACATCTGATATAGATAATATCATGTATGTCAGGTCATTCCCTTGAGGCAAGCAGCATCCCTTCTGTTATTGCAAAAACAAACATCTTGGTTAATCTTTTGGAATGTCATTTAGATGGGGATTTCTGTTTTCTCATTCTTTTTTTTTTTTTTAATGAGATTCTTTATTAAATTTTTTTGAGTTACATCTTTTCTCCCCGTCTTTCCCCC
>CM053581.1:445349656-445384261 GCA_028627135.1 Pseudochirops cupreus
GAGTTACATCTTTTCTCCCCGTCTTTCCCCCGCCCACCACCCCAGCACAGCCAGCCCAGTATTTACCCCCTCCCCCAGTCTATTCTCTCCTATGTCACTTTTTGGTAGGGCAGGATGGATCTCCCAACTGCAGTGCCTGTGCATCTCAAGTTCCAGTTGGATGTAGTCAATAATAACAATAATAGTTGCATATATATATATATATATACATACATACACACACACACACACACACACACACACACACACACATATATATATATATATATACATACAAAGATAGATAGATAGATACACATTCATAACAGTTGGTTATGGAACTCCAGATTCTTTTTCCTCCTCCCCCACTGTTTTCTTATTCTTAAAAAAAATAAGTAACTGAATGAAGTTTGAGCTCAGACTTGCTATTTTTTCAAATTAAAATTGAGTATGTTTGTATATTTGTGGTTTTGTACTTTTTTTTTGAGGAGGGAAGACAAGGCAATTGGGATTAAGTGACTTGCCCAAGGTCACACAGCTAGTACGTGTCAAGTGTCTGAAGCTGCATTTGAGCTCAGGTCCTCCTGACTCCAGGGCCAGTGTTCTATTCACTGTGCCACCTAGCTGCCCTGGTTGTATACTTTTTGAAGGGATTTTTGGTGTTGCCCCTTCTTTGGTATTACTGTAAAATAACAGTCTACTGCATTCTGATCATGTTCTTATACAGTTCCCTTACCCCCTGTAATCCCTCCCTGGCCATGATGGATATGCTTAATGATGTTTCTTCTTAGTCTTCTTAATCATTGTTCCAAATGGTGAGCTATTGTATCTTTGCTGTCTGGGGAAGAGGGAGGGGTGTGTGCGGGGGGGGGGGGGAGGGTTTAAAAGATGGTTTAAAAGGGGTCCTCTAGGACCTTTCATGTCACCATCTCAATTAGAAATTCTGTTTTCTTTTTAAAAATTATATGCTATAGAAGCACATTTGTCCAAGCCATGATGAGCTCACACAACAACTTCTGGGATTTTTTTCAATTCTCTAAAGAGAATTTCTTCCAATGGAAAAGCTCCTTTTTTTGTCCCAAGCATTGCGCTAACATGGGGTCAATACAAAAACATATACCCTTACACTATTAAAAAAAATCATCATAGCCAAGATTATATGTGTTTACATGCATATGGATATACATGTTTTTCTGTTTTTAAGGTGTTCTTCTATGTGGCCTTGGTGACAAATTGTCAGCCACCCCAAGAACAGCTTATCTGAGTTTGAAAAGACTTATCAGTAGATTAGATAATGAACTTTTTGGTCACTGAAACTCACAAATATCACTTAATAAAATCATAGATTGGTTGCATGCTATATTAATGGAAAGAGTTCACATACTGACAAAATTATGGATCTCTGAACTTTTGAAGAATTAATTGTATATGTGTATATTCATGCACATTGTGGTCATATGCATTTGAGCTCCCTGAGAAAAGGGACAATGTCTTATTCTTTATATTGCCAACCCAGCAGAAGCTTGCACATAGTAGGCACTCAAGCAACATTTTACAGACTCCCAGAATCTTTGTATGATGGACTGAACAAGTGGAGAAAAGGGAGCTGAGTTGCCCTTGGGATACTGTATGGTGATTTTAATGACTCAAAGCTTCTTCCTGAAATAATGACCCATCTTTTAAAAATCAGCATTCTTCTGGTGAATGTGGCTTCTAACAGAGAATGTTAGAAAGTGTCATATTCCAGATATGGAATATGACAATCTCAAAAGAATTAAAATTGCAGTCATGCAAAGGGAAGTGATTGGGCTATAACATATCACTAGAAAAATTGCACAGGAGTTGAAGCATATAGGAAGTCATCAGAGAGATGTGTGACCAGATTACAGTGAGATGATTGTGTACAGTCAAACATTACTACTGAAAAAACCATAGCTTTGACTATATGGCAAGGTGATGTCTCTGCCTTTTAGTATGCTATCCAGATTTACCATAACTTTCCTTCCAAGGAGTAAGCATCTTTTAATTTCATGGCTGCAGTTACCATCTGCAGTGATATTTGAGCCCAAGAATATAAAATCTGACATTACTTTTATTTCTTCTCTATTTGCCAGGAAATGATGGGACCAGCTGCCATAATCTGAGGGTTTTTTTTTTAATGTTAAGCTTCAAGCCAACTTTTATCCTCTTCTCTTTCACCCTCATCAAGAGGCTTCTTAATTCTTCTTCACTTTCTGCCATCAGAGTGGTATTGTCTGCATATCTGAGATTGTTGATATTTCTCCCAATGATCTAAATTCTGGCTTTCAATTCATCCATCCTGACATTTCACATGATCTACTCTTCATATAAGTCAAATAAATAAGGTGACAATGTATAACCTTGTCTTACTCCTTTCCCAATCTTAAAGCAATCAGTTGTTCCATGTTTGTGTCTAACTGTTGGATCTTGACCTACATACAGGTTCCTCAGGAAACAAGTGAGATCATCTGATATTCCCATCTCTTTAAGGCCTTGACACATTTTGTTGTGGTCCACACAGTCAAGGGCTTTAGTGTAATGAATGAAGGAGAAGTAGATGTTTTTTCTGGAACTCCCTTGCTTTCCCCATAATCCAGCAAATGTTGGCAATTTGGATTCTAATTCCTCTCCCTCTTTGAAAACCAGCCTGCGCTTCTGGTAATTCTCCATTCACATATTACTGACACCTAAGTCCTCGAATCTTAAGCATATTGCAATTGTTCAGAAATTTGAACATTCTTTGGCATTGTCCTTCTTTAGGATTGGGATGTAAACTGATCTTTTCCAATCCAGTGACCACTGTAGAATTTTCCAATTTTGCTGGCTTATTGAGTGAAGCATTTTAATAGAATGACTTTTAAAAATAGCTCAGTTACAATTCTGTCACCTCCACTGACCTTATTGTTAGCAATTTCCCTAAGGCCCATTTGACTTCCATTCTCTAACATGTATGCTTCTCAATCAGTAACCACACAACAGAGGTTTTTGGTGATGTTAAGATCTTTCTGGTATAGTTCTTCTGTGCATCCTTGCCTCCTCTTTTTAATCTCTTATTTTTCTGTTAAGTTCCTGCCATTTTTGTCTTTATCATACCCATTTTTGCATGAAACATTTCCTTGATATCTCCAATTTTCCTTAAGAGATCTCTTGTCTTTCCTATTCTATTGTTTTCTTCTATTTCTTTGCATTGCTCATTTAAGAAAGCCTTCTTATCTCTCTTTGCTGTTCTCTGGAATTTTGCATTCAGTTGAGTATATCTTTCACTTTGTCCTTTCCCCCTTGCTTTCCTTCTTTCCTCAGCTATTTGAAAAGCCTCATCAGACAGCCATTTTACTTTCTTGCTCTTCTTTTTCTTTGGTGTGTTCTTTCTTGCTGCCTCCTGGACAATATTGCAAACCTCTGTTCATAGTTCTTCAGTTATTCCATCTACCAGATCTAATCCCTTAAATCTGTTCATCACTTCCACTTCATATTCATAAGCAATGATATTTAGGTTGTACCTATACAATCTGATGGTTTTCCCTACTTTCTTCAATTTGAGGTTGAATTTTGCAATAAGAAGCTCATGATCTGAGCTCCAGGTCTTGTTTTAATTGACTGTATTGAGTTTCTCCACCTTTGGTTGTAAAGTATATAGTCAATCTAATTTCAATATTGACTGTCTGGTGATGTTCATGTATAGAATCACCTTTTGGGTCAAAAAACAGTGCTATGACTAATAAGTTATCTTGATCAAGTTCTATTAATCTCTGATGTCTTCATTTTGTATTCCAAGGCCAAAGTCGCCCCTTATTCCAATTGTCTTTTGATTTCCAACTTTAGCATTCTAATCCCTTATGATGAATGTGACATTTTTTTTGGTGTTATTTCTAGAAGATATTGTAGGTCTTCACAGAATTGAGCAACTTTGGTCTCTCATCAGTGGTTGGAGTGTAGACTTGTATTACTATGATGCTGAAAGTTTTGTCCTGGATTTGAACTGATATCGTTTGGTTATTTTTAAGATTATACCCCAGGATTGCTTTTCTCACCCTTTTATTGACTATGAGGACTATTCTATTTCTTCTAATGAATTCTTGCCCATGGTAGTATATATAATGATCACCTGCCCATTTAAGTTCATTGACACCCAAGATTCAGATCTGTCCATGGGGTTTTCTTGACAAAGATACTGGAGTGGTTTGAATATCCCTTCCATGCTACTGCTAAGTAAACTTCTTTTTGTTAAATATTGAATGATGTATAAGCATCTCCTTTCATTCTAATTCTGAATCTGAACCATTGGATCTGTCTAAGTCAGGCTTTGTCCACAACAAGAATGACAAGGAATGAACTAGGGGAAAAACTAAGAAGAAGGGAGAAGAAATGATTATTTCTCATAATTGGGATGGGGATGAGAAGAAGAGAATACAAAGATGAAGGAGAGGATAGGGGAAAAAAAGAATCTCATGAACCTTTCTCTTATTTGAATTAGGCAAAGGTACATTAAACACATGGAGAATGTGGACTAGAAATATAATAAATTAAACTGGGAAACAGATGAAGATAGGGAAAGTGGGTATTTAAGGAGGAAACTAGAACCATAGGTGGGGAGGAATAGTCATAAGCAAAACAAACTTCACCTTTGAAGGATAACATATAAAGGGGAGATTAAAAGGAGAGCAAGGAAGTCTAACAACCTGGTTTAATTGGGTGTCTGGTCTAGGACAAGAGCGTAAGAACAGAGAAGCAGGATTAGACCACTTCAGTTATAGACTACTGGTGTTGATTGTATTCCTTCTCTTTTACCACCTTCTTTTTTGTAAAGGGGATAGCTGGGGAGCAAAGAAAGGAAAGCGTATAAAAGAATGTACAAAAATATTTATTGGAACATTTTTTATTATAACAAGGAACTGGGAAAAGTGAATGCTCATCAATTGGGGAATGGTTGAACAAATTATGGTATTTGAGTGTAATGAAATATTACATTGCAAGAAAAATGAAAGAGACAAATTCAAAGAGATCTAGAAATACCTATACAAAAATGATGGAGAACCAGACCCAAGAAAAATATGTGCACTAACTAAGATATTGTAAAAGAAAATAATAATGACTGATCACAATATACTGCCTTAGATACTCACCAGCTGTGTGACCTTGGGGAAATTCTTTCACGTCACTCTGTAAAAGGTTGGATGTGGACTTGATAACTTCCAGGGTCCCTTTAAGCGTGAATTCTGTGTCCCTTTTGCTCTAGAAGACTAATGATAAAGCATATTTTCCATCTCTTGACAGAGAAGTGGAGCTCTGTGAGGACAGAATGAGACATATATTTTCAGCCATGGCCAAAATGGACATTTGTTTTGCTTGACTTAAGATGTTACAAGGGAGAGTATTTTTTTTGAGGGGGAAGGAGGAAGGGACAGAGAATTGTGTGGAGAGCTGGATTTAATGACAGAATACAAAAAAAAAAAAAGGAGAGAAATAAAAGAATATCATCATTGAAGCCTTTAAAACCTATAGAGAAAAGAGCAGAAGAAAATTCAGAAATGAACCTAGATAACCATGACAGTATTAGTACTATTGCATTAAATTTAATATATGCATAAAATAAATTGCATTTAATAGGCATGGTTCCATATACAAACATTTCCTGTCTATTGTATGTGGAACAGTTCATGTTGTTTGTTCAGTTCATAATTTTTTAAAAAAAACATTTGTTATTATTTTAAAAGAGGACGAGTCTCCTGGGGTGGTTAGATCTGGAGGATTATGATAACTAAGGGGTACAGGTGCAGTGCAGCTGGGGAAGACAACAGGGACATGAAAGAATGGCTGTCATAAGCAGACCACGCTGAGGGCATGGATACAGGCTTCAGGGCCAGGCCAGTGTGGGGAGTAGAGAGGCAAGAATAGAGGAAATAATGATCAAAAGCCCCTTATCTTTTCCCTTAGAGATGTTAGCAGCACTTTCAACCCTGTGCTCTTTGAAAAGAAACTATTCTGTGACCACTATGCTGAGAAACCAGTATTCCTAAGTCACTGACATGGGAAGATGGAAATAGAAGGAACTAAAACTGAGTTTGCTGAGCATCCTCGTCCTTAACATCTTTCTATAAGTGAAATGCCCTCTCCCCTTGCTGCTGAGCCAGGGAGAGAGAGGATTAATTTAGGGTCAACTAGCACTCCATAAGACTTTTGAGGATGGCAGCCTTTTGGGTATAGCAACCATTTGGGAATGGGTGCTGAGAGTTTCTAACCTTGGAGCCAGTTCCTTGATTTTGCCTTGACATTCTGCTTTGGTTTATTTTGATTTCATGCATCATTTGGTTTAGTCTGGTATGGATATATTGCTGGGGGTATGGAGTTGTGAATTTGAATGGACAATGATTCCTCTAGCACTACAAACCTGGATATAGCTAAGAGGAGCACTATATTAAGAGATACTTGAAGAACTCTTGGTGATGATTTCTCAGTCAGACAAATTTACCTGTTCATTCCTTATAGAACATATTTTGATATTAAAATAATAATTTACATGTAACAGTAGCAACTGCTAGTAGGCATAGGGACAAAGATGCTGTATCTTTTCCACTAAGGGACTCATCTCAGCTTGGGATCCAAGAGTGGACTGGACTCAATCTTTGGGAAGCCTGATCATCAAAAAGAAATGTCAGATTCTCTTTTTCCCCGTCTTATACTCTTTATGCCTCTACTCTGGGGCCCCAGGAGAAATTATGTCAAATGTATTTCTGGCTCATGTATAGAGTCTACTTAAGGGCAGGAGCAAACAGTATGTATTATAAATTCTAGATCATGTATAACAGTTATTTATTTCTTCTACACAAAAGAAATGCTAAACATAAAAGATTTCCATGAGCATACAATTGGGAAAAAAAGACTTAAAATAGGACATAGCTATTGTTGTACTTTCTTAGGAGGTTGAGACTAAAATTATTCAAAACATAAAGCATTTTGTGACACTAATAAATTGGCATTTCTTATTTCATCTCAGCTCTGCACTATCCAAACAACTCTTTCCAGGTCCATATCCTCTGGCAAGCCAGGCCAGAGTTGAGTTCTTCCTTCTGTTGGTGATTATCTTCTCTGATGCAGAAATTTCTCTTGCCAAGAAAGCCAGGATCTTTGACCTTTCAAATATACCAGATTGTCCTCAAGGTTGTAATATCCATCTCAAAATTGCTGTTCAATCAGCTATACACAGGAAAGAAATAGTAACAGCCTGGGGGTCCAAAGCATAAGCTGAGTCTTTTCTAAATTCACACATTTGCTATAACTGCCATATGCTTCTGATTTGCCATTTCTGTTGGCTTGTAGGGAGGGCAATAGCCTCACCTTTATCCCTCAGAGAAGCTCAAAATCTCCTGCTATTTTCAGTAGAAAGCAAGGGAAGAGAATTTCTGAGTACAGGCCACGTGCTTTTACAGACCTGTTCAGTCAGTGGCTCTTCCTACTCAGCAGCCAGGATTGAATTGTTTCATTACTCTAAGTCCTTGACAACTGAACCATTTCCCCGAAAGTGGCCAGGGTACAAGCTCAGTAGTCCACGATGTGTTCTTTATTCCAGCCCTTACTACGTTAGGTAAATGTACCTAAATTTTTTAAAAATTATATATTCAAATTGCTTTTTTCTTACTATAATATATGAGAAGTTGTATGGAATGGAAGACATGTGGTGTTAGAGTCAGGACTCCCTGAGTTTCAGTCTTGTCTTTGATATATAAGGACTGTGTGACCTCAGGCAAGTCCATTAGACATGAGTTCCTAGAGAGAAGGGTCTGTGCTGTTCATTTATTTTTCCTTTTTTTTCCTTTCCTTGCATCCCCAGGCTTAGCAGTGCCTGGCACATAGTGGGAACTTAAAAAAAGCTAGTTTACTGACTGATTTAACATTGCTTGAATAACATGTTTAACTTTATACATGCATTAATGTTAAAGGACGTTTTTTTCTAGTGATATAATGAATCATTTGGAAATTTTAAAAAGTATTTATGAGTCACACTGATTCTTCTTAGCATTTTTATCTGAGGAAAGCCTACAACATGGTTATTGGAAGAATGCATAGATAATAACAGACAAAATACTCACCTCAGATGGACTTTTAGGATAATTAGCATTACTTTTTTGGTTTTGATTATTTCCCTACATCTGCTTACAAACAGCTGTAATTCTTGGGAACAAGGTCTTATCTTCACTCAGCTTCTCTTGTTCCATCTTATCATACTTTTTTTTTTAGTGGAAGAATAAAAGTATTAAGAGAAAACTTGTACTTAGGTAAATAGGTAGAGCAGTGGAATCACGGAAATTTGATCTCAGACATTGGTGATGACCAATGCAAAGACATGAAATTGGGAGATGGAGTTTCTTATGTGAGGAACAACAAGAAGCCAGTTTGGCTGCATCATTAAGTGCATGAAAGGGAGTAATGCATAATTAAATGTAATGTATAAAGAGAAGCTGGAGCCAGGTTATGAAGCATTTTAAAAGTTAAATAGAGGAGTATATGTTTGATCCTAGAAGCAATAAAGATTTTATTGTGTATTGGGATTATGTGTAGGGATTTTATTATGTATTATTATGTATGTATTATATATTTATTATGCATTATATATTTATTATGTAATTGGATTTTATTATGTATGGGACATGATCACATCTACACACAAAGAAAATCACTTTGGAAATTGTGTGGAAGACAACCTGAAATGGGTAGAGTCTTGAGACAGACAGGGAGATCAATGTTCTAATAATCTAAGCAAGAGGTGATGAAGACCTAAACCAGGGTCAGGGAACATGTGAGTAGAGAGGAGACAGATATGAGAGATACTATGGAGGTAGGAATTGTGAGATGTATCAACTAATTGGATATATGGTAAGGAAGAGTGAGCAGTCAAGATTGTAAATTTGAATGGACTGAAAGGTGTTGGTATCTTTGACAGAAATAGGAAAGTTTGGCAGAGCAATAGGATTTAGTGGAAAGACAATGAATTCTGTTTGGGACATCTTGAATTTGAGTTGTATATAGTGCATCTAGTTCAAAATATATAGGAAAAGGCTTGGCTTGGGAGGCTCAAGGAAAGGTTTGAAATAGCCTGTGTGCGGCATAGAATAGAGCATCAATTAGGTCAAAGTATTTCTTGTTAAGATAAGGGATCAATTGAGATTAGATGACATAAATTTGGAATTGACTGAGTTGGCTGGGGCACATCATTTCTGCCAGCTTTGTTCAACAGCAGATGAAAAGGAGCAGAGGTGGCAGATACTGGATGGTGGTGGTGGTAGGGTAAACTAAGTGTGGTACATGGCAAAGTGTGAGCTTTCATAGTACGTGAGGGTGGGACGAGGGGCTCAAGAGCAGAAGACAGAATAGATTTTAACTGAATAAGGTCAAGATAGAAAAGGACAGAAAGTGAAGTTAGAATAGAAGTGATACTCTGAAATAGTACTGAGGTAGGGAAAGGTTAGAAGTTCTGATATGGATGAAGTGTAAGATTAGGAGAGGTAAATCATAGGGAGAAATGGAATGATAGGATCTGATAGGAGGATTTTGGTGTTTTAGATTGTCAAAGTGGTAAGAATTGTGGGTGATGTTGGGATCAAGGTGTGATCATCCCCATGTGGAACTAAGATATAGAAGAGTAGGTCTAGGTTATGAGACTTGAGAAGAGTGAGGAATTGCGAGATCAAGGATAGCAAGATGAATATTGAATTCTCCTGGTATATGAATTAGGGGAAGATGAGAAGAGGATTTTGAGACAAAATTTTCCTTGAGAAAGGAGGGAGAATTCGTGTATGTGTGCATGCGCTACTAGAATTTTGATTGGGTAGTAAATTGCTAGAGAGTGAATGTGAAAGGAGGAATAGCTCCTGAGTGCTGGTGGCAAAGGGAGAATTCAGGAATGGTTGTGAGGGACCAACAGTATCATAACTTTATCTCTAGGACCAGCATCTCAAGCAGTATGATAGAGAGAAAGTACAGTCAAAGAGTTCAGATAGGGATGTTCTGTCTTTTGGGGAAGTCAGGTCTTTGTGAGTGCCAATAAATGAATGAAGCCTGGGAGAAAGAGGTCTACAATGATGGGAAGTTTTTAAAGCTATTGAACAAGAATTCTGGAAAGCATGGGGGAGTAACAGGTGGGGCTAGAGTGCCTGTAGTGCATTATAAAGGTAGAAAAATCCCCCAACTAGGGATAGGAGAAGGTTGTGGCTTATGTAAGGTTTTTGTTGTCTGTGTAGGTTGCCACATGGATTGTCTAAAGATGGCTTATGAGAGGCACTGATGATATGATCCAAAGTCTGGACCACCTCTGAGGAAAGAAGGATGGTATAACAGCTGGTGGAAGGGAAGTAGGTAAGACAGGCAAGCCTCTAGCAGCGGTTCTCAACCTGTGGATTATGTTCAACTTGTAACAATGAAAATACATCCTGCCTATCAGATAGATTCATAACAGTAGCAAAATTACAGTTATGATGTAGAAACAAAAATAATTTTATGGTTGGGGGTCACCACAACATGAGGAACTGTATTAAAGGGTCACAGCATTAGGAAGGTTGAGAACCACTGAGTCTAGAGCATCAGCAGACTGCTTACTCTTTCTTCCAGTCTCCAGGGGAGTACTGGACTAAAATTATATCCATCTGCCCCACAAATATTGCTGGTCTAGGTGTATGATAAGTTGTGTGTGTGTGTGTGTGTGTGTTTCTTAACAAAAGTTGCTTCCTTGGTCACTCTTAAATAGGAGGGTTGCCTTAAGCTTATACCTCCTGACTTGGCCTCTTCTTACTAAATGCCTGTTATATAAATAAAAGACCATCACAAATGGTGCAGATCAAGTAAATTAACTTATCCAAGCAAAAAAGCAAACAGAAATTAGGGAAATTATGCAGATTAAGATACACAAGAAAATACCTAAGAATTAATGAGCTCTTTAGATAGAGGAGAGATAAGATCTCAGCTTAACCAAGAGAGGTGCCCATTTCAGTCATGGGAAAATTCCTCAAAGTCTCAAGGGAAGAGAACTGGAAATCAGGGACATGTTGAGGATCCAACCTTTTCTACATGTCAACAATTTGCAAATCTCTCAGTCTGGCATGGCAAGAGTCCTCTTGAAGAAAAAATAGAGAAAAATGTCTTTCCTCTCAAAGTTCCTGACCCAACTCAACTCCTTAATTCTCTTGTCCAATTTAGAGTCCTATATATGTAGAAACACCAACCTTGGCCTGGTACCTGGGCTTAGGTAGCCATCCTTTCATCAACATGGGTGCTGAGAAAAGAAGAAAGGACTAAGGATGGAACTTGAAGGATGCCCACATTTAAGGGACTAGAGAGAAAGGAAGAACCACTGAAAGAGACAAAAAAGGTTCAGTCAGAAAGATGAAAAAAGAATGTAGAAAAGTACAATATCATTTAAGATAAAGGAGGCAAGAATTTTAAGAATGAAGTTTTAGATATAAATTGTCCTCTGACCAAATTTATCAGATTGAATATTAATTTTTCATAAATTTAAAATTGTAGCCTTCCAATAGTGTTTTGTAGTGTCTTCTTTCCCTTGGTTTATTTCCAGATATCTTTATCAAAGACTTAGCAAATATGAAGAGAATAGAATTCACATATTTAAGAAAACACCTAATTTTCTGTTCTTTGTGATAGAAGCAGACTAAGTTCTCCCATAGAGAAATAAATTGGATGACAATTTTAGGATAATTGAGTGCTTGATGTCTTTAAAGGTATTGGAAAATCAGTGCCATGAAAAACAATTTTTTCCCTCAATGCTACCTGTAGTTTCTTGTAATGAGAGGTTGTCTATTTGCACATTATGAAGCAGTAAAACCAATGAGAGTAACAACTCCAGATTTATGAGGGGGACTTTAATAAAAGTACACGTGCCTTGAAAATGAACACATGATAACTAAATTAAAATTTTTAAAAGTTCCCTTTTTGTCAATATATTCAAGACTATGATTAGGGAAAGCAGCAAGTCAATTGAGATAAAAAACAACTTTACTGTAACTCTCTCTCTCTCTCTCTCTCTCTCTCTCTCTCTCTCTCTCTCTCAGCTTGTTTAAGAAGTAAAATTCAACCACAACCTAATTTTTATTCTGAGAACCAGATGTGAAAATTTTAATTTATTTCTTTTTAAGGTGGGTGGTGTAGTGAGAGGGAGGAAGCTAAGGGAAAATGGGACAGTGTGGGAGATGTTGAGAAATCAAACAGAAAGGGTGGGTATCACCATGAAAGATCAAGAAATGGAAGAAAAAAGATGAATGGACAGACACAGGGACAAAAAAGAAACTGAACAAAATAATATGGGAAGGGAGAGGAAGGAAGGGATTAGAAATGGGTAGTTTGGGGTGGCTAGATAGCACAGTGAATAGAGCACTGGCCCTGGAGTCAGGAGGACCTGAGTTCAAATGCGGCCTCAGATACTTAACACTTTCTAGCTGTGTGACCATGGGTAAGTCACTTAACCTCAATTGCCCTACCTTACCTCCTCCAAAAAAAAGCAAAAAAAAAGGAATAAAACAAGCATTTCCACAGCATAGTACAATAAAAAAGACAATTGCATACAACACTGAAAATCTGCTATGCACAATGTGCTATTCCTTTCAAATATACAACAAAATTAATCTTGTAAATTTTTTTCTCTTTTTTCTTCCCTCCCCCCTCTGCTTTAAAATAGGTATGTGTGTGTGTGTGTGCACACACATATATAGACACACACACATACATATCTCAAATTGTTCTATACATACTTCTATTTATCAATTTTCTCCCTGAATGCAGATAACGTCTTTCTCCATATGTCCTTTATAGTTAATTTAGGTATTTATAACAGTCAAAATAACTTATTGACTCAAAGTTATTCTCAAAACAATATTATTGTTACTGGATAAAATGTTCTCTTGGTTCTGCTCATTTTGCTGTAAAAAAGAAAGTAAAAGGATAAGATACTCCAAAAGTGTAAGAGAGTTGGATTTTTGTTCAGCCTGTATGCTTGTCTTTGTCAAATGGACTTATATAGGAAATTTCCTTATAGTCTTATAGGCTTATACAGTCTAATTTCCCATGTGGCATCTTTTCCTGGCAACTCTCAGATGTTACTTTTTTATGCCTAGAAGATTCAGTGACTTGTTTTTCTTGGTATTACCATTTACCCATAAGCACTAACTAGTTTCTATCATGAGACAGTAAAATTTAGTTGGCTTCTTAATAATTAGAAGCTATTTTGCATGATTGTTGTTATTCTTTGTAAAATAATCATAGCATATGTTTAATAGATTTGAAAATTAATCATGTTTTATCTATTCCATGAAATCAAAAAGGATGATCAATTTACAGGTTATTAATCCTACACGATGACAGCTTTTCTGAGAGCAACCTAGAAAGAGGTATTGAGAACTACTCTTGACCAGAAAACCGCTAACTGACAAAAGCAGAATTTACAGACCAAAGATGAGATTTTAACTGGAATTTTTTTTTTTAAATCTGCCAGGTTGCTGTAGTGAGAAATTACCCAGGAAGAGCTGAGGAAGAAGAAAGGAGCAAGGATGGTTAGTGAATTCCTGCTGAGGGCTGATGAGGCACCTCTGTCTTCTTGCCCCACACCTAGAGAGATCTGTTGTCTTCACAGAATTGCAAAAAAATCCCATGCTATGACCCACCTGAAAAGAGGTCAGCCAGACTTGGCTTGGAGACTTTCAGGTTTGGGGAAGCAACCATCTCATGTGGCAATTCATCCTACTTTTGAGAGGCTCTAATTGCTAGAAAGTTCTTCTTTACATCAAAGTTAAATCTGCTTTTCTACTTCCACCCATTGCTCATCCTTCTTCCCTCTAGATCCAAGTAGAACAAAGTGAATTCTTTTTTTCACATGACAGAATGTCAGGTAAGTAAAGATAGCTATCATGTCCTCCTATCTTGTGTCTTTTCTTCTCAAAGCTAAAGCACCAGATCCTTTTAACTTTTCCTCATAGACTAAAGGGCTTTCATCATCCTGGTTGCCTTCCTTCGGGTATTCTGCAGGTTATGAATATTCTTTGAAAAGTACAATGTCCAGAACTGAAGACAAGAAGTCAGAATACAGTAAGACTACAGTCTCCTTCCTGAAACATAGGCTTCTCAATGCAGCCTAGTATTGAAGAGTTCTTTTGACTTTTCTCTCTTATTGATGTTATGAAGTGTTTCACGTTGAGCTTATAGGAAGGAAGGAAGGAAAAAAGTATTTGTTAAGTACCTATCGTGTGCTGGGCGCTAAGTGCTTTGCCAATATTATCTCATTTGACTGTTCCCAACAACCAGGGGAGGTAGGTGTTATTAGTATCCACATTTTACAGAGGAGGAAGCTGAGATGTACAGAAGCTAAGTGACTTGCCCAGGGTCACACAGCTAGGGTTTGAGGCCAAATTTTAATTCAGGTCTTTCTGACTCTGAGTCCAGAGTCATTGCACCACCTCCTAACTGATTTCATTACAATCCATTAAAAATCTCAGGTCTTTTTTTTTTCCAGATGACTTGCTTCCTAGCTTAACTCCACTATCTTGTATTTGTAAAGTCATTTTTTGAAACCTAAATATAAAACTTTACATTAATTTCTATGTATTAGACTCAACCTAATTTTCTATCTAAACTGTTATGATCTTTTTGAGAATCTAGTCTATTTTTCAGTATAATAAATCTTATTACCAGTTTTATCCAACTCAATTATATAAGTCTTAAGCAAAGGATGAACCATAGATCCCTAGGACACTTAATGACTACTCTCTGAATCTATTCAGAACTGTTCAGTTCATTTTGATGAACCCAATTGCACTCTAGTCTAGCCCACATTTCTCCAACTCTTCTATAAAAATATTGTAAGATACTCTATCAGATGCTTTCCTAAAATTTAGCAAGAGAATATTTGAAGGGTACTCATGATTTTTCTGTGAAAACCATGATATTTTCTTTTTTTTTGATCACTGATAGTTTTTCTCTAAACCCGCTAAAAGTCTCTTTAATAATTTATTCTAGAATTTTCCTAGAAATTGAGGTAAACTCACTTCCCAGGGCATGTTTTTGGGATATAGCAGACAACTTAGCAAAAACTGTCAAATCTGGTACTACTAACTACCCATTTCTGGTTATGCTGTCAAAAGTTACCTTGATAATGTTAATCAGTGTAATCATTGATAGGGATTATATATTCTTGGGCAATAAAAATGGAAGAATTCAGGGGCATAGGTATCGCTTTTTATCACAATTGCATATTCTAAAAATGAATAGTTGATTAAGAATTTAGTACCTGATAGTACAATATGAACTTGCAGACCATGGCTTAAAATGTAAGAATGACATGCACTTGCCTGGCAATGGGCTACAACTAACAAAGGCAGATAAAAATGTATTTTGCTGTAGATTTTCAAATCAAAGTAATGGATCCTTACTGGGGGAATGTCAAAAAATTTCCTTAGTTTATACAACAATCTAGATACAATAATAAGGTAGTTAAAGTACAGGAAAAAGAATAATTCTAGAGTAATAATTTATAGGAGACAAAATTCAAGAAAGGACCTGACAATAAAAAATAGATAAACTTTACATGTGCCGTTGTACAAAGCATGCAATGTACAAGAATAAAGTAGAAATGTTAAGAAGGCAAATCTGAAGTCCAAGTACTTGCTGAATCTTGATGAGAATAAATCTAAAATTGGAACAGGCTCTAGAAGGGTGTTCATTATTGGAATAGAACAGAGTAAGTACAAAATGGGGCCGAGTAGCACTATATCACATATATGTGCAAATGTATTAGTAATACATATATATGTGCTATAGATATTATAGTATAAATATATATACACACACATGTGCATTTCCATCTCCATTTATCATCATTTAAATTTCTTTCTGATGTTTTCCCCTTCTGGCTTCTGGATTTCTTTACATGAATATATGTACACACATATGTGTGTATGTCTTTTTAATTTCATGGAACACATAAAACATAACTAACTTTAAAATCTACTAAAATGTTATGATTGTTTTACTACATATATGTATTCACACATATATGTAAATGTGTGTACACACACTATATATAGGTGCATATGTATGTATTATATATATACATGTATACAATATATGTGTATATTGACAATCATGTGACAATATATCATGTGATGATATATATAGATATAGATATAGATAGATATAAATAGATATATATATATCATCACATGATTGTCAAGATGGTGGTGTAACAGTTTTCCAAATAAATTCCTGTAAACCAATAATCAGAGAACAAAAATGTGCCAAGTCTATACTAACTAAAGTTGCACTAGTAAACTAAGAAGACAAAAATACTATACAGAGTAAGAAATTAAAAAAAAAACCTGGCAGAACATTGGCAAGGTTAAACATTGACAATACAGTTTCTGCTCACCCTTGCCTTCCCCAGCCCACCCTGAGCACTTGACACAACCATCACCATCGAGTTGACTAGCAGAAGCTCATTCTAAATCTTATTATACACATAAGAGATTAAAATAACCAGCCATGCTGTGTTTAATGGTTAAACTATGGGGTAGAGGAAGCGAAGAAAGAGCATCACAGACCTGACAAAAGGATAAAATGGATCTTTGTCAAGGGAAAGAAAGTTAGAAATCCAGCTGTGGTCAATCCTTTCTCAGTGGATGTTATGTGGCTATGTCCCATACCCTGAATCATTGTGAATGATATCTCCTTCCAGGATCCTGAATGAATGGGACATATTACATTTTTTATGATGTCATTTTTTATATTTAGACTTCATATCCATTTGGACCTCAACATAATGCTGACCAAAATTTAATTTGTGCAAAATTACTTGTTCATTTTCCCTGGTATATTTCATGCCTAATTGAACCTAAACCCTAGCCTATAATTTGGCCAAAGATCATGTATGATAATAGAAGATTAGGTTGCCTTGTATTATATCAATTCTAAAACTTTTAACCTCCAAACAAGACCAAGATATTTATGAAACATAATAAATTTGAAAATGCAAATGATATTCCTGTTATTAACTTCTGTAATAGAAGTAATATGTCCTTACTATTTCCTTGGGGGCTATCTAGTAGGATGATTTTCATCCCCCACTGTGTCTAGTCCAGTGCATTGTATATAAAATCAGGAAACTTTAATTCTAATACTGACTCTGACACCAAATAAACTACATCCTCTTGGGCAAGTCAGGTAACATCTTTGAATTTCATTTCCTCATTAATAAATGATGATAATAATATTCATCCTGCTTCCTCACAAGGTTATCATGAGGATAAAATTAGATTATTGTAAAAACACATCAAAAAGTTTAAAAGTATTATATAAATACGATGAATAATAATTTACCTCTTTACTAAACTGGAAACTCCTTGAGGATAGAAACTGTATCATATTTCATATATCCACCCCAAGCATGCAACAGGAGGCTTTCATATAGTAGGTGATTAATTAATCTTTATAGAATTGAGTTATGATGTTGAAATCACCAAGGGCAATTTTTAAAACTTCAGGATACACAAAAGCTTAGCTACACATTTCCATTTTCTTCCTTGAAAACAAAATATAAATTGGGCATAGGTCTCCTCATGCTTTCTATAAGCATCTTGCTCAATGTCTATTTTCTCCAAAAGCCTGCAGGGAGTAATTCTAACGTTGTGTGAGTTTAATCCTAAAGCTCTCATTCTATAAGTTCTTCCAGACTTCTGGTGTTCTTGAAATAGAGGATGATGTTGTTTAAGTTGAAAGCTTTCTCTTTCCTCAGAAGGATGAAAATGGAAAATTTCAGTCATTCAGTTGCCCAAACATTTGTGCTTATACAACTAGTAGGTGGTTTTTTTGGGGAAAATGTGTATATGGAATTTCAAAGAGTTTTAAACTCTCAAGCTGCAAAGAAGGGACATGGAATAGCAAGTAGACTTTGTTTTACTATAATGCAGTGTATGTAGGGCAGCAATTTCCTGGAGAAACAGGTTGAACTCAGCTTGGAAAAAAGTTTTAAAAGCAAAGCTGAGAAGTTTATATTTTATTTGAGAAGCAGTACATTGTTACTGAATATTTTTAACCAGGGGAATGACTTGTTTCTGCCTTTTTTTTGGAAGAGCACAGCTCTGTGGTGGATGAATAAGAGGACAGAGAAATCAGGAGTGGGGGGACCAATTAGGGGCTATTTTAGAAAGCTATATAAGTATGGATGAAGTCATGAATTAAGGTGGTGGCCAGGAGACAAGGTACGGAAACTAGAGATTCCAAGAGACAGAAGCAAGGAGAGAATATGTTCCAGCCATGGGGGACAACCAGTAGAACTCTCCTTTGCATATACTGTCTTCCATGGCTGCAATACACATCCTCTAAAATTAGCCTCTTAGAATCCTCACCTTCCTTCAAGTTTCAAGTCAGGTCCCATATTCTCCTTAACTCCTTTTCTGATCCTTTAGGATGCTATTTAGGATGCTCTCCCTCCTAGTATTTACTTGTTTTGTTGTGTGATCAGTGCTCCAATAGAATGAAATCTCCCTGAGAGCAGGGATGGTTACTTACTTTTGTCTTTGTATTCCCAGGACTTAGAACAATGTCTTGTGCAAGGTAGGTGTTTTTTAAACATTTGCTGAATTGTTGAGTTTTCTGACAATGCTATTTGAAATGAAAAAGTTAAATGGGGAAAAGAATGACCAATAGTGGAAAGAATTTTAAACCCTTTCAAATATCACATATACATGTTTTTTCAAGAAAACACCAAAGAGTTGCATAAGCACAATGTTTGGGCAATGGAAGGACTGAAATTTTCTGTTTTATAATCCTCTATTTTGAGAATACCACGAGTTTGGAAGGACTTATAGAATGAGAATTTTAGGATTAAACTTAGAAAGTTGGGGTGGTTGAATTATAGAAGATGGAGATGAAGCATCATATGTGTGTATACATATACATACACACACACACACACACAAAATAGTAAGCAGGCTAATCAATACCAAGAATGAGGAAAATACCTTAGATGAGAGAGATTATTGGGGTTTGAGTAAAAAATTGTGTTCTTATGATGAGAGCCTAGCTGAATAATGATAACAAAAAGAAAAATAACAAAAATTTGCAAGGGACTCTAGCTTCATTCAGCAACATAAGAATCAGAGCAGAGAAGGCAGAAAGTAGGAGTAATATAGGGTTGAAATTCAGTGGTGCATCAATGGCAATAGGACAAGGGAACAAGCAATCCAAATAGAGTACACTATAAAGTTAAACTGATTTCTTACAGGATTGAGATGAAGAAGGGGGGAGAATACAATAATTATACAAGGGTTATTCTCTGACAGAGTATTGAGTAATAGACATTACAGGTCATGGTGAGGATGATGAATAAATTTGGAAAGTGTAAAAGAAGAGGAGAGAATTGATGATAGGAGCTAGAGATCAAAGAAAGGAATTTGAGAGTTCTTGATCATGGAAGTGAGGTATTTTTGGGTGATGGCAAGATGCAGGGTACGATCAT
The DNA here is from genome assembly GCA_028627135.1 of Pseudochirops cupreus. Lineage (NCBI taxonomy): Eukaryota > Metazoa > Chordata > Mammalia > Diprotodontia > Pseudocheiridae > Pseudochirops > Pseudochirops cupreus. The sequence continues at coordinate 445,369,161 of CM053581.1, forward strand.
CCCTGGGTAGCTGAAGTGGAGTGGAAAGTAGTCAGTAGGTCATGGGAGCTGAGCAGATTGAGAAAGTGGGAGATAGTACATTTGAGGGCTTTGATATCCCCTGAAACACACCATTTCCCAGTTCCTCAATCCACTCAACTCCCATGACCATTTGCATACTTACTACTTTTCCACAACATTTCAGCTAGCCAGAGATGTTCTTATCCTGGATTTTGTCATCACTTCAATATATATGTTGAAGGCAATAACTCTATAATAAACATTTATTAAGTGCCTTCTATGTAATAGACACTGTGCCAAGAACTGGAAACAAGAAGAGGCAAAAGAGAGCCTCTGCCCTTAAGGAGCTTGCAATCAAGGGTGTGGGAAAGAGCATGCAGACAAATTTATACAAAGCAAGCTATATACAGGATAAATAGGAACTAATTAACAGAGAAAAGGTATTGGAAATAAGAGCAGATGGTGAAGACTTTCAGTAAAAGAAGAGATTTTAGTTGAGACTTAGAGAAAACCAGGGGAGGTCAGTGGATAGAATGGAGGAAGAATAGTGTCCATGGGGGACAGTTAGAGAAAATGTCAGGAAGTAAGGTGTAAGAAGACCGGAAGGGAGGAGGCGGCTATGTTATAAAGGGCTCTGAATGCCAAACAGAGTCATTTTGTATTTGATCCTGGAGACAATAGGGAGCCACTGGAGTTTATTTAGTGGAGGGAATGGGTGACATGGTGGGCCTGCACATTAGGAAAATCACTTTACTGGCTGAATGGAGGGAGAGAGTGGAAGCAGGCAGACCCACCAGTAGGCTACAGTCCAGGTATGAGGTGATGAGGGTGGTAGCAGAACCAGAGGAGAGAAGGAAGTGTATTTGAAAGATGTTGCAAAGGTGAAATCAACAGGTCTTGGCAACAGATTTGATGTGAAGGGTGAGAGATTGTGAGAAGTCCAAAATGACTTTTAGATTGTGACCTTGAAGAATGGGAGAATTGTGTTGCCCCCAACAGTAATAAGAAAAGTAGGAGTGGATGGGAAGGGCTTAAGGGGAAACATAATGAGTTTCTTTTGGGGTACATTTGGACACGAATTTAAGACACCTATGAGACATCCAGTACAAGATGTCTAAAATGCAGTTGGAGATGTGAGATCAAGCAAAGCAGAGTTTGGGGCAGGATGAGTAGATATGAGAATTGTCAACATAGAGGTGGTAATTAAATCCAGGGTAGATAAGATCACCAAGAGAAGCACTATAAAGGGAGAAAAAGCCCAGGACAGAATCCTGAGGGACACCTACAGTTAAAAGGGGTGATCTGGAGGAGGATCCTGTAAAGGAGACAGAGAAGGAGAGGCCAGAGAGACAAGAAGAAAACCAGGAGAGAGTGGTATTCTGAAAACAGAGAAGGGGAGAATGATCAACAGTGTCAAAAGCTGCAGAGGTCAAGGAGAGGGAGGACTGAAAAAAATCACTGGATCTGGCAACATAGAAATCTTTAGCAACTTCGGAAAGAGCAGTTTCTTCTTTTTTTCTTTAATGTGTGCACTTTCATTTGAACTGGTCTTAAATCAGTGTACAGGTACAGCTCCTCTCCTCCCCAAGTACTGGCACCAATCTCAAAACTCTCAGGGAGACTAAAAAAGTCTTCATTCATATCTATTTTGGGGGCAGAGAGGGAATTTAGGGGGCCATTCAATATTGTTGACAATTTTTTAAAAAAAGGAATAAGTATTAAGGTAGAAGATACAAAAAGTTTTTTTTCCTAAGGATTACATAATTTACATTTAAAGCAATATTAGTACCTTCCTACCCCCCTCCCCATCTGGATCTTTGTTACGTTGCTCCTTTGCTCTAGCAGAGGACAGCCTTCACTTCTAGAGACTTGTAACTCTGTAACAATGCATTATAAGATATTTGGAATGACTATTAAACAAAAAAACAACAACACACAAAAGTCCAATCTGAGTACTGAAGATGCACTGTAGCATTTTGGGGATGTTTGCCTCCAACGTACTTAGACTGCTCATCACCTTCACTGTTCTAGTTTTTAAATCCTCAGTCGAATGCCAAAAAAACAAAAACAAACAAAGCCATGCCAATCTCATCTCTTTTTTTGGGCAATTATTATGTCATCATGCCACACCCTTTGACAAAAAAAATTTTTTTAAACCCTGCAAACAGTCCATTTAGAAGCATTTGTGGTAGGCAATGGAAGACCCAGATTCATCATACTCCTGCTTGGTGATCCACATCTGCTGGAAGGTGGAAAGAGATGCCAGAACCAAGCCTCCAATCCAGACAGAGTATTTGCACTCAGGTGGGGCAATGATCTTGATTTTCATTGTGCTCAGGAGCTAGGGCCGTAATCTCCTTCTGCATCCTGTCAGCAATGCTTGGGTACATGGTGGTACCACCTGACAATACTGTGTAGGCATACAAATCCTTACAGATGTCAACATCACACTTCATGATTGAGTTGAAGGTAGTTTCATGAATTCCCCAGGATTCCATACCTGAGAAAGATGGTTGGAAAAGAGTTTCTGGGCATCGGGACCTCTCATTGCCAATGGTGATACCCTGGCCATCAGGGAGCTCGTAGCTCAGAAGAAGCGGTTTCAATGGAATGAGAAGGTTGGAGCTCAGATTGTAAGGTCTTAAAAAGAGAATGGGAGGAAAGGGAGTGGAGGCACCTATTATGACAGTAAGCTTTTTGAGGAGTTTAATTACAAAAGACAGAAGAGATTTGGGATTACAGTTATCAGGGATTAAGTGAGATTTTTTTTTCAGGATGGAGTAGATGAGGGCATGTTTGTATATAGTACAGAATGAACTACTAGAAAGGGAGAAATGGAAAATAAATGAAATAGTGAGGATGACAGATGGGTAAATCTTTTGATGGAGATAGGATGGAATGGCATCACTTGAACAAGAAGAGAAGTTGACCTCGGTAAGGAGTAAGGCCTCTTCATCATTCGAGGCAGTGGTGAAGGAGGAGATAGTGGCAAAAGGCATCACAGTATATGAAGGCAAAAATTGGACTAGGAAGGGAGACTGTGTGCTAGACCCTGGAATGGTTAAGAAAGTTTAGAAGACGTTTTTTGCGGTCAGTAGATAATAGCCACGAAGATCAGGGTTAGGTAATAGATTTGGATGGCATAAACCTCAAGGAGAGATTGCTGAAGGTTGATGGTAAATGAAGTCTTGAAGAGGTAATGGGGAAATACACTAGTGAAAGGGAAGAGAAAACATGCAACCAGAATGGAAATCATAGTTTTAGATATGGTTTTATGGAAAGAACCAGATCTCACTGAGCCAGCTAAAGATCTAAAATGAAGAAAAATCTGTTAATTATAGAGCAGGAGTTCCATAAAAGTACAGTAAAAGGCATATGGAGTAAGCCATTGGGGAGAAGACATTTGGTTTGAAGTTAATAGGCATTAAAAAGTAGTTTAAGTATTCTAAGTATTCTATTCTGGAGTTCTAAGATTCTAAGATTCTATTCTAAGGTTCAGTATTATAGAGATGGGAAGAGAAAGAAGGTTGAGAGGTTGCTAACCATTCAGGAATGAGACCAGGTAGAATATCAGTGCATAGGAAAAACTTCATTGATGAAGGCAGCTGAGTGGAATCTGTTCTTACCTTGCAGTCAATCCCTCCTAGTCTTGATGTGAACAAGTAGCAAGCCTGGTGATCTGTTAAGAGTAGGAATGTGGGGGATATAAAGGGAAGAACTTACCTGTGTCTTTGTAGCAAGAACAGCATCAATGAACTGGCCAGTCAGGCTTGAAAACTTAGCTCAAGCACCATATCCTACATGAAGCCTTTCCTGATCATTTCAGTTCCTACTTCACCCTCTCCCCCAAACTACCTTGTTTTAATTTTCTGTGTGTGTGTATATGTGTGTGTTTACACATATACATATATGCATGTATACACACAGACACACACACACTGTTTCCCCTATTAGAATGTAAGATCCTTGAGGGCAAGAACTCTTTTGCTGTTGTCTGTATCACCCTAGTACTTAGCACAGCACCTGGTACATAGTAGACTGATTGACAAAGGAGAGAGATGTTGTGGATGTAAAATTGAGAAGAATTACAACAGACAAGAAATAAGCATGAAGGTGATGGATATCCAGAATAGTTCTGAGGTTTGACACCTGAGTGAAATGTTTTGTTCTTCAGGCCAGTAGATTCACTCAGCTTTTCCGCCTTTTGTATCCATTTAGGCATGTAAAATTATTTTATATTTAATTGCTTATTCTTCTCACCACCCCAAGAAATCACAAAAGCCCATTAGATTTGCTCCTTTAAGAAAGCAATAAAGTGAACAGAAATTAAATGAATTTCAAAATTCAATACAATATTAAAAATATTTTTGATAGTAATCACATATCTTTTAAGTGTAACTATAAATCATGTAGGGGTATGAGAAATAATAGTGTAAGTGCTTGTATATGTATACGTAAACATATATACACACACACATATATTCCTGCTATATACCCCTTGAGATAGATAGGAAGACTTGCTGCCTCTTATTTCATTGTACATTATAAAGAGTCTGTTAAAAGAATTGAGATGACAAAATAGTTAGTGATTCATGACAGCAGACTGAAGTCAGGTCCCTCCTTTCTCCTTTGCAGCCACATTGGCTCTGTAGTATGAAAAAAAAATCTTTTGAATCCTTTGTCATTGATGTCCTTCAGTAACACAAAAGGGACAGAACTGCTGAATAAGAAATCTTGGATTTGTTTTAAACATCCACCCATCAAAACTATGAAATAAAGTTACTGCAATTACATTTTAAAGTTGAAACAATAAAGCTACAGGAAACATGTATGTTAATGACTATTTTCCCCACAAATAAAAAGAATGTTTTTTTTAAAGGGGGAGCTTCATTTTTTAAAGTAGCTGTAGTTTTCCATAACTTAAAGTCAAACAAGATCACCAGAAAAATATTACTATTAAAAAGATAGGTTTTTGATTGAGAAGTTTGGGCTAATTAAGAGAAATTTGCATATCCTAAGGGCAATCCAGCCTATTTTTTCCTTGTTTAATTCTGGTCTAATTCATTGGCTATTTGGAGTTTCTATCAAATAGATAGGTAGATAGAGAGACAGACAGACAGACAGGCAAAGATCATAGGATTGGAAGGGACCTTATATATCACTGAGACCAATTCCCTTATGTTACAAATGAGAAAAATGAGTATAGATATTAAATGACTTGCCTAGGGTCTCACAACTAGTAAGAGGCTGAAGTAGCATTAAAACTCAGCTCTCCCTGACTCCGGCTCCAGCACATTAAGCTACCTACTCCAGGACAGATCTCATTATATCTTACCTAGAGTATTTGTGATTTTTTTTCCTTTCATATCTGACTCTTGGTGACACCATTGGGGTTTTTCTGGGCAAAGATACTGATTTGCCATTTCCTTCTCCAACTCATTTTACATATGACAAAACTGAGGCAAACAGAGTTAAGTGACTTGCCCAGGGTCACACAGCTAGAAAGTGTCAAAGGCCGCATTTAAATTCAGGTCTTCCAGACTCCAGACCTGGTGCTCTCTCCCTTGTGCCACCTAACTACACCTTTAATATCATTACTATGATATTAATTTTTCTCCCTGCCTTGTCTTTCTCCCCTTCAGTTCGTGTTCCATAGGGTGATTTCCTTAAAGTGCAAGCCTGACCACAACCAATCACATACAATGTACTCTAGCAACTTCCTTATGCCTTTAGGATAAAATACAAATTCCTCTGTTTACATTTTTAAACCTTTTACAACTTGGTCTCAGTGGATCTTCCCAGACCCATCATATACTGAGATCCAGCCAAATCTGACCTTCTTGCTCTTCTTCACATGGGACTCACATCTCCATGCCTTTGCACTGACCACTCCATGCACATGTCTGGGATGCGCATCCTCCTCTCTGCTTCATAAAATCTCTTTTTTAAGATGTACTTCAAGCACAACCTTTTAAATGAAGGATTTCCTACCCATGCCAACTACTTGTGCTCTCTCTCCTTCCCTTATGTACACATCCTTTGTACACATTTCTATTTATTCTCTTTATATTTTCCTGTATAGACTTATGCAGATCTTGTAAGCTCTGAAGAACCTTCTCCTGACTCTCACTCCCACTGACGAGTTAGGTACTCAAAACTTGGCTGTATTTCTCCCTCAGGACTTTAGGGTTACTTTTGAGCAGTCAGGAGATGATTCCATAAAGCCATTGACTTGAGCCCTCACTGTTGGGCTTTCCCTAAGATTATCATTTGAGAATCATTAAGTTAGCTAGTTTTAAGAGGCTTTTAGAAAGGGCTCTTTACTTAGTTAAGAATGGGGGGGGGAGGGAGGGATGCAGCTAGGTGGCATAGTAGATAGAGCACTGGCCCTGGAGTCTGAACTTGAGTTCAAATCTGGCCTCAGACACTTGATACTTACTGTCTGTGTAACCCTGGGAAAGTCACTTAACCCCAATTGCCTCCCACTTCCCCACCAAAAAAAAAGAAAGAATAATTGGTATAACATATTCCCAAAAAGTCTGTGATAAACTCTCTTACAAATATACCCAGAATTCAGGAGAAAGTAGATTGAAGCTAAGAAATCACATACAGCAAAAGGGAAACTCAGAGCTCCCCAGAAATCCTTTTCTCTTCTTCACCTATTATGTTCTTAGCTTCCAGTGCAGACAATTCAGCCACCAATGCTAACCTGGGGTGGGAAGTGGGACTTGTGATGTTAGCATGTTGATGGGAAGATGGAAAATTGAAGTTCAAAATTCTCCAGAGACCTTTTGAAATTTGCAATATCCTCCTTTGGCCAAAAGGTGAAGGGGAGGGAGGGACTCTGGTCAGGGTTGAAGTTGAGAAGTCTCCTTCCTCCTCAGGTGGTTCTTAAGGATTTTGATAGAAAAGTCACACTTGCTCCAATTTCTAGAATTCTTTCAATTCCAGCAAACTGAGAAAGGATTAGGGTGGGACTTCCAGGGGCCCAAGGTGATACAGACTTCCAAGAAAAAGAATGAAAGAGATGCCCACAAAGTCAGTTTAGAAGACTCTAGCAAAAGGGAGAACTCTTTAGGGTCAGATTGGGAAATGCCTTCTTTATTCAGGTGAGTGTTGAAGGTTCAGGACATGCTGCAGCTGCAGAGAGGGGCAATGAAGTCTACGGCTAGAAGGCATGACCTGAGGGGCCTAGATCCAGTGATAAAACTAGGAACCAGGATCTGGAAGTGCCACCAACTCCTTTCCACTCACCTACCCAGAATGCTGCTAGTTCACGTTTTTCATTGGTTCTTCTTTACCCTGACTCCTGACCTAGTTTTTCTACAGAAGTAGTGTAGTACAGTAGAAAGAGTCCTGGATTTGGAATTAGGAGAGTTTGTTTAGGATCCTGGTTCTGCCTCTTTTGGGTCTTTGTTTCCTCACCTGAAATGAGATTTGAACCAGTTTTTTAGGGTCCTTATTGTTTTGAAACCCTATTACCATCCATGTAAAGTCATTATGAGATAAATAGGTGAAATGAGACATTTCTGGTACTTACGTTTTGTTTTCTTGGCTGTATAATTTTGTATTACTAGGAGTATATATATATTTAAAATAATTTACTTCACTTTTGTAAAATTTTTTAAAAGGCTGATAGCAAAGTAGCCTACCCTTTGGCCATGAATCAGGCCCCAGGACAAGTAGTGGATGCATGCAGAGTCCAGGAATGTGGAAGAGGTGTGCCCACATCAAAGCAACTGGCAATTCTGGTATAAAACACAGGAGTGGAGACAATGAATAAAAACGACAGTGTGGCAGAATCCAGCTATCACAGGTCCTTTACCCCATGTCCTCTCTGAGTGGCTATTTATTCCCTGAAGTAATGGGAAAGGGAGTCTTTAATCTATGTTATGTTTCTTTGAGTTTGTGGGTTTTGGCTTGTCTGCTGAAATGAAAATGACTGCCAAAACTAGTAGGAAGAATTAAGCTCCCCAATTTTTTGCTTTCCTGAGGGTGTTTGATGGCTTCTTCATCTGAGAAGGACTTAAAGGTCAGGAAGAGATCCCAGTGCTGGGTAATTTTATATATTTGTTTTTATTTATATCTAATGATTATGTACATTTTGTATAGATTACAAACATTCATTTCAAATGATTACATGCAAGAATTGTATCCCTAACTGGGCTACATTTACAGGAGAGTGAGCTTCAGGGAGTGCACCAATAGTTTTGGATACACATATGAATGCTACTGAGGTACAATATGGATGACTTAGGTTGGAACCAAGTTGGAGGAGTAAAAGCAGGAACTTGCTTGAACTCTTCCCCCCATCACCTCCAAATGCCTGTAAAAATGACTCTAAACAAATTTTAAAGCTGCAGCACCCACAAAATGACAGAGTGAAATACATCTCCAGCTGAAGACAGCCTGACAGGCTGACAGGAAGTCTATCACACTGGGCTGTGAGCAGAGCGCAGTCTTGTGTGGGTCACACTGGCACAGACCAGGCTGCAACAGACTTCAGGGGACTGAATCACTGGCAGCTGTGGTGGTTTCCAGACTGCTTAACCACAAACGCCAAAGACAAAGAAAAAGGTCAGTGGGGAAACTCTGTTGGACCTGGGTGAGAGATGTTAATCCATTACTGCTGGGAGATGGGAACAAGGAACACAAGTAGCTTGGTAGTACTCATGAAGAGACATACAAGCAAAGAGAACATGTGTTAAGCTCATATGCATGGAGGACACATACACAGGTGACATATATGACCAGGTAGCTCCTACTTTCAATGTCGCAGACCTTCGGGCATCCTCTAGTGATCCCATCAGGGAAGCCAAGGTGGTTCACTGATCGGTTCTCTCGGTCAGGTATCTCTATAGCAGCTACTCCCTGGTCTGTCATTTTGTAGTCTTCAGCTGTGATAGTTTCCTCTCTCATAGGAGGAGGAGAGGGTCTGTCAGTTCTGTAACTCATAGCTTTTGGACTATCTAGCTCTTTTGTGATATAGACCAGGTGGCACCTAGTTGGTTACTAATTATAAGATAGGTGATGCAATTAATAAAGCATGGGACCTGGATGCTTGTGTTTAAATCCAGCCTGAGACATTTACTAGTTGTGTGGCCCTAAGTCATTTAACCTCTGTCTACCTCAGTTTCCTCAACCATAAAATGAAGTTAATAATATCATCTGCTTCCCAGGGTTGTTACAAGAATAAAATGAGTTAATGTTTTTAAAGCACTTTGAAAACCTTAAAGTGCTTTATAAATGCTAGCTATTAGTATTAAGGCCATCTTTTGACCTGGCTTGTCTGCTGCTATTTCTTCAATATATATCAGTCCAACTTTTATCTGAATTATTGTCAGAAAATGATCATAACACTGGTCTAGATAAATAATTTCCCAGGGCTCCACTTACCAAAATTGCAAAGGAGTTGGTTTAAGTGGTTAGATTGCTTTCACACACACACACACACACACACACACACACACACACACACACACACACACACACACAATTTGTTCTTCCTGTCCCATGCAAACCACAGCAACCAGGATGGATGGAAAAGACTGAAAAGAACTGGTGACCTCTGCCCCTACTTCCCCTTCATAGAAACTTAATTCTAATCAACATAAGGGCTACAAAATGACCAAGTTCATTTTATGGATTTACCTTCTCTTTATAGTAATTTCAGTGGCTCCTTTTAGGTCTATTGCCCAGAGGCTGAGAACTACTGAATCACATTCTAATGGACCCTCTACAATTAATTCATATTGCTCGTGAGAAATTACCTGTTCAGTCACTTAACCATTAAGTCACCATGTACCACTTGGTGTAGTAGGAGGATTGTTGAGGATTCAAAGATAAAAATAAAACTAAAATTATTCCTGCCCTCTTCTTCCTCCCCCCTCCCCCCCAAAAATCCAACAATTTGGTGTAGTGGACAGAGAACTCACCTTGACATCCAGGAGATTTGAATTCAAGACCTGCCTCTGACACATACTGGCTTTGTGATTCTGGGCAAGGCATCTCTCAGCAACAAGAGCATCACTCAGGCAACTCCCTAAAAACTTACATTGCAAAACAGGTGCATAATTAGAAGGTGTTTCCTTCCTGGGAGTTCCATGCCCCATTGTTCTAAATCATTTTGCAGTCTTCATTTTAAAAGTGATCCACTATCATTTTGTTCAGTACCATCTCCTTTTCACTGAGATTAAAATGAAATTCTAGTGCAGGATATAACTCAGAGTAAATTAAATGCTAAACATGCCATCAAGATATGTGACCAATTCATCCTCACCATGCATCTATCTTCATTCTCATCTGTCTCTAGCCTTAGCAAAGGGGTTAAGTAAGCCAGATGAATGATAATGTCTTGAATAGCAAACACAATACTATTGCGATTAAGCAGGGTGTGTTCATGTTCTGCAAAGTGCTGCCTTGGAGAGCTTTGGACTCATGGCCCAGTTGAAAGACAAGATACACCTTTCTAAAAAAACAGTAAGCACAACAAAGTCTATTATAATTGTTTCCATTCTCCTTATCAGAATCCTTTAATTTTCTCTTTTCTCACCCTCCTTTCTCCTTTGCCTGTACTGTTATCTGATTGTCATTCAACTAGTGTTCTTCACTGTCTTAATTATGAAAATCAACTTCTTTATCTGAAGGATTTATTGTGCTGCTCTATATAATTTTGACCAGACTCATATTTAAAGACTATTAAAATGATGTAGTCATAATTCAAGTAGTGATGCCACATATCTTCACATATTAATACAAAAGAGCCAATAATTAGCATTTCTAAGGGTGCATAAAGATAAATTAAATTGTGCTGCTTTAAAATTGTGCTGCTCATAAAAATATTGATGTTAATACTTGGCATTTCTGCAGCAAACACCTTTCATAAAGGTCTCAAGTATTTTCAAACAATTCATTAATGTTACTTAAGACTGTCTTTTCCCTCTCCCATCCTCCATAAAGTCCTACAGTGATGCCTCATGGAATATAGAGGTGACACTATGTTCTTGAGGGTTTTTTTTTAATGAAGTCTCCTTATTGTGTCCATACTGAAGTGCAGAAGCCAGTAACACCACTGATCTGGATTGTGTTGGGAGCCTTTACCTCCTCCTTTTCAGGCTCTGGCCAATTTGCTCTTTCCCAGTCAACCTGGTGATGCCTCCTGAGGAGCTCATCACATCAATGCTAGACTTAATGTGAACACCTACTAAATTCAACCCATTGTAACTCAGAACTTCCCAGTTCAAGAGATCCATCAGTCTTGGCTTCCACAGTAAGGATCATAGCTGTGCACTACCATGCTTGGCACTACCCTGTGTTCTCAAAGTCTAGCTCTGATGGGTTCTACTCTGAGAAAAGGCCTTTGAGTGTGGCTCTAACAAAAGACAGACTTGTTTTCCAAAGACCTGCCACAATAATTGTGACAGGGCACATCACCAGTAGCCCAGTCACTAATGAACATTTTTGCCCATGGCAACCTATGAAAAAATATATAGACAAACACAACCTCCCAATCATGTGTAATAGGCATCCTTTTGCAGTGATGGTGTCAGAGTGTTGGGAAAGTAGAGGGAAAAGATGCTATTAGTCATGCAACTTTTAGGCTCCATATGGAACTTTAATTTGACTATTGGTTCTCTAAACGCTGAAAGACCAATGAGTGGACATATATTGCTAGAGGAGTTGAATCATCAAACTTGACATTTCTTGATACAAATGAAACCAGAAAAAAAAGAGAAATTTCAGCTAAATTCCTTGAAAAGTCATAAACAAGAGTTAGCAGAGTGAATTTTATCATATAACTAGAGGAGACAAGAAGCATTCTTTCACAGAATATTTGGTGGCCACATATTGCAGGACTAATGACAAATACTTGCAGAAAGACCACCATGAAAATGCAGCTCATGTCCCAGCTCTGGTTGCAGAGGATGCAGAAGGAAATTCTATGAAGAACTTGAGAACACCTTCCAAATTAAGTTAGCGGCAGAGCCAAGATGGCAGAGTGAAAACAGAGTGAAATCATTTCAGCTGTCCTGATGAGGGTGAATGGTTTCAGGGATTTCTAAGAAATCCTTTAAGGGTTCTTTTAGTCTGAAATGAATTCCCTAGACTCAAGCAATCTTGGCAGTGAGGATTGTAAAAGTATATTGTTATGCTGACTTTGCAGCAGGCAGGGGAGTAAGGGGACCTGTGAAAGGCAAGAGTTTGAGATACAGATTATATAGTAATAAAACCATAAATCAGGTATCAATTATGCTAACTAGGTGTGTAAGGGAGGGATTAGGGAGGAGTTAAGGAGTGGTCAGTGCTTGAAGGGACATGCACCTTTTATACCAACTGCGTAGGCATATTGCCCATAATTCACAGGGAGAAAGCCCACAGGGGGGCTACCAGGAGGTGTGGTTTTTGCCTTGAAACATCACTGGGTCATTTTTTGGTCAGGGCTAACTGAGAGGTGTCCAGTCTGTTACCCATCAATGTCCTGTTTGACAAGACAGATGTTGGGAAACTAGACTAATTGAGGATCCAGGATGTGAGGAGGTAGCTTACTGATAGTGCACTGAAGTATTCATAGGTTGCAGCTGGCTACTAGAACAAAGGAGGTATACATTTCTCTAAACTAAAGGGTTTGTTTATAAATGCTTTTGTGAAGGATTCATAGGTATAGCTTGTTATAGTACCAAGCAGGGATAATTGCAGCTAGGTAGAGTGCTTGCTCAGGGGAGAGGCAGAGTTAATGCCTTATGGCTGGGGGAAGCGTGATTTTACAATTTAATTGCACAGGCTTTTACAAACATAGCTACCTTAACACAAGTGAGATTTTTACAAACTAGAATTAAAACTGAATGTTACAAACAAAGGCACCCCAGCACCCCATCACTACCACAAACTCCTTCAGATGCCTCTAAAATTCTAGAGAGACAGAATCCACAAAGAGACAAAGTGCAGCTGATTTCCAGCCCAAGGCCACCTGGAAGGCCTACTGGAAGGGTCTGTTGCCTGGGGCTGAGAGAGGAGTGCCCTCTAGCTTGCAGGCTGTACCTGGGCAGACTTGACCACAGTGAGGCCAGAGCAGACCCCAGCGGGCTGAATTACTGGCAGCAGTGGCAATTCCCAGGCTTCTCTGCCCACAGAAGGGAGTTTGCTGATCTGGGTGGGAGAAAGTGAGAGAGAAGTGCAGTCCTGTATAGGGCCTTGGCAGCCACAGCAACTGCTCCTGGGGCTATCTGCCCACAGGCTGAATGTTTGAAAGTCACCTATTTAAATTTCCAGGAGTCAAGATGGTAGAATAAATGGTAAATTGCTCTCCCCCTCCCTTGTTGACCTTGAAAAACCCAGAGAATATTGCCCTAGGAAAAATCCTTGGAGTCAACAGAAAGATAGGAAGTCTTTTAGCTAGAGAGGCTTAGGGGGATGATGGGAAAGATCCCTCTTGCTGTGGTTGAAGGGGGACCAGTACAGCATGGGAGGCATCCCAGCAAGCCAGCAGCAAGTCCCACCTTAGCAGACCAGTGGGAAATCTGGAGTTACAGGGTGAAGCAGGTAAGCACCAACACCAGGCACACACCAGATGCCACCATCACTGCCAGCTCAAACACCAGGTGAATTACTAGACTACTACAATATCTAGTTGCCAGTACCTGAGGCCCCAACACAGAAAACCAGTAACCAGGCCCCTACCCCCCAGCACAAAAATTCTGAGACAGTGCCCCCTGGGCCTGAGAAGCAGAGATCAAATTTAAAATCCAGAAAAAAAGGCAAAAAGCATAAGCAAGAAAAATTTTAAAAAATCAATGAGGATAGAGAGCTATCTTGGTGACAGGGAAGATGAAAACACAAATTAAGTCAGTGTATATTCTGATACTTGGTGACTTCAATGCAAAGGTTTGAAAAAAATCAGGATGGAGAGAAATATATGAGAAAAGGATTGTTCAGAAAGAAGGAATTAGACAGATCAAAAGCATAGATTACATAGAAGTCTCACAGTTGTTTTTTTTAATCAGGAGCATTTACTTTGAGAAAAGATTTGATGGGCTCTATATCAAATAGTATCAGACAAAATGAAATAGATTATATTTTATCGGATAAGAAAAGACTGATTATTAATGTGGGAATTATCCCCAAGTCAGATCACTATATGTAGTAAGATCATTGATTTGTCAGATCTAAGATCAGAATTAGTACAAAGCAAGAAGATTTAAGATATCAATGATCATAAACATATTGGTAATAATATGTGTTATTTCTGTAGCATCTTTCAACAAAGGTCTCAAGTATTTTACTAATATTCATTAATTATATTGCTTGAAACCCTTCATCCCATGCTAAATTCTACTCCAAGGCTTCATTGTTTATGGAGGTGACCCTGGATTTTTAAAATCTATGCCAGTATAGTGTTGGTTCTGGCAGGTCTACAGTTCTAAAAAGGCTTAGAAAAGATCCATGCTGGAGATGACACATATTTTTATATGTTAATTTTTTTTATTATTCTAAACTTGACAGGCACTAAGAAAGATGAACATTTCCATGTGCTGGGTAGGTAGATTATTATACATAAAACCGTAAATGACCACTATATACAGTTTGTTAGGGTTTTTTAAGTATATCATACATATAAGTATATAACGCATTCAGTATGTTGGTTCCAAAGCTACCCCACTTGTTTGTAATTTCTCTCTGAAACTCCTTCTGTCTCATTCTATGGACTATTTTTTTTAAATGCCTCAATGACATTCTTATAATTTTTAAAAATTTTGCGTAATTTCTCCCCAATTATCCTTCCCCAAATTAGAAAAAAAATTTCCCTTATGATCACTGAGCATAGATAAGCAAAATAAATTCATGTTTGCTCATCTCAGAAAATGTATGTCTCATTCTTTTTTTAAAAATAAATTTATTTATTTTCTTGTTTACATCACTGATTTTCATGAGATTTTGAGTTACAAATTTTCTCCCCATCTTTCCCCTACCCACCACCCCAAAACAACCATCCCACTGTATAACCCCTCCCCCAATCTATTCTCTCCTATGTCCTCCCCCATCACTCCTCTGACTTTCCGGCAGGGCAGGATGGATCTCCCTACCACAGTGCCTGTGTATCTTAA
>CM053581.1:445384761-445465855 GCA_028627135.1 Pseudochirops cupreus
TATATATATATATATATATATATATATATACACATACACATATGTCTATATAGGAGGGTATATATGGGTATGAATACGTATATGAGTGTGTGTATATATGTGTACATAGACAGAGGGCACAGGATCAATTGAATAGGAAGGGATGACATTTTAAAAGATGAAGTTGAGAGGTGGGAGAGCAATAGAATAAGAGGAGACAGAGAGAGACAGAATAGGGTTAATCATCTCATGTAGAAGAGGCAAGGGATAACTGTTACAATGGAGGGGAAGAACAGAAAGGTAAAAGGGAATGGGTCAACCTTACTGTCATTGAATTTGGCTTAGGGAAGGAATGATATACACTCCAAATTGGGTATCTTGCCCTACAGGAGAGTAGGGGGGATAGGGATGAGATGGGGGATGATGGAGGGGAGGGCAGGGTGGGGGGGGAGGGTTATTAGAAGCACACACTTCTGTAAAGAGACAGAGACAAAGTAGAGAATAGAACAAGTGGAGGGTAGGATAGGAAGGAGAGAAATATTGTCAGTCTTTCACAATATGTGCATTGTGACTACACATGTACAAGCTGTATTGAATTTCTTGTCTTTCCAGTGGGTTTGGGTGACAAGGGAGGTAAGGAAAGAATCTAGAATTTGAAGTTCTAAAATAAAATATTAAAATATATATACATATATATATATAATTATTATTATTTACATGCAACTGGGAATTAGGATATACAGGCATTGGGGTAAGGAGATCCATCTCGCCCTACCAGAACATCAGAGGGGTGATGGGGGAGTATATAGGTGAGAGCAGATTGGGGGAGGGGGTAAACATGGGATCACTGTTTTGGGGTGGTGACTAGGAGAAAGATGGGGAGAAAAATTTGTAACTCAAAATCTTGCGGAAATGAATGATGTAAACTAAAAATAAACAAAAGTTAATTTATGTAAAAAAAAATTAAAAAAAACCCAAAGTATATATGATGGAGAAAAAGAACCTAAAGGTGTGGGAAAAATCTCAGATCTTATGAATAACTAAAATGATCAACCTTTTTACTTGCTCTTTCAATTATACAAAATCTTTTTGAGAATTATCTATACATGCATTCATTAGTAAGAATAAGGTGGCTTTTATACTCGATATTAAACAGTGGATCACATCTTTCCATTCCCCAACTGCTTGAAAGATTTAGAAAATATAAACTCTCACTGTACTTATTGTTTGTCAATTATGAAAAAGTATTTCATTTAATAGAGCAAAATATAACTATATAGGCTCCTTTTCAACAGGGTCTCCCATGCATGTATAAAAATCATTCAAGATTCTTTGAAAGATAACACCCTATTCCATGACATTCTGGTCATAAACATTAAGTGAGTCATAAAACATGGTGAGGTATGCTGGCCAAAGATGTTTTCCATCACAATAAAAGGAGAACCAATGCAGAGTCCAAGTTGAAAGGATATTCCCCATCAAGGACTTCAGATGCTTCTTTTTATGAATGTCATTGTGCTGGTTATATCAAGCCCTGGAACCATGTGGAGCCTTCTGGAAGAGATGTTATCACTCAAAAGAGCTTAGCCTAACCATCCACACAGGAAAGACCAGGTAGATGAGGAACAGCATCTATTTCTAGTTCCCAAATTATGACATACATTAAGATGGACAACCTGTAGGACCTATCTTTCACTTTGTACATCTGGGCAAACAGTACAGAGAGAAAAACAAACTAGATCCACATAGACTAAGGAGAAGAGAGCAGCTTGGATCACTTTCAGGAAATTGCCAAGTTCCTCTAATGAATCTAACCTTCTTATGAAAACACAGGCCCATTTTATGAATCCTAATATCCTACTATATATCAGTAAAATTTAGAATATGAGAGCTCTGAAGAATTAAAAAATGAAAACAGAGTGCAACCAAAAGGCACATAGTTGTATGACAAGAAGAGAAGATGGGCTTCTTCTCCCAAAGGGGATGACAGGTGCAAAGTCTATACCTTTCAATGTCATGAGAAAGCAAGGAAGTCCTCCAGTTGGGTTGAACTTTTTTATGAGAGAGCTTATGGCAGGACATAGAAAAGAGCTGCAAAGGATGGGTAAACTCAGATGGTTTATGATTTATATTGCTGAAGAATATTTTAAAATTTATGAGATCATAGATCCATTTGAGTGTTTAGTCATTTCACTATAAATAACCCATTATATGTATGCATATATATATATTTATGTGTGTTGAATATGTGTATATACATGTATAATATATCTATATGCACATGGATAGTTGTGCATGTACACAAATGTGCATTTGTGTATATATATGCACATACATATGTGTAAACATATGTATATATATTCATGTCGGGACCTGTGATTTCACTAGTACAGGGAATTTCTCGACTGGAAACTTCCTTTACCAACGTAGACCAGTAACTCTTTTGCAACTTAGAGTTTTATAGAGTTGCTAGGGGACCCTTTAAGGGTAAGTGACTTGCCCAGAGACATAGAGCCAGTATGTGTCGGAACTAGGACTTGAGCCCAGGTCTTTCTCATTTCAAGGACAGCTCTCTATCTACTACACATGCTTGCTCAGCCTCTTATATCAGTTAATGCTCAATAAATAAAACCATAATTATGACAGAAATGATTGGGCATAAATAGATATTCATTTTTAACTAAGTCAGGTTCATATGCCATTGGGTTAAGGCTAGATGAAGGAATCTGAAATTCATATCAGTCTCTGCTTTGCTTGTACCTGAGTGTGCTATGCATAGTTCATGAGGCAAGTCTAGATTATTATAGCAACTTTCATGCTGCTAGGGTGATTTTTCATTTATTTCAGCTGTGGGCAAAATTGTATGAAGTTTCTCAATATATGCCAGTGAATGTCTTGAGCTACCATGACAAGAGACCTCTGAATTAGTGCCTTACAGGTATTCATTCCAATGAAGCATGGCTGCTATAGTAACCTAATAATTACACTGAGAAGGGCCCTGTCTGAAACCCAAAATCTCTCTGGCTCTTACTGATTGGCCAATAATAGGTGCCAGACCAAACCCTACTTGGTCATTGTCTGGGCCCTGATTGGTTCAGAGTGAATATAAATAGCAATTGTTTGTTTTGCCCAGAAACCCTGAGGGTCTTGCTCCTCCCAGACTGATTTTCTTTTTGTCTTTCCTTTTTTTTTTTTTTTTTCACTAGGTAAAGAGGCCATTCTTTGCCTCCTTTCTTACCTAGCTTTAAGCACTGAATGGGCATTGCCTCAGTCAAACTTAGTTTAAAAGATCAAGGTTTCGCACTGCAATCCAGGACAGTCTCCAGTTGTCCTGATCTATATCTCATCACTGGATCCAGATGTCTCTGTTGGGGAGAAAGCAATGTTGGTGACTTTGCACAGCTCTCCCACAGTTAAATCCAAGTCACTTGCTTGTCATGGCATCACCTCCGTGATATCATGGTCCTCTTCTAGAATGAAGGACAAACAACACCGAGAATACAATCCTGGAGTTGACAGATAGTGTACCAAACAGTTATCTTTGTAATAGTCTGTTACTTTTGAAAAAAAATATTTTTAATATAGCTTGTTACATTGGGTTTACAGATGGTGAAACTGAAAAACAGATAAAGTACCTTGCGTAGGGTCACATAGTAAGTGTCAGAGTCAGAACTTGAACCTAATTGAATTGACACTCAACAGTCTATCAGTGGGTTAGTCCACCACAGTACCCTACCTCCCATTTATGCTTTGCTTCGAGTCCTACTTTTGCTTCTATTTCTTGGCTTTTATCATGATCCAGTAGCCTGGATAGATTTAGGTGAGTATGTACACAGACAGAATCTGGGTGGATGTCCGATTCAGAGGTGCACCCTGTTCCTTCCACCCTAATTTTCTTTTTCACACCCCTGATCCTGTCTTCCTATTTCTACAGACATTCCTTATGCTTTCATCACCTCTTTGGTAGACTGCTGCAACGCTCTTAATTGTTCTCCCTGCATCCAATTTTTTTTTTTTTGCCTTTTGGAGATCTATTGGGATTAAGTGACTTGCCCAAAGTCACAGGACTAGTAAGTGTTAAATGTCTGAGGTCGCATTTGAAGTCCTCCTGACTCCAGGGCCAGTGTTCTGTTCACTGTGCCACCAACCCCTTCTCCCTGCATCCAATTTCTACCCTTTCCAATCCACTTTCTGTACAACTTCCATATTGACCGGTTTAAAGTACGAGTCTGGCCATGTCATTACCCTGCTAAAGAACTTTAGCAGTTCCCCATTGGCTTTAGGATAAAATGCAAACTGCTCTATTTAGCATTTAAAGTCTTTGATGGTGACTCCAGCTTATCTTCCAGACTGATTACACATTCCTTCTATGTACATACTCTATACTATAGGCAAACTAGCTTGCTTGTTATTCTCCATGTATGATTTTCCATCCCCTGCCTCTGAGACTTTGAAAAGGCTATCCCTTAGGAACTTTGAAGGCCTCAATTTGTTATCTCCGTTAAGAAGCCTTTTCTGATTCCCTTCAGCTTTTCATACTCATTCCCCCAACACACAAATATCTGTATATTTATTTTGTATAACAGTTTACAAATTAATATGTATCAAATAGACATTGTGACATATAAATGCACATTATACGTAATATGCATTTACAAATTTACATATTTTTGAATGTATTATTTCTTTTCTCTTCCAACCCTCATTAAGGGCAGGGATTGCCTCACTTTTGTATTTATGTTTTCAGGATCTAGTATTGGTTGGTTCCTGTCTCTGGGAAAAATGAAAACTGATCAGTAGCAGTAATGGGGAATGTGTGGCTCAATCATCCACATGTACGTTGAATTACTACCTCATCCGAATGATACATAACTGTAAAGATTTTAGATAAAATATAAGTTGTTTCTTAGTATTAGACAGGAATTGACACAGAAAAAGTCATATGTGTATCATTTTATTGACATGAAAATGAAGTTTCACCTTCTGATGGAAGAGGGAAAGCCAAGAGGTCTACCAAAGAATCACTCAGCTTTAGAGAAGATAACTATGATGGGGGATAGGAGCATGAGGGGGAGAAGGAAATAGTTTAAAATGTAACTAATCCACAGGAATACTGGAAACCTAAAAATATTTCTTTGGATGTTTAGGAGAAAACATATACAATAAATAAAAAATAGGCATGTCATCCAAAATCCTGTATGGCTTACTGATATAGTAAAAAAAGTCACTGAATGAACTTTTTAAAAGTTGAAAAAAAATTATAATAGAGAAAGCCCAATCATTGGGCAAATTGTGTGTAAATAAAAATACATGTGAGTCAAAGAACAGTTTAAAGATTGTATTCAGGTGTACCAAGGACTTGGGGTCAATCATCTTGATATATAATCTGGATGGGGTGAGCATCTCTCTCTCCAGGTACCATTAACTGATTTTCCTTATTCATTTTCATCCTGGGTTTTAAGGTAACTCAGAGGTAGATTCAGATAATTCTGCATTATGATTACTACATCTTTTTAATGAATTAATCCATGAACTCTGAGACATGACATCAGTTCACTAAATAGATGACATTAACTCAATACTAAACAAACTAGGATAGGGGCTTAAAGTTAATTGATTAATATTATTTAATATAATTTATTTAATAACTTGGAGAAACCTTTTTTCCCCCATGAGCATTTGCTTGTTCCTCTCTCTATAAAACTCTCTAATCTCCTAGGATTAACTAGGTATCAAGATTACTGTCTACACTATTTATTAACAGTGTAACAAATGACGAAGCAAAGATGCAAATAAGTATTTGTAAAGCATCTATGAGAAAGTCACATCCAAAGTCACCTTTAACCATCAAATACTAAATCCTTAATTTTGGAAACATAGTCCCAGCATTCAGTTTCCTCACAGTGCCAATTAAAGTATCTTCTCCAGAATACTCTTCATGTTTCTTTACAAGATAAGGCTTAAACTTAGTTCTCTCAGGAAATAAGTCCTTTTAGTTTTTTTCCTCTATCTTCTCTTCATCTATCACAATCAACAGTCCCTCTGAAGTGACACTCGGTCTCTTCACAGCCTCCTCCATGGAGACAGGCAAACTGTCACCCCAAGATTCCATTGACTCCTAAAAATATAATAGTAACTTATCTATGTTATCTATCTGTGTTAGGCTACGCCAGTTAGCAAAAGTTAGTTTCAATAACTGACATTTGTCATCACTTGACAGTTTTGAATTTACAAGGTTCACCCTCTAAAGATAATTGCTCCTATGCATTATGTCTTGTTTCCAGGTGATCAGTGATACACAGAACAGTTAGTTCATTTTGTCAGCTGATCAACCTATCAAAAACTCACCTTTTTGTTGCTGTGAGAGGAATTTGAGGTTGTGGTTTCTCTTAAAGAGTCATCCAGTTTTTAAAAAAAGTTTTCTCTTAATGGGAACTTGACAAATGTCAATGACCATCATTATTGCAATAAACAAAGAATAAAGAGATTGTAAGTGAAACTGAGAAAATCTAATATGTTCCATTTCAGTATAGATTAAATGTAACACAATAACAAAACTGCTGTGCTTGCCTGTGTTCTGTTCTGAACTTTGTCCTTTTTTCTATTGGTTTTTTTAATGTTTCACTGACACTCTTCTTTATTTTTGTCTCACTGTCCTCCAGCTCCATCTGCCTCCAAAGAGAAGCTCTACCTTGTAACAAATATATTCAAACCTACCCACCCACCGACCTCCCCACACACACACACACACACATAGACATGCACAAATCTCTTCCAGCTATTCCTTGAAGATCAATTAGTTGTAAGAAGTAGAGTTGTTTAGGCTGGAGAAGACAAGACTCTTGAGAGACATTTGAAGGGCTAACTTGGCTGCAGAGGGACTGATTTCAGCTTGATGTAAGGGGCGGGGGGTGGGAGTAGTGAACAAAGCAACTTCCTAACAATTAGAGCTATTTCAAAGTGGGATGCGTCAAAAGGTAGTGAGTTCCCCTTCAGTAAAAGTCTTTGAAGAGTGACTGGATCTTTCCTAAAACTTGGATTTAGACATTTCCCCAGAGTTTTATGCTGTGATCAGAACAGTAAGCTAGAGAGAAGGAAAAAAACCCCAGCTGACCCTTCCCATTCTTTGGGATGAACACCCCAAGAAGAATCCATTTCCATGTGAACCTTTATCTGGGAGCCCTTGGGAGGACAGACATGGGCCTCAAGTGACATCTTGATTATACTATACTTGAAATAGAAAGACACTTGGTGGGGGTACTAAACGGCTATTTTGTAATTCATCTCAGAAGTGCACCCTCTGAGCAATTTACAAGGTCCAGATCCCCTGGCCAGCCAGGCATGACTTTAGTCCTTCAGCTGAAGGATTCTCTTAGTGGCAGCCCTTATTTTCTTTGAGAAGCATGCTACTGTGGAAATCTCCTCCTGGATATCTGGTATTTGACTCAGTTACTCATAAACTCTTGAACTTGTAGGGTAGTTATCAAGATTGGAAACATTTGTGTCTCAGGATTGCTGTTGCAATATGTCCAGAGTTTTTTCACACTCCATTGCATAGCCTCTTGTCATCTTAGGCACAAAAACAAAAATTCTGTTAAAAAAAACAACAGACAGACAACAGAGACCATGTTCTTCTTCAGTTTAAGGAATTAAAAGACTCCAGACTCTGAATCATAGAATTTAATTGTATGAAGTGGCCACCTGTTCAACTAATACTCCAAAGAAATCGCCCTATGACATACCTATTGTGTCCTGTCCCGTTGTGACACTCATCAACCTGTGCTTGAGAGCTCCCATAAGGGGGAATCCATCACTTCTAAAGGCAACCTATTCCCCTCTGGGACAGCTCCAATTATTGGTAAGTTTTTCCTGACATCAAGCCTGAATTTACTTGTTTGTCACTACCACTCATCGCTCCTGGTCATTCCTTCTAGGCTAAAATAGGACAAGACTAATCCCTCTTCTGTAGGAAAACTGTCCGATGCTTAAAGATGGCTATAATGTCCCTCCTAAGTCTTCCCTTCTCCATGCTTCACATCCCTGTTTCCTTCAACAGATTTTTGTACTCAAGGAAAGAAGGATATAAGCATTTATTAAGCTCCTATAATGTGCCACTACTTTACAAGTGTTATTTCATTTGAGGCTTGAAACAACCCTAGGAGATAAGTGCAGGTATTATCTTTATTTTACTGTTGAGGAAACTGAGGCAGATAGTGGTTAAGTGACTTGTTCAGGGTCACCCAAATAGCAAGTTCTAACCTGGATTTGAAACCAGTTCCTCCTGACTGTAGGCCTACCACTCTATGTACTTCACCACCTACCTGTCTTAAGCAGGTAGTATAAGAGGTGATATTATGGTATCTTGTTTTGCTACCACAAAAGTTATTGGAAGATAATCAATAGCTGTGGGGATGTTTGCTTATCTTCTTTTACTAAGACCATGGCCTTCCTGGAACTATGACAATAGCCAGAGGGAACTATAAAGGTGGGGATGGCAAACAGCTCCGACCTTCTTCTCCTCTGTATTTTCTCTAGCTTTTCAATGCTCTTTCTAAATTGTAGCTCCTGGAATGAAACACCTCTTTGTTCTTGAAAGCTCTAATGCTCTTAATGCAGCCCAAGTTATATACACTTTTTTGCCTTCCATATCACATTGTTGACTACACATAGTTCAGTCCCCTAACCCCCAAATCTAGCACAAATTAACCATTTTCTAATCATGCCATCTTCACCCTGATCTTGCAAAGTTGATTTTTTGAACCCAAGTACGAGATTTTACATTTATTCATATTGAATTTCATCTCATTAGATGAAATAGTCAAATACTCTACTCTATTAAAATCTTTTCAGATCTTGACTGTTCAACCTGTTAGCTATCTTTCCCTGCTTGGTGAGAAGCATGTAACCTACACCTTTATCCAAATCATTGATAAAAATGCTGCAAGCATAATGTCAAGCACAGATCCTTGAGGATTTTCATGGGAGATCTTGTGCCAAGTTGACATTGAATCGTTAATGACTCATCTTTAAGTCCAATTGCTCAACTGGTTCTGAGTACATCTAATTATCATTTAACTCACATCACTCCATCATTTCAAGAAGAATGGTTTGAGGTACATTATCAAATTTTTTGCTACAGTCTAGTGTCTCAAGGTAATTTCTTACGAGGATCAGCTAAAGAAGCTTGGATATTTAGTCTGAAGAAGAGAAGATTTAGGAGAAACATAATAGTCACCTTCAATTATTTGAAGGATTCTGAAGTAGGAGAGGTATTATTTCTGGCTCTACTTCTCCTCGGAAGCAAATCTAGGAATAGGGAATGGAAATTAGATTGAGGAAAATTTAAGCTTGATCTCAGAAAAGAAAAAGTTTTTTTCCTATCAATTAGAGGTATATAGATGTGAAATGGGCTTCTTGGGAGGTAGCAAGCAAGATAACTACTTTGGCATGATAGAAGGTATTTTTGTTTGGGTGCAGGTTGGATTACATGGCGTCTGAAATTCCTTTCAGTGCTGTGACTTTTAAATTATGTAAATTAACATTTGGATGAATGGGCTTGATTTGGTATTTCAAAAGACCTTTAACAAGATGTCATGGCCAGGAGCCATTGAAACTTTCCCAGGCCTGCATGTATCATTTAAGACTGGGAACATGTCCAGTACTTGAACCCAGGGTAGAGAAACATTCTGTAGGATAAACACCACCTGGACCAAACTGATCTCAGGCCAAAAACCTTTTGCACATGATCCTGTTTAGCTACTTTTGGTACAATTGCCACATCCCAGAGGAGACAGGTTTCTCAACTTTAACAGAAGTCTAGATTTGTGTGGAGCCAACTCCTAGTCGTTATAAATTCTAGATTCATGAGGGTTCTGGGGAGGGAAGAGCCGTGTGGAGCAGGCACTATTGTTTATGGGCACCTAGAGACTGAACTTCCTTCTAGTTTATGTATCCTTAAATAATGTCTACTCAAGCAAACCAACCCATGTGTGTATTCTGCATTTGTCAGACCATAGGTATTCCAAAGATGCAAGACTATAAAAAATGAATTAGCATGGGATTGGGGAATGTGTGATCACAGATAAGAAACTGGTTTTGACTTAGAGAACAAAAAAGTTAGACTCAACTACTAGTCACTGGGTGAAGAAATATAAATGGTGGCATTTCCTAATGTTCTAATCACATTCCCAAGGATGTGTTAGTACTAATTTTATTTAAACTTTTGCAAATGAGCAGGGAATCTCCAAGTTTATTCCTATGGCCATCCTGACAATGAAATACCAAGTTACCTAGACAAAAACTATGGCAACATCTTAGGAGACTGAGTGAGAGACCAGTATAAAGTCATGATACTTCCAGAGAACACTAATCTAAGTGCTTCTTAGAAGATTGTGTTTGTCCTTCATTTTCAAAGAGGACCATGGCATCACAATATGTTTTGAACCATCTGTTATGACAAGAATGGAATTTATAAGTTATTGTAGGTCATTCCCTGAAAATGGAGAGGGGAATAAGGGAATAAGACAAAATGTGGGGAGGGGGCAGAGGATAAGGAGAAGGGAAAAGAAAGAGAAAGACAAAAGCTATGCTTTGTTGTGGTGGCAGAGTATCTCCAGGGATTTGACCAAGAGCCACTCAGTGTCACTAGATGCCATGAGTTGCCTATGTCTGCTATAAGCACTAAATAAGGAGGTATCGCTCTGTGAAATCCAGAGAAAAGTTTATTTAACCAGATAGCAGTAATGAGGTACAGGTTAAAATTCATAATTACATCTTTAAATGAATTCATATATTTACCTCTTCTTAATTTCACTCAGCATGCAGTAATTATGAATTCCAGATTGAAGCATGTTCAAAGGTCTGTTGAAAATACTTCATGCAGATTTCTCAGTCTGGTTTAAAAAATAAGGAGTCCTAATATTATGCACTCCTCTGGCATGCCATATATGGATACCCTGGAGACCAGACTAGCTAACAAGTAGAACGACTCAAGAATAACTTCTCACAAATCACACTGAAACCAATGTGAGATACACTCAGTGGTAGCCAAATGTTTTGAATATGCTTCCCCAGATCATACCACATAAATCTGCAACCCATTTAGGGCTCCAAGTAGGTCTTTACTAATTCAGGCTTGTTTTTTCCCAGTGGACCCTAGCAATGAAGGCTTTTAAAAAATGGAAATGCCTTCACAGGCTCCAAAGAATTTAGTGGCTATTTCATGAATATATAGCATTTTCCTCATACAATATAATGCCTGTACTTTTTGTTAGTTTTAGGCTCCACATTCAGGAGTAAAAATAAAATAATCAGCTTCCTTGGGTTTTCTATAATTCAGAATCCAGCCAGGGATGTGTAAAACTTCTTTTGTCAATTTTTCAGCAACCCACACATTTATTTATGATATACAAATCTACATATCTTTCTCACCGATGTCAGATCCATGTTTCTATCACATGGCAGTAAAACCCAGAAGAGTTCAATCAGAAAATAGTGACAGGGTGGGGCATGAGACTTGGCGGGGCTGGGAGCAGGGAAGGGAGAGAAGGCTGTAGAATAATTTTCCATTGATTAAATTCATCTGCCTTCATCAGCCATCACTTGGCCCTGGACTCCCAGCATCATGTTGCAACCTCCCACCCCTTTGCTTCTTCATGCTGAAGGAGAGGTCTTTGTATGGCTTGGAGCAGGAAAGTTCTTGGGAATGCAGTCAGACCCATCACTCGTCTAATGGGAAACAAAGGCTGTATTTATTAGGCAGGACAGCACAATAACTCCATAGTCACACATGAAATGCCCTCCTATTCCCTGGGTTTAAATCAGGTGGTCTCTAAAAGGATCACAGATTTGGTCTTTCCCTCCCTATTCTCCCCAAATCACCACTTACTCCGGAGTGAGCGTAGGGAAAGGAACAATGTATCTGAATGAAGTGGACCTTGATAAGATGATTCAAACTTCTGATTTCATTGCTTTATCTCTTAATCAATCATCCAGTAAACATTTACTAAGTGCCTACTATGTGCCAGGCCCTGTACTAATCACTGGAGATACAAAAAGAGACAAAAGACAGTCCTGACCCTCAAGGAGCTTCTAATCTAATAAGGGAGACAATGTGGAAACAAATATGTATAAAGCAAGTTATATATTGGATAAATAGGGAATAATAATTAACGTATGGAAGGCTCCGAAGTTAAGAGGGTTTGAGGAAGTTTTCCTGCAGAAAGTAGGATTTTAGATGGAAAATAAAGGAAGCTAGGGAGGTTGATAGTAGGCAAGGACGAGGGAGATGGGTAGGAGGCAGCCAGAGAGAATGCCCTGAGCCAAGAGATGGAGTGTTTTGTTTATAGAACAGCTAGGTCATTGTCACTGGATCAAAGAATATATCTAATTGTCCGTGACAATTAATTGCATGGAGGAGGGCATCAGGCATATCTCCTGTTTTTCCTTGCATTTAGACCCATTAAAGACACCTCTGTTCTTTTTCAGTTCACTCTTTCGAATTAATCAATCAAAGAGCATTTCATACGTGAGTATACATACTTTGGGTCAGGCACTGTGCTTGGCACTGGTGGTATAAAAACAAAAATGAAAAGGCCCCTGCCCTCTAGGAGCTTCTATTATATCAGGGAAAATAACACATACCCAGGTAAATTTATGGAAAACATGTACAAATTAATATAAGCTGGCTGCAGGGTCAGGGAAAGGCACTAACCATTGACGCTTCATATAGGAAGTGGCTGAGTTTTGAAGGATGCGAGGGGAAGCTGAGGAGAGAGTTCATTCCAAGTGTGGAATGCAAAGGCATGGGGTCAACCAACAACAGGTTTGCTGTGCTTGCTTAGGATGGGTCAGAACCTGTACCAGACTCTCCACACCTCATGCTTTTTACATCTGTTGTCCAGGAAAATGGACAGTAAACAGCTGGCAAGAGTTAATTAAATTCAGCTTAAAAAAGAGAAAAAAAAAGATAGTAAATGAGCCTACTATGTCTAAAATTGTTGAGTTACTTTTTTATGAGTTCAGTTTCTATTCTGTATCCCATCTTCCTGTTGACTGCTAAAGAATTCTGTGTTAAATTACTTTAGTTAAGAAACACATGAACAGGTATTCAGCTGTTTTTTTCCCCCCTGATTTTTAAAAACTTCCTACAAACATTAGAAAATATAGTATGGCCTTGGGCAAATCCCATAACCCCTTAGTTCCTTCTCTATAAAATGTCAGGGGGATTGACTGAAATCTGCAAGGCTCCTTGTAGCTTTAACATACTTTGAATTTATGATTGCCCTTCAATATCTCAGCACTGTCACACACAAAAAACCTCCCCTCCATAAATTAGGAATGCTACATGCGACTCATTACTATATTTTAAATGAAATACCTTTTTTTTTTTTTAGGAACCCTTTGGACAAGTGACCTTTTATATTGAGGAATTAAAGATTAGGAGAAGTTTGTAATATTTGTCACATTGCTTTCACTATCTCTTCAAATCCTCCATAAATTTTTACCTGTTCTAGCAGTCTGTCTACAAAGATTCACAAGGGCTATTAACTCAGAGTATGAGAGAGCGAAGACAAGCTTTTCTTTCTTTCTTTGGCATGTTACAAGTATGAGGTCTCTTGTACTCCCACAAGTCAGCTGCAGGCTAATGTCAGAGAATCTTCTTCTAATATCATGCAATGCAGTAAATGTTTATTAACGATTTAATGCATTTATAGCAGTGTCCTAAGGGGAATGGAGTGTGGGAGTATAAAATTTAGATAAAATGTGTCCCCTGCTGTATCAGCAAGCACCCCAGCACAACCAGGGTGGCTGCTAGCACAGGTTCTTAGATCTGCTTTTCTAAAGGAAAGCAACTCAAAATGGGTTAACAATCTTACTTTAATCGAACAAATATCATTTACCTAGTTCAGGGGGAAAAGTCGGCACCCTGAACTTCAGAGAATACAAACAGAAGTTACAAACAAACAGAAAAACAGATCAGCAGACAGCTTCCAGCGTCTGACCATTACATCAGTTACCTATTCAGTTACCAGAGAGGGAAGCACCAACATCTGGGTTTTTCACAGCCGGGGGGTTCAAAGGCTGCCCAGAGTCTTGTCTGGCCAAATCACACAACTCTCCTCAAAGTGAGCCCCAAACCAAAACCTCACATCAGGGTGTATATATAGCCTTCTCCTGGCTTGGAGAATGTCACAGCCCTCTAGACCCACTGCCCAATCACAAAGCTACAAGGCATGGGCATTCCTGGAAAACAAGCCTGGCGCCAGAGGCTCCACATGACCACATTCAGCCTATTGGAGAACAGAGTATACTTTCAAATATCCAAGGGTCCTCAGGGTCACGTAGCCACTTTAGCAAAGGGCCTAGGGGCAGGGAAGATCTTCAGATTCCCATAACACCTGCTCAAAAAGAAAATAGTACTTCAGGGTGAGGGGCAAAGAAAATAAATTTATTGTCATATGATAAACCTCACTATTTATTATAGATTTAAAAAAATTATTTGCAATATGTTTTCCTTTTTTTGCAATGACTTTTTAAAAAAACATTCCTTGGCCTTGAATTCACAATATTTTGTCATGGATTTGTTCATTCTTCAGCATTAAATTATATTAATCACATTGGATATTAAGTGTATGTTGGACAAAGTCCCTTTTCCCAAATCTACCATTGATTATAGCCCACAGATTTTCATTGCAGTTTAAATCAGGCAAGTTTCCAGTCTACTGAAATCTGTTTATCTACATCTTTCAAATAAATTTCTTAACTTTTTTTTAGGACATATGGTATGTTTTGAAGTCATTTTGTAGTACTCCATCTCCATTTGGAAATTTCTGTAATTTTGGATCAATTCTTATTCTTTACCATTCTCTCTATCAGAATTCATCATTTGACTAAAGGGGATTAGACATTTAAGCTCACTGAAAGTAAAAAATTCCCCAAACTTTTTTTGGGTAGATGTTTTATAGTCTGAAGATTCCCAGATCTTACAGACTCACCAGGATTTGTGACAATTTTGAATAAAAAAATAAGCTTCATGAGTAATGATTACCATTTTGTAGTCTTTAACACTCCAGGCTTTGTAATGTCTTGCCAATGACAAGCATTTTTAATTTGTAGCATTGGTTAACAGCCTTTAAGAAACAACAACTGGTACTCTTGGGCAAAACCATCTTGGCTGATGGGTTAAATCTGATTGAGGAGCCCAGAAGCCTCAAATCCTTTGGTGAGTTGGGGAGTGGGGGGAGGAATGGAAGACTTCCTCCAGTAAAATAGGCAGATGGGAACAGTTTGTTCCAATGGCCATGAAGGTGGCTGAAGCACTCTCTGTGGAGCATTTAGAGCTTGGTTAGACAATCAATGTTGTACACTGCATCCTGAGTCCCAGGTCATAAGGTCATTTTCTTACTAGAATGAAGCAACCATGGTATTTGGCAGCCTCTTGAGTGTTTAAGCAGCCTATGAGAGTTGGTGCTTGACTTTTTGTACACAAATGATTGTGCACTCAATGCAGCCTCTAAGGCTGAGATGCAACAGAGTATGGATCAATTCTCTGCCACTAGAGCTAATTTTGACCTGATGTTTAACACCAAGAAAACAGAGGTTCTCCACCAACCAGTACCACATCATCCATATGTAGAACCATCAGTTATAGCAAATGGAGAAATTTTGAATGCTGTAAACAAGTCAACTTACCTTGGCAGCATAGTTTCTAGAGATGGAGATGATGAGGTTGATGCACACATTGCCAAAGCAGCTTGGTGTTTGGGAGGTTCTAAAAGAAAGTATAGAAGAGAAGACTGAAGGTCTACAGAGTTGATGTGCTAACCTCATTTTTGTATGCCTATGAAACCTAGAGAATATACCAGTGGCATCCCAGGAAACTGTATCTCTTCCTCTGAAATATCTTAGGAAGATTCTGAAGGTCACCTGGCAAGATAGGGACCTGACACTGAGGTCTTTTCTCAAGCTAAACTGCCAAGCATTCAAACTCTACTTCAGAAGGTACAACTTCAGTGGGCTGGTCATGTTATTTGAATGCCAAACATAGGTTTCCCTAAAAGACTATTTTGTGGAGAACTCACACAAGGCAAGTGCTCACACAGAGGTCAGAAGAAATGATACCAGTATATTCTCAAGACCTTTTTGAAGAACTTTGAAATCAATTGTGAAACATGGAGGACACTGGCACAGGACTGCCTAGCATGGTGTCCCCACATCAATGAGGGTTCTACATTCTATGAGTAAAGCACAATTGTAGTAGCTCAAAAGAAACTTGAGAGGCACAGATTTAGAGACATCTCCATTCCAAATGATCATATGGACTACTTGTACCTGACCTGTGGGAGAGTCTTCTGAGTTCATATTAGTCTGATCAGCCAGTCAAACACATTGTGCCTTCACCCCAATATAGTGATGTCGTGTCGGTCCTCTTCAAGCTTGAAGGACAACTATTTCTTCTCTATTTGAACACAAACCATTCATTCTCCCACAGTCTCTTGCAGTACATCAGATATGCATAGTTTTCTATGTTTCATTTTTACTTTCCATTTCAAAGTTTCTGTTTAATTCTGACCTTTTCAACAGGAATGTTTGGAAATCCTCTAAAGGCTTATTCCACCTGTTCCAGCCTGCATAGGATTACACCCAATTTTGTCACATAGATCATCCTTGGTTGTAAGGCTTTGTGTTTTGCCTTTTGGAATTTTATATGATAAGCTCTCATCTCCTTTAGAGTGATTTCCTCTGTCTTATGTGATCTTGATTGTGGCTCCTTGGTATTTGAGCTCTTTTTTTTTTGATTTCTTGGAGTATTTTTTTCTTTGAACTGGATCCAAACTTTGGATTTGTCTATGACTTTACTAGAAGGTTTCATTTTGAGATTTCTTATAGGAAGTAACTGTTGGATTATTTCTATTTTCACTTTATCTTCTGATTCTTAAAGATCTGAGTAATTACAATTTTTTGAAATATGGGATGCAAGCTTTTTTTTGGAAGGGGGTCTTAATTTTTAGCTAGACAGATGATTTTTAGACTCTTTTCTTGACATGTTCTCTGGGTCAGTTTTTTTTTCTTTTTGGAGGGGGGAAGGCATGGCAATTGGGGTTAAGTGACTTGCCCAAGGTCACATGGCTAGTAAATGTTAAGTGTCTGAGGCCAGATTTGAATTCAGGTCCTCCTGACTCCAGGATGGGTGGTCTATTCAATGTGCCACCTAACCACCACAAGGCCAGTTAAAAAAAAAATTTATATCTTACATTTTCTTCTTTAAAAAAAAACTTTTGATTTAGTTTTAATATTTCTTGTTGCCACGTGGAGTCATTTCTGGTTTGGCTCATTCTAATTTTCAAAGAGTTCAATTCTTTTTTTATAGATTTTATTTTTTATTCATAAATTTTTATTTTAAATTTAAATACAAAATAAGAAAAGAAAAAAGAAACTAACTTAAATACTAAAAATACTAAATAATACAAACTCGGAAAAGAAAAAGAAAGCACTGACATGTACAGCAGAACATGAGAGGATTCAAAATATACAGCAATAAATTTCCATTGAAGAAAGTCTGCATAATAAATATTACACGTTGTGTTGACAGCTATCTACCTTTTCTCTGCTTCCTTGTAAGTTTTCTTTTGTTCTCTATTGTGTGCTTTTTACTTGGTTCTTTTTTTTCCCTTTTACTCTCTCCCCTGCCAAGAAGACTACAATTAAGTGCAGATACACACACACACACACACACACACACACAGACATAAACATACATATGTGGGCATACATATATGCATACACATAGATATATATAAACAAAGATATACATATAAACATAAACATACATACACGTATATATTTAGATATCACTAATCATAGTCATATATAGACATATACATTCATATGCATCAATGTAAGACTGTACTATACTTATTTGTCCTCTGTTTCTCCGAGAGTGGATAACCTCTTCCTTCAGAAGCCCAAGTCTTTCCATATTTTCAAAGTCCACCAACTCATCATTTCCTACACCACAGCAACATTCCCATGTTATACTCTCTAGTCCAGCAGTTCTCAACCTGTGGGTTGTGACCCCTTTGGGGGGGTTGAATGACCCCTAGGGGTTGCCTAAGACCATCAGAAAACACATATTTCCAATGGTCTTAGGAACCAAGACACTGCTCCTCTATCCATCTCCAGGTGGGTCCGCCCACATGCAGATACACCCACATCCGGGTATTAAAGGGTCGCAGCATTAGGAAGGTTGAGAACCACTGCTCTAGTCATTTTAAATAGTCCAAAACAACATTGATAAATATGGTTGACACATAGTGTAGTTTCTCTATTTTTCTCTTTTGATTAAATTTATTTTAGCCTAAACTTTGTCTAAGATGATAATTACCACCCCTGCTTCTTTTTCCCTAACAAATTCTGCTCCTGATCTTTATTTTATGTTTGTGCATATTTCTTATTTCCTAACCCTCCTCTACTTTCCTTCTACCTGCTGCCTTGCCCCCTAATACTTAACCTACCCCACTCCTTCCAAGTATCCCTTCCTTATCTTCTCTTTCCCATTAATCTAAACACCCTTCTATATCCACCTTTAACCTATTCCTTCACCCTCCTCAATAAAGATCCCTCCCTCATCCTCTCCCTCCTCCCTAACCCCTTAGCATTTTATTTCTGTCTGAATTTAGAAGAGTTTTATACTCTTCTAGGTATATATGTATTGTTCCTTCTTGAACTCATTCCCAATGGAAGTAAGTTTCCAGAACTAACAGCCCTGCTTCCCCATATACTTCCTCTCTATCAGTTCTTCCTCTTGTACCTTATTAGTATAAGATAATTACTCTTTTTACCTGTTCCTACATAATTTTACTTCTTAAAATCATCAGGTCTACCCCAATCTTTCTTACAAGCTACCCAATTACTAATAACAATCTTAGACATACATTTTACATTTCCTCTTGTAAAAGGTAAACAGTCTGTCCTTATTGAGTTCCTTGTAATTAGTCTTTCATATGTCCCTTATATTTCTCTTGGCTCATGTATGTCAAATCCTCTCTCCCTGCCTCAGCCCCAACCATAGGAATTTTTATCCCTGGGACAGTGAGGGAACTTGGGAAGATGGGAACCTCTGCTGACAGGGAACACAAGACCCAGTTGTGCTGCTGAGACATGATTGGGGGTGAGAAGGAGCCAGCACATGCCCAGTGAATGCAGAAGCAGTGGTGGAAGGTGTGTTTTTTTTTTAATAAACAAAATTCTGAAAGGTTTGGCAATTCATTAAATGTTTATTTTTTTTTCCATTTAGGATTATGCTTAACTTTCCTAAGTATGACAGTTTCAGCCAAACCTCCCATTCTTTTGCTTTTTGATCTATAGTGTTCTAACAATTGCAGTCTTTTAGTGTTGCCACTGCTAGATCTTGTGATTCTAGTTGTGGCACTTTAATATTTAATTTGTTTTTTTTTTTTTTTGCTTGATGCTTACATATTTTATCCTTAAGCTGGAGGTTTCAGAGCTTGACTATGATATTCCTGTGGTTTTTCCTCATAGGATCTCTTTCAGAAGGTGATTAGTGGATTTTTTTTTCTATTTCCACTTTTCCCTCTTGTTCTAATGCTTCAAGACAATTTTATTTATTATTTCTTGTATTATTGTATCAAGATTCTTTTTTTGATATAGCTTTCAGGTAGTCCAATTATTCTTGTGTTTTCTCTTCTTGTCCTATTCTCCAGACCAGTTGTTTTTCTTATAAGATATTTTACATTTTCTTCTATTTTTTGATTCTTTACCTTTTGTTTCATTATTTCTTGGTCTCTTATGATTTCATTGGTTTCCTCTTGCCTTATTCTGATTTTCAAGTAGTTGTTTTCTTCCTTAAGATTCTGGATGGCCTTTTCTAATTGGTGGATTTTCTTTTCATAATCTTGTTTTTCTTGGATTTTTAAAAAAATTTTTCCTCACTCTCATTGGATTTTTAAAGTCTTTTTAAAGTTCTTCTATGAATTCTTTTTGGTCATGTGACCATTTGATGTTACTCTTTGAGGTAGAATAGGATTACTTTGCTTCAATATCCTCCTCTAAAGATGAGCACTGATCTTCTCTATTCTCATAGTAATTCCCTATGGTTAGATTCTTTCTCCTTTGCCTGTTCATTTTTTTTTTTTGGTAGCAGCTTAGTTTTTGTAATCACCTTTAGCCCTGGGGTATGGGAGATGGTGCCTCTGGCCTCAGATCTTCCTTCAGTTTTCCCCTTTGGCTTGGAACTGAAACCAAGATCTCTAGACTCTCGAACTAAGTGCCCACAGCCAGCAGTGTCCCCGCCCCACTACTTCTGCACTCGCTGGGCATTTGTTGGCTCCTTCTCACCCCTAGTCATGTCTCAGCAGCACAGCTGGGTATGGTGTTCCCTGTCAGCAGAGGTGCCCATCTTCTAGGGCTCAGATACCCAACTATCCTATGGCTGGGGCTGAGGCAGCCTTCCAACCCAGTTAACCCAAGAACTTGCCATTTGTTTAAATAGTCCTAGCCTGGAGGTGTTTATTCCTTACAGGGACCAAATCTCATCTTGAGATTTTTCTTCAGATCTTCTTGATTATGCCAGGAGAACCACTGTTCTGCCCCAAATCTTGTTTATTTTTAATACTCTTTATTGGCCCCACTCATTTGTGGGGGGAAATCTGGAGAGCTTAGACTTTTCTGATCTACTCTACCATCTTCCCCAGAGTTCAATTTATGAGTAAGGTTTAATAGTATCTTTTCTAAGGTACTAATTCTTCTTGACATTTTTCCACCCTACTTTATTTTGTCTCTCTTGTTTCATTTCTTTGAGATATCCTGGTGTACTTAATGCCACAATATTTTCCATGAGGTGGTGTTTCCATATGGGAAACCCTTCATGGCATTTTGTGGGAAATTTATATGTTTTTCTGAATCCCAAATCCCAAGAAAAAAAAACAGACAAGAAATTGGGGGAAATAGCATAATTCTCCTTATGAGAATTAAAGGTTATTAACACAGAGACATTACTGGTTCAAAGGAGTTCATTGACACTGAATTGAAAGCAAGAGAAAGAAATGCCAACATAAGGAGATGAAGGTTAAGGTCAACATTGTCCTGTGAACCAGGACAAGGGAAAATAGGAGAGAAATAGACATGATCTAATGTCAGTCTTTCTTATAACTGTGACCATGTTACAAGTGTGTGTTCTTGCCTCTGCTGCTAAAAGTGAGTAATTTTTTTAAGTAAAATAAATACCAACATTTGTGTTCATAGCATATTTATACAAGTCGTGTGAGTAGTGTTTCAAGAAAAAACAAATTTTAGAAACCAAATAAGACCATAAAATGGCAATTTCAACACCCAACTCTGTAGCGTGCTGTTCACCTTTCTGGGAGATCTGAGTGCAATGTTATTTGAATACTACTCATTAACATTCACTAGAGTTTTCAAGTGTTTGACTATTTACTAGAGGTCACAGTTTTTTGGAAGGTCTGCTAAACTTAATACTTCTTTTCTTTTTTTTACCAAACGACATTTTAGATATTGAGTTATAGATATTATAGATATTGAGTAAAGAGGATGAAGAATGTTGGATGTAGTTTAGAAAAGATAAAGGAAATCAGTTAGCTCTTTTTCATATGTGTTTTAAAGCATTGTCGCCATATAGTGCTATAGTAATAAACCACGTGCATGTGTGTGTTAAAAAAAAATAACATCTGGGGGATGGCGCAATGATGGTGGAGTAAAGTCAGGACTTACCTGAGCTCTCCCCCAAACCTTTCCAAATACCTTACAGTGAAGGTGAAGAGGGAGGGAGGTGAGGGGAAGTGAGTGAACCTCACTCTCATGAGAAATGGCTCAAAGAGGGAGTAACACACACATATAATTTGATACACTGAAATCTGTCTTACCCTATAGTAAATAGGAAAAAAGGGAATATATTAAGGGGGAGGGGAGTGATAGAAGGGAGGGAAGATTGGGGGAGGGGGTAGTCAAAAGCAAAACACTTTTGAGGGACAAGGTGAAAGGAGAGAGAGAATAGAATAATGAGGGGGTGGGGGAATAAGATGAAGGGAAATACAGTTGGCAATAGTAACTGTGAAAAAAAATTGAAACAATTTTCTCTGATAAAGGCCCCATTTCTCAAGCATAATGAGAACTGAGTCAAATATGTAAAGATGAGAGCTATGCCCCAGTTGATGGATGATCCAGGGATATGATAAGTTTTTGGATGGAGTAATCAAGGTTGTCTATGGACATGTGAAGAGATGCTCTAATTCTCTATTGTTTGGAGGAATACAAATTAAGACAATTCTGAGGTAGTACCTCATATATATTAGATTGGCTAATAGGACAGAAAAGGTAAATGAGAAGTATTGGAATGGATGTTGGAAAAATAAGAAATTAATGCATTGTTGGTGGAGTTGTAACCATTCTGTAGAACAATTTGAAACTGTGCCCAAAGTGCTATAAAAAGGGTATAAACACCCTTTGACCTAGCAATACCACTACTAGATCTGTATCCCAAAAGAGATAAAAAAACAAAACAAAAAGGAAAAGGACCTATATGTACAAAAATATTTATGGCAGTTCTTTTCTGGGGGTGAAGAATTAGAAATTGAGGGGATGCCCATCAAATGGCTGAGCAAGTTGTGGTATGTGATTATGACGGAATAGTATTGTACTTTAAGGAATGATAAGCAGGGTGCTCTCAGAAAAACTTGGAAAGACTTGCATGGGCTGATTCAAAATGCAATGTACCATACACAAAGTAACAGCAATATTGAAAGATGATCAGCTGTGAATAACTTAGCTATTCTCAGCAATACAATAATCCAAGACAATTCTGGAGGACTTATGATGAAAAATGCTATCCATCCCCAGAGAAAGAACCAAGAGGGTCTGAATACAGATCGAAGCATTATTTTTACTTTATTTTTCTTGAGTTTTTTTTATATATTTTCTTTCACAACATGACTATTATGCATATATTTTGCATGACTATGCATCTATAACCTTTATTGAATTGCTTGACTTCTTAATGGGGGTGGGAAGGGAGGAAGGGATAGAATTTGGAACTCAAAGTTTTAAAAATAAGTCATAATAGTTGTTTTTATATTTAACTGGGGAAAAACAAAGAAAACAACTGAAATATTCAATCTACTCCATCACAGAAAAAATGATTCACTGTTTATTCTTAGAATCACTTATTATTTAAAAACACATAAATAAAATGTTGCGAAAATACAGAATAACTTAGAATCTCAGGAATTCTGATTTCTTATCTTCTGGAATTTACAAATACTACTCTGAGGTTCAACTTGAACTTGTTGTGGAGTATTTTCTCCTGAGTATGTACCTTGGACTTCTCTCGGAGGTATTTTATTCTGATGTTTAGCATTTTCTTTCCTTTACTCATATCTTCAGCTTCACTTTCTGCTTTGCAGGTTTGTCCTTGGACCAAGCACCACTCACATACTCTTTTCTAGTATCAGTAGGCCTTGCTTTATCATGAGTTTTATGGCTAAGACTGGGTTCTGTCTTCTACAGAAAATATTTAGCCTTGTTTCCTGCTGTGGTTGGAGCCTAGGCTGTCTGGATGCTGCATCGGGTATGAATTGCCTGCATGCTGGTCTGGCTTAGTCTGTTGCCATGGCTGGGGCCATTGAAGTGCCACATTCTGCCCCTAGAGGCTTGTCTGGCACTGCTCCTGCCTTGGTGGGGTCTTCTTTTGGCCTATGCCGAGAACTGTCCTGGTTCTGTCTTCTGCTAGGGACTAAGCTAATGTGCACTTCACCTTCTACCTTCTCTTGTTTTTCTTCCCCCTATGCTTCTGCAGGATTCTGGAAGGGGTTTTGTGCACACCTGGAATTGATAGAAGAGTTTATAGTTGATTCCCTTTGTTTTTTTGTATCATTGTTCCTTCTGATGCATTTTAAGATCCTCATGGGGATGTCTGTGGGAAATCAGGGCTGCTCCATGTCCTAACAAGCTGTCATCTCCCTATAATTCCCAAGAAAGTATTCTCTGATTCTTATTTACAATAGTGGCAAATTCTTCCACCCCCACTCATTGCTAACTCCTAGATGGTTATCTTGGTGCAATTACAAAGACTGTTAGATTTAGAATCAATTAACTTAAATTTGAATACTGATTCTCCTGCTTATTACCTGTGTGACTTTAGGCAAAGTATTTAACTTCTGTTAATCTCAGTTTCTTTATCTGTAAAGTGACAATGCTGGGCTAGATGACTTTTCAAATCTCATTCAACTCAAAATCTATGATTCAATGATCTCTGGTTCTCAGATAATTAATTCTATGAAAGGTCAAAAGGAGGATGGTACCATAGACTAAAGTTGTAAAATCAGAAAGTGGAGCAGGTTTATGGGAAAAGTCAATTAACTCAGTTCCGGATATGTTGAGTTTGAGGTGAAATATCCATGTGGAGATGCCCTCCACCAAGTGAGAGATGCAAGTCTAGATCTCAGAAGAGAGGTCAGGATTACAGATTTTGGAGTAGTCTATGTAAAGGTGGTAGTTGCAACCATATTAATGAATGAAATTTATGAAGGAGAAATTTTTTAGAGGAAAGAGGAGAACAAGGATAGATATTTGGAAAATATATGTATGAAAAAAGGAGCAAACAAGGAAGAAACAGAAAAATGAAATAACTAATGTATGCAACAGATATATAAGAAGGATGAACAAAAGGTCCTAACTTAAGGAGGCATATCTGATTTTGTGCATATCACTGAGACGTGACAGAGTGATTCTGTGACTAGAATAGGACTCTGAAGGGGTTTACCTTATTTTGAAAAAAAAATAGATCAAGTCAAAGGTGGGCAGGTAGAAGGAGATAGAAGAGTGTTGTTTATCAAAAGCTTCTTTTATGAGGAAATTCAGGAACCAGAGGAAGGAAATAAAAATGGATGAAGATCAATGGAGTCAGAAGCAAATGCTTTTGCCATTTGGTACAAGCTACCTGAAGATAAAAAGGAAGATAAGGAATTCAGGAAACAGATCCAAAGTCTTGAATGGAAGCACTATCTCCTTTCCCCCAAACTTTCTCCTATTTTGATTTTCCAATTTCTGTTGAGGGCTTCCAGTCTTTCTAGGTTCATAACCTTGACATTTTCTTGGCATCCTCACTCACCTTCCCTGCCCCTCCCCCATAATCCAATCATTTGCCAAATCTTGCTGTTTTTATTTTTACACAATCTCTCTCATTTGACTACATTGTCTCTAGTCACACATCTACCACCTGAGTTCAGTCAACTCCATCACCTGTCACCTGGATTATTGCAACAACCTCCTAACTGGTCTTCCTACCTCAAGTCTCACTTCTCCAGCTCATCCTACACATGGCTGTTGGAGTAATCTTCCTTAAACCAGGAGAGTGCTGGTAAATATTTAACAGCTGACTCTCTGAAGAAAAAAATGTACCCACAAACCATTTTTATTTTTAAACCGAATCATTAACATTTTCCCCATCATTTTCTTAAACCCAGACAATAAATAATAAATCAACAAAACAAATCCAGCCCTGATGTGTGGTGCGTGCTGATTTCCAAGGAGTAAATGCTTGAAAGAACTTAATGACCTGATCTTGAGAACTAGTTTGAGCTAACTAGCACATCCCTGCCTTAAGCATAAAGGTGATCATGGACCTCACATACTTGATCAATTCCAGTATCTTCCTATTGTCTCTAGATAGAAAATTTAAACACTGTTTAGCTTTTAAGGTTCTACACACCCTGTCTCAAACCTATACTTCTCTATTCATTGAACAATGTTCCCTCTCTCAACCATTTGATCCAGCATGGCCTTCTCTTACTCAGGACACTGTGTCTCCTGTCTGTGCCTTTGAGTTCCCTCACATCTGTCACGATCTATCCTCCTATCTCTACTTCATAGAATCACTTTTTTTTTTTTTTGCTTTTTGGAGGGGGGAAGGCAGGGCAATTGGGGTAAAGTGACTTGCCCAAGGTCACAAGGCTAGTGTTAAGTGTCTGAGGCTGGATTTGAACTCAGGTCCTCCTGACTCCAGGGCCAGTGCTTTATTCACTACACCACCTAGTTGCCCCAAGAATCACTTTTTTTTGAGACAGAGTTCAAGCCCCATTTCCTGCATGAAACTTTTCCTGATGTCGTGAAATGTCAGGACTTTTCCTCCCAAACTACCTTGTATTTAACTATTTTGCTTATTTTTGTATTTATTCACTTTTTATTTATGCCAGATATATGTGTATATATACATGCATACATATATAATATGTATACATATACTCAAATATATACACACAGACAGAGTCTACCTACCTGTCTCTATCTATATCTCTCTATATAACTGTTCCCATTCAAATATGAACTCCTTTTGAGTGGGGATTTTTCTTTATGTTTGTGTTTCCAGAGCCTAGCACTGCGTCCCACACACAGTAGGTGCTTAATAAATACTTTTTAATTTAAGAACATAATATGCTTAATGTACAGAAAAGGAGAGAAAAAAGTAACTAATTTCCAAGCAATTAAAAAAAACTTGTATTTCAATTTTTCATCTCTTTTACATCGGAATAAATCTCTCTCTCTCTTTTTTTTTTTGCAAGCATAGTGATCACTTAATTTGAATTAATTTGAATGAAACTTATTCTTTCTGACATTTCCAATTAAGTGAAACTCACCTTCAGTTGCTTAATTTTTAATAAGTACTTGTTGATTAATTGATTGATATATGCCAGGTATTGTGGTTAGGAGCAAAACCAGTCCCTGCGTTCAAAGAGTTTATAGTGTAGTTTGAGGGACAACATATATCTATAACTGTCTATCTATATTTATGCATATACAAATTATGTACAAATGAGAAAAGAACTCTGAGATTTCATCTCATATCCACTAAATTAGCAAAGTCCATAAAGCAGAGATCATCACCAAGCTTAGGCACAACCTTCTAGAAAGCAATTTGAAATGATTTGAGACACCCTCTGATCTGCTAATTCCACTACTAGGTATGTACTCTGGGGAGAATGAAACCAGAAGGAAGGATATGTGTGTGTGTGTGTGTGTATACATACATAGGTATTTATATGCATATATATGTATTGTGTGTATATATGGACAGGTATGTGTGTATATGCATGTAATATATGTGTGTATAATCATAGAAGCCCTTTTTATAGTAGCAAAAAACTGGAAACAAAACGAGTGCCCACTGATTGGAAAATAGCTGAATAAAATGCTATATGAAACCATGGAATATTATTACACTATAAAAAAAAGAATGATGCTATTGAGTGATTATGGGTATCATCTAGGAGTCTCTGCAGTGTTTCAGGGCTTGAGACAAGCAATACAGAATTATCTGCAAATAGGAGAAGTGAGAGGGTGTCATCATATATAAGTGATTCCTTTTTCTCTCTCCTCAAGCCATTCTTCCACTCACCTGTCAAATTAATCTTCCTAAAGTGCAGACCTAACCACAACACCTCTCTGTTCAATAAATTCCAGTGGTTCCCTGTCACCTCCAGGATCAAATATAAAATCCTCTGTTTGCCATCCAATGTCCTTCACAACTTGGTCCCCTCTAATCTTTCCAACATTCCTACATCTTACTCTCTCTCAGGTACTCTGTGAGCCTGTGAGCCTGGCTTCCTTGGTTTTTCCTTAAACAAGACACCCTATCTGACAACTCAGGGCATTTCACTGGCTGTTCCCCATAACTGAAGGAGTCTCCCTCCTCATCTCCTTCTCTGGGCTTCTCTGTTTCAAGTCTGGGCTTAAAATCCCATTTCTCAGGAGAAGCTTTTTCTGATTCTCTCTAACTGCTAGTACCTTTCCTTCTATTAATTATCTCTGATTTGTTTTGTATAAATCTTGTTTGCACATAATTGTTTTCATGTTGTTTCCCCTATTAGACTGTGAGCAGCTTGAGAGCAGGGGCTGTCACTCACCTTGCTTCGTATCCCTAGCACTTGGAACAGTTGCTGGCACATAGTAGGCACTTAATGAATGCTTACTGACTGAATTGTTTCTATATTGGATCTATAATGGATCCCCTTGACAAAGGTAAAGACTTTTAGTAAGCACGTCTCCCTGTCTTATACCTTAGTTAATACTGGGTTCAGAGGGTTTGTTTAAAAGGGTATTTCTGTTGTTATGCCTTTAAGGCATTTTGTATAACTTTGACATTTTAATAATCACTAAAATGGCATTTTGCTCTTCTGGATCAAATGTTTTTTGTTATTTTTTGTTGTTGTTGTTTTTTTGGGAGGAGCAATTGGGGTTAAGTGACTTGCCCAAGGTCACACAGCTAGTAAGTATTAAGTGTCTGAGGTCACATTTGAACTCAGGTCCTCCTGATTCCAGAGCAGGTGCTCTATTCACTGAGCCACCTAGCCGCCCCTCAAATGTTTTTTAAAATAGTAAACAAATAATAAGCACAATTGAGATCTTATATTTTCTACATTTTTCATTCAGTTGCATGATTGTAAATTTGGTCTATTGTGAAATATCACTCGTGACAATCTACCTATTTCTCCATGATAACCTCATCAAGATGCCCTCTAGGTATGTGTAGATTATTCTCACAAATACTTTGTATAAATGAAATGTAAGTACATAGGTTTGTAGTTTTTGACAGTCTCTGGCATGTCATCTTTTTTATTATGTAATAATGTTTGAGATTTGTCCCATGCCTTTGTTATCCTTTCTTTCATATGTATTTAAAATTAATCCCTCCCTGCCCTCAAATTGTTTTGCCTATAATATGGAGCTTCTCCACATTTCAGGTTCCTTATCTCAAAAATGTAGGTGCTATTGCTTGTAGTACCTACTTCACAGGATTGTTACAAGGATCAAATAAAAGTTTATATCAACAAGCATTTGGAAAACATTAAAGCACTCTATAAATATTAACTATTATTATTAGAGTGGCTATTTTTTAGTTACTTGAATAAGATCTGAAACAATAATTTAACCACCAGATTGCATTGATATTCATTAACATAATTCTATTCACCTATTCAAAAGGAAAACCTCCTGTGAAATCTCATTCTCATGTCTGAAGTTATTTACTCCACCCCTCTCTAGAAGGAATGCCAGGGAAGTGCCAAACTCTCTGGAGTTTTCAGAGAGGAGAGTTCTATTCCCCAGATTTACCTCCTTTTCTCTCAATGGCAGAACTTAGTTAATTCTTATAGGGGCTGTGGTTAGCATGGATTTGCCCAATCAAAATAGCTCTAAGCCCCTATCTGCTGGAAAATGCTTCCTCTCCATGAATCTATTG
This sequence comes from Pseudochirops cupreus, assembly GCA_028627135.1. NCBI lineage: Eukaryota > Metazoa > Chordata > Mammalia > Diprotodontia > Pseudocheiridae > Pseudochirops > Pseudochirops cupreus. The sequence continues at coordinate 445,414,010 of CM053581.1, forward strand.
TATTTCACTGAACCCTAATCATATAATCTTTAACAAAAACAACAACAGGTAACATTTAGATAGAGTCTACTGTGTGCCAAGCACTGTGCTAAGTGCTTTACAAATATTATCTGATTTAATCATAAATGGAGTTGGCCATCCATGCAAACTGACTTGTTTAACAGTACATAGTGGTTTTATTTTTAAAATAGAATCAATAGAATAATTAAAATGATACATAATAGAACATTTACCATGTAGCAACCTGTCTGAAGATTGTCATAGACCCAGACCACCCTCAATGAGTACATAGGAATGGCCCAAACCCAGAAATTTTAGGAGGTAGTTCATAACCTTGGTTTAGCCAGTAGTTCTGACATGCCTCGTGTCTTCATTATCAATGAAATATTCAAAATTCAGAAATTAGCAAAACTTCTCAATGTAGCCAATGACACTTTGAACTCAGCCACTGATTATTTCACAGCACCAGTCCAAGTTGTATGGGTGTTATCTGGATCTTATGAACCCCTGAGGCTGTTTTCTAGTGAGCAGGGACTTCTAGTCACTTTTTTCCATTCATTCCCATTGTGGAATGTGGGGTGAGAGAGTAAACTTGAAAACAAGCCCCAGAAAGCAGGTTGCCATCATTCTAGCCTTTTGTGTCAGATCCTGAGTTCATGTTTCTGAAGGCAAAGATTTATATCATTTTTATTTCAGTTTTTCCCATTTAATATCATTGAGGATGCTCCTGGCTAAAAGGAGACAAAAAGTGGCAAAGATATGGCAATATTATAATTTTTCATTCAATCATAATAAATTTGATTTTAAGTGACAGATTCTTTCTTGTGCAAACAAACTAAACTATTAGAGTTAAAGAATAGGCAAAGACTTAATGAACATCCTTGAACCCTGGATTCAATCCTGAATCATTTGCATAAGATTTTCCTCTTTGGTGGATAGAATGCTTACTGGACGTGTTGAGAACACAATTAAGAGAGTCTTATGCAAAAACTCCAGGCTTTAACCCAGAGGTACAAAGACAGTTTTAGAAGGGATGTCTGAAGGTATTACTTTAACCCAAGGGAATTATCTCCAAATATAACTTTCAGAGGGGTGGAGGGGTGGAGCCAAGATGGCAGAGTAGAGGTAGTCACCTAGCTGAATGCTCCCAACATTTCCCTCCAAACAACTTTCTTTAAGTGCCTCAAATGAAATATTGAGAAACAGAGTCAACAAAAAGTTAGGGTGGGACATTTTTCCAGTCTAAGACAACTTAGGAGCTCAGCATGAGAGGTCTGTGACACAAGGGTGGGGACTGGGCTGGAGGCCATGTGGTAGCAGTACCAGTGGCAAACCTTAAAGGAGGTAGCTGCAACAGTAGAAGCAGTAGCTTTGGGTGCTCTCAATTGAGGGATGGTAAGAGTGTCAGAAAACTGATAAGAAAACAATTACAGAGGACACTTTTCTGACACTAAATGCAGTTAACACTGATTGGCAACTCTATGGCACAGATGCAGTTCTGGGTTATAGTTCCAGCACAGAGAACACCAGCACTTGTGGTTGCAAGAAATCATGTAGTGGCAATGCAATATTCACAGTGCCCATGGTCACTATAAATATACCTACATGGTGTTCATTCACAAAATACAACAGACCTTCCATTTAGAAGACAGAAGCAAAACATTTATTCAGACACTAGAAAACCAAAAACAGTAAACCGATTCCATCATAGTAGCAAAGAAGTTAATAAGCAACAACAGCACAGAGAGCCACAGCATCCTTTAGCCTTGCCACAAACCAACACAAGGCCAATATTTACTCACAAGCCTATCTGTCTTCTTTGGAAGCATCCTTTCCTCCCAACCATCTAGCTTGCTCTGACTTCCAGCTTCCTGTGGGCTCTACTCCACCCTTCAGCAAACTACTCCCACCACAGGTTCCATGTGACTGCATTCAGCTTAGTAGGGGGCAGAGTTAATTTTCAAAGCAGAGAAGATCTTCAAATTCCCATTACCATTACACTCGGCTCCAAGATCTTTCGTGTCCCTTACATAGCAAAAATACATTAACAGTATATTTCATTGCATAGATTAATGAGAGTTTAGGAAAAACTGGTGGGGTAACTGATGTTAACAGAACTTTGCAACAATATTACAGGGATAATATAAAATAAGCACATAAAACAATATCTTAGGGCGGAGGCTTGAGCACAAACATCCCATCTTTTCCCTGTCAAATGAATGGGGCTCAAAATCTTGGGGTAAGGGGTGAAGATCTCTTCTCCATAACTACTTCCACCTGAAATTGGACACAGAACTGTCCCTGCTCCAAGAGTTCACATTTGAGAGGTCAGTTCTTTAGCTGGCATCTGGAATTTGGTCAATGCCAGGTTCAGAGGGTCCCATTCAAAAGGTCTGGAGCTCAGTTGACACCAGATCCAGGGGTGGCACATCACAGTCATGGACAGTGGGTAGCATCCAGCTTAAGCAATTAGGCATCTGCAGGTGGAGGGTACTAAGCCTGTAGGAAACAAATCTTGCAAACAAGTTTCAGACAAAAAGAGACAAATACAGGGTCAGCCGTGCTTCTGGAGTCCATGAACTCACTATCATAGCCTCATTCACAATAGAATATATGAGTTAAGGGTACAACTTGGCAATCATCCTCTCCTGAATAAACAACAGCCATAGTATTGTCTTTCTCATGTGCTATAATCTCTACAGCCTTTGGAACATCATCTGCCTTCTGCTTTACCCATATTTTAGCTCTCAATTTTATTCTATTAGTAGAACCAAACCCTTCAGTTCCTCTGAGAGTTATCTCAGAAGGAGGCTCAGTTTTTGCAAGGGGTATTGCTTCACAAGGAATACTGATCACTTGAACTACTCTATCATTTTTACAAAACTGCATAGATTCTTCATCCAAATTTTGGAATGTCACAATAATTTCTCCTTTATAATTAGAATCTATTACTCTAGCTAATACATGTATTCCTTGAGCCACTAAACCTAATTTAGGTAATATCCATTCAAAATTAATTTTAGGGATTCTCTTACATATTCCAGTAGAGATATTTCTTATTTCTTTTCTATCTAAGCAAAAGTCTTCTAAACAATGTAAATCATGTCTTGCGAAACCAGGTGTTCCTGGATATGGTGCTGGGAAATCTTGCCTCACAGTCCAATACTCAATATTTGGGATCTTATGTGCCTTCTGTTTTCTAATTTGCAGATCTGAGGTCATCATTCTGGCTAGAGGTGTACTTCCTCCCAACGGCCTATTATTCAAATTACATAAAACAGTGAGCATACTTACATAAAAGAAGCACACAAGAAAGAGTTTTATGGTGGAGGGAAAAGTAGAGGGGACAGACAGTGCTTGAACTTCACTCTCATCAGAATTGGTTCAAAGAATGGGTATAGAAATCTTTCTTATCCAAGTGGAAAAGAGGAGAAGAAGAAGAGGAGAAAAAGAAGGGGAGGGGCTGTGATAAAAGGGATGAATGGATTATGGGAGACAATGGTCAGAAGCAAAATAGACTTTTGAGGACAGATCAAGATAAAAAGAGAGAGAGAAGACTAAACAGAAGAAAATGTGAAGGAGGGAAATACACAGTGAGTTATCATAACTGTAAATGTCAATGGGATGAGCTCACCCATAAAACAGAAGTGGATAGTAGAATGGATTAGAAACTTGAAACCAACAGTATGTTATTTAGAAGAGACACACTTGAAACAGAAACACATAGAGACTTAAAATAATGGGCTGCAGCAGAATCTATTACGCTTTAGTGAAGTAAAAAAGGCAGGAGTAGCAATCAGCTCCAGACAAAGCAAAAACAAAAAGAGACCTAATTAGAAGAGATAATCAGGTAAATTATATTTTGCTAAAAGGTACCACAGACAATGAAGTAATTTGGAAAACTTAAAGTGAGTTTTTCTGATAAAAGCCTTGTTTCTCAAATACATTAGAGAACTCAGTCAAATTGATAAGAATACAAGTCATTCTTCAATCAATAAATGGTCAAAGGATATGAACACAGTTTTCAGAAAAAGAAATCAAAGCTATCTATAGCCATATTGAAAAATATGTTTTAAATCACCATCCATTAGAGAAAGGCAAATTAAAACAACTCTGAGGTGCCACCTCACAACTTTCAGAAATGACAAATGCTGGAGGAGATGAGGAAAAATAAGTACATTACATATGTACATGGAGTTGTGAACTATTCTGGAGAACAATTTGGAATTATTTCCACAGGGTTACAAAATTGCATACCCTTTAACCCACCACTATTAGGTCTATACCCCAAAGAGATTTTTTAAGAAAAGGAAAAAGACGTATTTATACAAAAATATACATAATAGTTCTTTTTGAGATAGAAAAGGATTAGAAATTGAGGGAATGCTCTTCAACTAGGGAATGACTGAACAAGTTGTGGCACATGATTGTTGTGGAGTTTTGTATTATAAGAAATTATGAGGGGGGAATAGTTTCAGAAAAAGATCAGAAGATCTATATTAACTGATGCAAATGAAGGGAGCAGAATCCATGGATCATTGTTCATAGTAGTTCAAGTAATATTGTAATGATGATCAACTGTGAAAGCTTTATTCTGATCAATACAATAATTTAAGATAATTCCAAAGGACTCATGATGAAAAAATGCTATAGACCTCCAAGAGAGAACTGATGATGAACTCTGAATGTAAAATGAAGTATACTTTTCTCACTTTTTTTGCAATATGGATAACACAGAAATATGTTTTGCATCTTTGACACATAATTGATAACATATTGCTTACCTTCCCAGTGGCTGGAGAAGAGCTGGGAACAAGGGAGAGAATTTAGACCTCAAAATTAAAAAAAAAAAAAGATCCTAAAAATAAATAAATAAATAATGAATTGAAAAAGCCAACAACATAAGAAGTATCTCTGGTCCTTAATTACTTCATTGGGAATAGCGGATAAGGCTTATAGAGAGTTGTGATTCAAGGTGTGGGAATGAGTGGCATTCTATCACCTCAATGTGCATGCATTTTTAAATGATTTTTTTCCCACAGTTTTACAAAAGCTCAACCTCTGACCTGGAGAATCAGTGAAATGTTGTATTCATATAACCTTTTTTGCATTCACAACTGGTGGTTAAAATCTTTATTAAGAGCATTGAGAACATTAGGACAGGAAGTATGTTGTCATAGAAAGAATGCTGAACTTTGGTGTCAGGAAACACTTGAGTCCACTTCTCCTCTTGGATCAGCTTTAACCTCTTTGAATCTCAATTTTTTCATCTGTAAAATGGGAGTAAGTACCTTAAGTACTTACTTCACAGAGTGGTTGGGAACATAAAAATAGATCATTTGCTAAAAGACTTCCCTAACTTTTAGGTGCTATATAAATACCATCTCCTATTATTAAGTAAGATTAGCCTTGCTAGTGAAAAACTACTTAACAGAACAAGAAATCTGTAATTTAATGTTATTAAAGATTTGAAGAAAGACAGGAACTGAGTCATAGAAAAGAAAGCAATCAGGAAAAAGTCAATTAACTGTATGCTGAGAGCTTCTGTTGTGATCAGAAGTGGAGAAAAGGAAGAAAAATAAGCAATCTATTGAACTTTTCAGGTCTTACTTTGACTCATTGTTTTGCATTTTTATCCCAACCCTCTGACTGGCAGACCAAACACACAGTGGAGTTTTCTGATTTGTATGCCTTTAGGAAGATGAATGTAACTAGTTTTGAAATTACTTGGCAAAAGACTACAGCAAATGTTTTAGTGACAACATGACAAAAGCTTGGTAAGGTACACCAAGCAAAGGAAACCAATAATGTAAAAGAGGGACTCAGTGAAGTATGACATAAGGTTCTGTATAAAAGTAAAAGGCGTTGGTGGATGGCTTGTGATCCAAAAGCCATAAAAAGCCTGTGACAGCTGAAGGGCTCCTAAGGTAGATATCCAGAGTTTGTGAAATGAAAGAGGCTGGTGCTGGATAATAATGAGGATCTATTCCACTGACAGTGTTGGGGATCATTCAACCAACTGTTATGAAAACAAATACTGTACTTTTCATGAAAAATGGGAAAACAAGAATATAGGTGCCATGCCTAAGGGTTCCGAGCAGGGCTGCGGCAAAACTAAGTCTAGCCAGGTGAAGCTCTTCATCATCCCCTGAAGATCTCCCATCCTCTCTCAACTCCTTATCTCTGACAACTTAAAGCCTGTCCATCTTTCAGGGGCCATCTCCACAACCAAAGTATCCCCCTTCCCTCACGCCCAGTCAATCACTCCAATTCACTTTTTAATCTCTCTTTTCTTTGAATAAACTTATTGACTCTCCCACTTACTTTGGCCCTAATTCATAGCAGACAGTTTGGCATAAGAGGAAAAACTGATTTTTGGACTCAGGAGAGAACAAACTTCAACAGCACCTTACTGAGGTAGCTACATGATCCTGGGCAAGTTTTTTGTTGTTGAGTCATTTCTGTCGTGTCCAACTCTTTGTGACTCCATTTGGAATTTTCTTGGCAAAGATGCTGGAGCAGTTTGCCGTTTCCTTTTCCAGCTCATTTTACAGATGAAGAAACTGAGGTAAAAGGGTTAAGTGACTTCTTTGCCCAAGGTCACATAGCTAGTAAGTGGGTGAGGGGTTTTGAACTGAGAAAGATGACGCTTCTTGATTCCAAGCCCAGTGGTCTATTCACCGAACCCCTAGATGCTACTGTGGGCAAGTTACACAATCTCTTTAAGCCTTATCTATAAAACTGGAGCAAGAATAGTAGTGCCTTCATCCAAAGGTCTTCCACTGTATCTGGGGCCATCTCTAGTTATCCTGATCTATATCTTGGCATTGGATCCAGATGATTACAGAGGAGAAAGAGAGGTCGATGACTTTACACAGCCCTTCCTCTTCTAAATCCAATTCATTTGCCTGTCATGGCTTTCCCCATCCCTTCCTCCCCACCCCCTTCCCTGATGTCATGGTCTTCTTTGAGAAAAAAGGACAAACAACCTCTGTGAGTATAAAATAGGAGCTGCCCCACTGGGAACCCAACAGGAGCTGGTCAGTTGAGCAACACAGATGTTTTTTTCTTTCTTTCCTTTTTTCTTCTTTCTTTCCTTCCTTTTTTCCTTCTTCTCTCCTTCCCTTCCTTCCTTCCCTCCTTCCTTTTTTCCTTCTTTCCTTCCTCCCTTCCTTCCTTCAGCCCAAATGACCTCCCAGACCAAAGGAGAGGCTTTGCCCTGGGAGAGAGAGTCGCTTGGCAACAGCATGAGAGGAGAAAGTACACTGCCCTTCAGTGTCAGAAGTATGAGCAGCCTCAACCATTGGGCCCTATGCATTCTGTCTGTTGTTGTACTCTACTGTTCCCACTTGTATTTTATGTGAGAGTGTACCCGGGGTTTATGGTGGAAGTGTTTTATTACTGTTGTTCTTACCATGCTATTAGAGTAAATGTCTTTGCTTTGAGCTAATTGTGTTAACCAGCCAGTAGACTTAATAATTTCAGGAGTGTCAGAGTTACCACAGAGAATCTTGAACCGAGGGTAGTTGTCCTCCCAGGAAAACTAATCTGTGAGTACAAGTGTGGAGGATGTCCCAGATTTGGGGTTCAGGCATTTCATGTTATTCTTTTAAATACTGGAGGCTATAAGCTCCTTAAGAAGGAAAAAGATGCTTAGTCTTACTCTTCTTAAATGTCCCACAGGGCCTAGTACAGCACTGAATACATAATAAGGGTTCAGTAAATACTTGTGAAATGGATGCATTCATTTATTCAAATGACTTTCTCCTCTGATATATCTCCCAAAGTGACTCCTTGCCTCTATTGGGCAGTTGTAAGAGGAATCAAAACTATGACCTTTTAAAAGGAAGAGTAAGAAGAAGTAACATTAGTCTTTCCATGAGATGATTGATAACATAAAGAACTAGGGGAAAAGGTAAAAATTTCCTTAGTAGTAAGGCTCTTCTGCCAAAGGAGACAGACAAGGAGGGTGAGGAAAGGATTAGAGATTAGGGCCAATATATAGTCAGACAGACAGCCAATGAACATTTATTATGCACCTACTATGTGCAAGGCACCATGCTAAGTGACAGGGATACGAAAATAGTCCCTGCTTTTAAGATGCTCACAGTCTAATAGGGACAACTATGTACAAACAATATATAGACAGGATAAATTGGAGATAATCAGTAGAAGGATGGCACTACCATTAAGATGGATGGATGGAAGTCTGGAAATGCTTCTTATAGAGAACTGGGACATGAAGTAAGGAGCCAGGAAAGTCATTCCAGACATGGGCAACAGCCTGTGAACACCTACTTTGAGCAATGTACTCTGCTAGGTCTGGGGGTCCATGAGACAAGGATGAGGTCATAAAGGAAGGGCTGCTTCAGAGCCTCCCAATTTCTATGCTCCTATACAACACAGGATGGTGGAATTATCCTTGGCTTATCAATATATTATTTGAAGCCAAGATTTTTTAGAAATTATTTAAGATTTAAATTGTATGTTATTATCCTATGTTACAGACATCCTTGTTTTATTCCATAAATTTTAAAAAATTTTTAAAGAAATTATTTAGGAAAAGCAGAGGTTTTACTCTTATGACCGGAATGCTGCCCTTTCTCCTCTCAGTGTTTCTAATGCTTTTTTGAGATTTATTGCAGTATCAAGACAATTTGCATGGCCAGGCAAATGGTTACCAGGTGGCATGATGGGAATTGAAAGGACAGAAGGAAAGGGCTGCATGTGTTTTTCTCCAGCTTCGTCAAATGGGGCAGCAGGATAGGGGGAAAGAGGAATACACTTCTTGTAAGGAATTCACTGACCGTAACTAAACTAGAAGAGAAGGACCAGGTGTAAAAGACAAAAAAAAAAAGTCTCCTAGTTGTCCGAGGGCACCTTTCATGGCTCCACGAGGTAGAGCTGTAGAGGTCCATTAAGATTAAGCAGCAAATGTGTTGGGTAGTCCCAAGGCACGCTTCTACTAGAGGTGGTTTCACTCTGAGAGAGAGTTTTATCAGAGCCTCAGGGGTGGAAGTAGAATGGTGTTTCCTTGGATTATATGGAGCCAAGAAGTTAGATAGCAGCACCTGTGTGCTGGGCGAAGACTGGAAGAGGTAGGGGTAGGGGTAGGGGTAGGGGTAGGGGTAGGGGTAGGGGCAGGAGTAAGGTCGGGGGTAGGGGTCGGGGGTAGGGGTCGGGGTAGGAGTGGGGGTAGGGGTAAGAGTAGAGGGCAGCAATGAATAGAAAGTAGTGCTTGGGCAGATTGCATATGGACAAGTGGAAAGGAAGACTGCAGGAAGAGAGTCTGGGGCCAAGCCTCTTAGACCTAATAAAACAAAACAAAATGAAATAGTTAGCATTTATACAGAGCTTTAAGGTTTTCAAAGCACTCTACAAATGTTAATGCATTTGATCCCCACATGAAATCTGCTCTCGGGTCTGCCACTGGTTTACAATTAGTCGTTGGGCAATGCCCCTCCCCTCTCTGGGATACAATTTCCTCAGCTATAAAATGAAAGTGTTGGATTTCATTGCTAATACACCTAATAGGTTTTGTCTATGCTGTTGTTGTTTTTCAGCCATGCCCAACTCTTGGTGACTCTATTTGGGATTTTCTTGGCAAAGATACTGGAATGGTTTGCCATTTCCTTCTCTAACTCATTTTACAGATGAGGAAACAGACAAATAGGGTGAAGTGATTTATCTAGAGTTACAGAGTAAGTATCTAAGGTCAGATTATTAATGCTCATTTTATGGAAGGGGAAACTGAGGCAGACAGATGTCAAATGATTTGCTCAGGGTCACACAGTCTGAGTATGGATTTGAATTTAAGGATTTCCTGACTCTAGGTCCAGCACTCTTATCTACTGCTCTATTTAATGGCTGAATGGAAAAACAACTGGACCACAATGAGTCCTGGACCAAGTGGTATCTGCAGTTAAGGAATAACAAGGAGCAGAACTATAATGCGTACGATCAAACCTCAACTTTGCTTTCCATTGACACCGTGAGCTCTGTGGACTGTGTAAGTATAGTGGGAGGATAAATTTTCTAGAGACCTTGATTACTTTCTATTGCTGAGGACTCTCCACCCCAATCAATCAATAAGCGTATGTTGAACACTTCACTATTTGCAGACACTGTGCTAAATTCTGGTGATTCAAGGAAAGGCAAAAATACAAAAACAGGGGTCCCTGCCCTCTCGTAGGTCCCATCAAAATGAAGAGGAAGACATGCAAATAACTGTGTACTCTCTTTCTAATGGGGAAAATAATATGCAAATGACTATCTAAGAACAGGATATCAAATGGAAGGTAGGTGATCTTCAAGGGGAGGATTGTATAAATCAGCGGTTCTCAATCTGTGGGTTATGTTCAATTTGTAACAAAGAAAATACATCCTGCATATCAGATATTTATATTACGATTCATAACAGTAGCAAAATTACAGTTATGAAGTAGCAACGAAAATAATTTTATGGTTGGGGGTCACCACAACATGAGGAACTGTATTAAAGGGTCATGGCATTAGGAAGGTTGAGAACCACTGGAAATCATCAGAGCAAAAGAAGGGAAGTTTTCTTGGTTATTTATGGGCTCTGTTGCAAAACTTTATTGTGTGTGTGTGTGTGTTTAGGGGTAATTAAAATTTGTCTTCTACCTATTTTTGGTGACCTGAATACTTGTGTGGAAGGTTGGGGGCCATTTTTCCTCTTGCTGTGGAGGCCCAGCCTGAGTCAAATCCTGATAGTCCTCAGAAAAATCCTGAAGGGAGTCAAAAGCCATTGAAAAGCTGCTAAATTTGAACCTGGTCTCTATAAATGCAGAGCTTTGTTTCTGGATTAGAAGAAAATTTCCTAATCTGCTGCAAAAGAGCTATTTTCATTCTCTTGGTCAAGCGATTGTTTAAAGGGAGTGGTAAGGATTTTCCGAGAAATCTAGACACTTTGAGCTTGTTTTTGCTTATACGCAGTGTTAACCAGAGTGGCTAGAAATAATTAAGAATTTATATTAAAAAAAATACCTCCATCTTCCAGTGGCTGAAGCATCTCTTAGTTAACTAGGAAACTCATAGCACTGGGCAAGAAGTAGTTGAAATAACAGATTCTTAGAAGTCAGAAGATTTTGTATATATACACATTGAAGTTGTTCAGTTGTGTCCAAGTCTGCATGACCCCATGAACTTTTTTCTTGGCAAAGATATTGGAATAGTTTGCCATTTCCTTCTCCAGTGTGTCCCATTTTATAAATGAAGAATTGAGGCAAATAAAGGTTAAGTGACTTACCCAGCATCACACAGTTAGTAAGTGTCTGAGGCCACATTTGAACTCAGAACTTTTTAACTTCCTGACTAAAGACCCAGAGTTCTATTCTCTCTGCCTCTCCCAAATATTTAGATGTAGACATGCAAATATCTCTAACACATATCTGCTAAAGATATAGCTATAATCTCCATCACATCTATCTATTATCAATCTATAAGAAGAAAAATATTCCAGAAAGTTCATAAAATCTCAGAGTTGGAAGGCACCTTAGAGGTGTAGATAATTCAGTCTTCTACCTGATACATAAATCTTAAATTTTTTATGCATGAGAGATTCCTATAAACACCTCAAAGTAATCTTTTTAAATGCATAAAATAAAATACAAAGAATTACAAAAGGAAACAAGTTACACTAAAATAGTTATTAAATATATGTTCAATAAAAGTAGTTTGCAGACTCCATGTTAAGAACCCCTGCTCTAGAATCTCTCCCCAAAGTGGCCCGACAGTCTTGGAATAGTGCTAGTTAGTTGGAGCTCGCTGCTTCATGAAACAGCCCATTCCAAAGTTGCACAGCTTTCATTATTAGAAAGTTCTCTATATTTAGCTTAAAATTGCCTCCCTGAAGACTTCCAGCCATTAGACCTTGTCCTTGACCCTAGGATTGTGTGGAACAATATCTCCTAATCACCAACCCATGGATTAACATTATTCTACAGCAAGTTTTCACTGATCTGCAAAACTTTTATTGTTAAAGACCCTTTTCCCCTCAAAACCTATTAATTTAAACATCAACTTTATGGATAAAATGATCCCCTCCTGCCTTGATGTGGTTAATGTGACTGAGGCCTAAATTCTGAATTAATTTCTTGAATGGAGAATACGGCAAGCAACATTTTCCACAAACCAAGAAGGGAGACGTCACATTTTCTATCTCCATTGATGGCACAATGGTTAGTGCTTGAGCCTGAATTCAAGGAAGGCCTCAGACACTAGCTGTGTGACCCTGGGCCAGTCACAAGTCCTCTGTTTGCTTCAGTTTGCTCAACTATAAAGTGGGGATAATAATAGCACCTACCTCAAAGGGTTGTTGTGAGGATCAGATGAGAAGATATTTTAAAAAGCTTAGCATATGGTAGGTGTTATATAAATTCCTTTCCCTTCTCTACCATCCCATGGCCCTCACATCTGTTCCCAACCTGTCACCAACCAACATGTAGTGAGAGATGTTATCATGGTATCATGTACCACATTTAAACCATTATAGTTTCATATGTTCATATTTTTTGGATCTAAAGATGTGATTTCATCAATATAGGGAACTCTCATTATAATTTCAGCTTCTACTTTGATACAGCAACATGTCTCCAATAGTAATAACATCATAGAGTTGCTTGGGACCACCAAGAAGCTGAATGACCAGCCTATTGTCATCCAACTAGTAAACACCAGAGGCAAGACATGAACCAAAGTCTTCCTGACTCTCTGGTAGTTCTCAAGGCTCTCTCCTATGCTGTTTCTGAGTTTAAAAGAATTAATTGAATGTTTAATAAGAATGTATATGTAGAGCCTATATATTGCATGCCATCTTGGGGAGGGGAAAGGTGAGCAAGGTGGAGAAAATTTAAAATTTATGGAAGTGAATATTGAAAATTAAAAATAAATAGATTAATTAAAATTTAAAAAAGAATTAACTGGGGAAAAATTAATCATAATTAAACATAATTAAACATAACTATACCAATATTGGGGCAGGTAGGTGGGCCTGGAATCAAGAAGACTTAAATTCAACTCTGGCCTCAGACAGGTACTAGCTGTGTGACCCTGGGCAAGTCACTTAATGCTATTTGCCTCAGTTTCCTCATCTTTCAAATGACCTGGAGTAGAAAATGGCAAACCATGCTAGTATCTTTGCAAAGAAAACCCTGAATGGGGTCACAAAGAGTTGGATACAACTGAAAATGATTGAACAAAACAAAACAATAATTAATAATATCAGAATGATTTTAAAGTTAATAAAAGCAAATGCTATAAGCACCTGTGTGATTTTATTCACAAAACTAATGAACTCAAATAGGAACAATAGGTAGAAATTAAGAGATCTGTTGATAAATATGAAGCCAATTTGGTGTTCTGCTTGAAAAGAAGAAAAGATTAGGGTTTGTCTGGAAGTAGAGCACTGATTATGTCAAGATGGGGTTAATTGTTTGGCTTGGATCAGAAAAGAGTTTGCCAAGACTGCAGGGAGATATTTTTGGAGACATTTTTTTTCCATATAAAAGCATGAAGCCAGCAAAGTTATTCCAACATTTGAGGACAAAACATTCAAAATAAGAAAATAAACCAATTGAATTCAAACAAAAAAAAATCTCTGGGAATGAAATGTCAAAGGAGTTCTTTTTAAAAGTGTCCATTAATTGGAAAGTCATTTGGGAAGACTTCCTATTTAACTGCTTTTTGAACTATTGTCAGTAAGACACTGCTCTGATTAAAATAAAAACAAAGAAATCGCAAGATCACAGATTTGGAGCTGGAAAGGAACTAAGATACCATTTGGTCCACCTTGCTTATTTTATAGATGAGGAAATTAAGGCCTAGGGGATGAAATGACTTGGTCACATAGGCTGTAAATAGGGTCAGGATTCGAATCCAATTCCTCTTACCTTCTATTCCACTGAGTTTCAGTTGGAAGCTGGCTGCTCTTGGCATCTCACATTTACAACCTTAACTCCAAGGCCGGCACAATTGAAAAGTTAGCGAGTGACAAAGAATCATAATTGACCCATCAAAAACCATTCAGAAAGTGCTCATTATGTGTCAGGCACTGTGCTAAGAACTGGAAATGCAAATGTAAACAAAAGGAAAAATATGTTCTAATGGAAATGACGCACAGATACATATAATGTCAGTACATATAGTGCAGGCATGGTGGGGAAGGTCTGGCGAGAAACTAACATGAATTTCTATTTCTTCATCGTATACTGGGGCAGCTATTTTCACTGCAATGAATAGAGAGCTAGGCCTGAAAATGCTAAATTCTGTGACCTTTGAAATATATAATTTAAATAAAAGATTTGATAAGAATTTATATTAGGCACTAGAAAGGGTCTTAAATATCAAAGGAGAGATTTTTCATGATTATACATTGAGGGAGGCAGTATGGTGTAGTTTGGACATTCTCAAACTTTTTGGTCTTAGGACCCCTTTGCACTCTGAAAAATTATTAAGGATCCCAAGAACTTTTGTTTTGTGAAGGTTTTATCTATCAATATTTTCTGTATTGGAAATTAAAACATCTTAGTATTATTATGAAAATAGTTTTGACCTTGTGGACTCCTCAAAGGACGACGTGTCTTTTGGTTTCCTTTATTGGAAGAATACAGAAATTGATGTAGCTCTAGTTTTTCTGATAGTACATCTACTTATGAGTCATTGGATACACTTCTCACTTTTATGTCACCAACAGCTAAAAGTTTACAAATGATGCAATTTTTTTTTTTAGCACATTCCTTTTTAGCCACCCTGAAGGGGGCTGTAACAGACAGAGGGCTGTTTTGATTTTTTTTGATTTTCTGGATTGTGATGGCCAAATAAGTCATTTCCACGTGGTCAGTCTACAACTTCGCTTTACCTAGTGAATCATTCACTAAATATTTGCTGAACAAATAAATGATCATTACTTTTTTTTTTATGCTCATAATCTAAGAGAATATGGAGGCTATATTCAGGGTATACAAATAAATTACTATTGAACAAGAGAGACAGTGCAGTGTAGTGGCATGAAAATTGAACTGGGAGTCAGAAGATCTCAGTTCTGTTACTGGTTCTCTCAAAACTAGTTGTGTAACCTGGGACAATTCAACCGATGGATCAACAAATTAGCACTGTATAAGTGCTTAATAGTGACCAAAACTATTCTAGGAACTGAGAATACAAAGGTAAAACTACAACAGTCCCTACACTTAAGGGGCTTACATCTTATCAGGGAGAGGCAACAGGAACCCACATAAGTCCCTGTGAGGCTGGCTTGGCTTCCATCTCAGAGGGCTTAGTTATGAAAATATCTAAAGTCCAAGTATTATGTGATGGAAAGCACACTGGACCTCCAGTCATGGTGCCACGGGCATGCATCAAACATGTACTAGCTATGTTGGTTTTCTTGTCCCTAAACTGTTGACCTCTCTGTGACTGTTTCCATTAGATTATGAGCTCCTTGAGGGCAGGGATTGTCTTTCACTTTATTTTGTATCCCCAGTGCTTTTCACAGTGCCTGGCCCTAGTAGGTACTTAATAAATGCTTATTGACTGACAACTATACACACACCTATGCATAAGACTTGGATTTTAGTCTTGTCCTTATCACTTGTTATTTTTGTGGTGTTGGACAAGTCCCTTTAACTATTTGGCTTTCAGTTTTCTCTATTATAAAATGAAAGCAGTGATTTCTAAGGTCCACTTCCAACTCTAACATTCTGTGGTTCTGTGGTAATATAGTGCTTGAAATGGGCCAAAAGGGCAGAATTATAGTGAGGCTTAAAGGTAGGTGAGTATAAGGATATTGTGGGTTTTTTTTTTTAACAACCTCATTTCTTTCCCACAAACCATATTTAAAGATAAAGGTTAGTTGTTCCCTTTTTAAATTACTTAAACCATTTTCATTCTCTTCCAACTTGTTTATATCTGTAAAAGCCTATACTCTCACATGTTTTGATGTTGAGTTGAATTTCTTGGGTCTCTCCCATTAAGGAAGTTCTGTCCTATTTGGTGGTAGAAAGCAATATGGCCTCCTGAAGAGTCCCATCAGTATTATTTGCTCCATAGATAATTCCAATCTCTTACCTGCATTTCACAATGAAGTTGTCTAAGAATTCAATATGGGCAGCTAGATGGTGCACTGGGCTGCGAATCAGGGAGATTCATATTCATGAGTTCAAATCGAGGCTCAGACACTAGCTGTGTGGCCCTGGGCAAGTCACCTAACCCTGTTTACCTGTTTCCTTGTCTGTAAAATGAACAGGAGAAAGAAATGGCAAACCACTACAGTAGCTTTGCCAAGAAAACCCCCAAATGAGATCACGAAGAGTCATACACTGAAACAACAGAATAACAACAAAAATAATTCAGTGCAGTTTAGTAAGCACGTGTTAATTCTATGTGACAGGCCCTGTGGTAGGCCCTAGGGATACAAAGATGAAAATGAAACAACCTCTGCCCTCAAGGAGGTCCAGCCTCATTATAAATATTTATATTTTTCTCTCTTTCCTAAATCCTAGGGCTAGGTACCTCATCTATGTTAGTTGCTTGTTTCCCCTGACTACCTTCCAATTTAGACACAACACAGGATTAAGAAAGTCTCACATCTTAAATCATTCCTAATACTTCTCTTTCAGTTAGTTTATATCTGCGAAAGTCCGTAGCTTTCATGCCAATGAAAAAGCTGCATTTCCTGTATTTTGGTTCAGTTGAAGTAGAGATTTAAAATTAGAACAGCTGACCATGAAGGCTATAAAACACTAATTGGCTACTAATAGGGTCCTCTGGAGAGTTTTAAAGTCATAGAATCTTAGTGATGGAAGAAATTTTAGAGATTATCTAGTCTAAGCCCCTTAATTTAAACTTTAAAGAGAACAGAATAAACACCCATCAATCTCAGGTGGTTTAGGGGCAGATCTGCTTAGGGTCTTGCCTAGGCAGTGAGTGGGTTCGGAAAACATTTCCCCAATACTGTTGTTGTTTGTCCTTCATTCTCAAAGAGAAGCATTACATCAGGAAGATGATGTCATGACTTGCAAGGGAATTAGATTTAAGTGAGGCAGGGCTGTGCAAAGCCACCAACCTCACTTTCTACTTTGGAGCCATCTGGGTCCAGTGGCAAAATGTAGATCAGGGTAACTGGAGATGGCCCCAGAGGCAGTGGGAGGCCTTGACCTTTTTAAGCTAAGGTCTTTCCCAGGTCTCAGTTTGTTTGAGGCAACACCGATTCAGTGACTAAGGCTAGGTAAAAAACGAAGCAAAGAATGAATGACCTCTTTTACCTAGTCAAAAAAAAAAGTCAGTCTGAGAGGAGAAGACTCTTAGAGTTTTTGGCCAAAACAGAAACAATATTTATATTCCCTCTGAGACATCAAAGCCCAAACAATGACGAAATGAGGCTTGGGCTCGGACCTATCGATGGCCAATCAATGAGAGCCAGAAATCACTCCCCAGCACTATAACTGTATGGAAGACGAGGTTGGGGGTAAACATTTCAATTTTTAAAAAAATCCTACACTATTTATTAATGCTGTCAGTAAATTGGATAGGAAATGACCTGAGCTAGTGACGTCAGCCATATGAAGGAAGCAAAACTGGGAGGTAACTGTTTGCACTAGAATTTTTATTTAGAAGTTATAAATCTAGGATGTGCAGGTCTAAACCAAAACATAGTCCCCTCTTAATTATAATCAGGAACTGTGGACATCTTTCAAGAAATGAAGGACTAATTTATTTTCATATTTTTCTGGTCATAAAAAGGTAGATATAAAATGAAATTATTTTATTCACAAGACTGCCTATAAATAGGATATTTTTCTAAGCCTTCCCATGATCCATTTACAGGTCTTTAAAAACTCACATTGGAATTAACCTTGCTGCAAAATTACCCTCTTCAGAGTGAGGCAATGATGCCCTTCAAAGGACAGCATTCTAATGAGAGTGGAAAAAACATACACTTTTCATCTGTACTGCAGAAAAAAAAAAAGCTGTAATGTCAACCAATTCCTAAAGGATGCAAACATTATGTGAACGGGAAATGAATGTGTAAAATAAAACTGTGAAATCATATCAACTCCATATTGAAAGCCTGACTTAAAAATATGGTTGAACTCTTGTAGGGAAGTAAGGAGGAATTTTCTGAGTCAAGAGTAGATTATTGTGTCTCTGAGATAGGACTAGTGATAAACAGCTCAGAGGAAAGTCACTTTCATCATGTACCACATACCCAGAGAAATTTTGTTCTCTGATAATTTTTTTTTTAACAAATATGATTTAACTTCAAAAGGATAATTCAAGGAAGGGGAATTAGACTACAGATTTTTTCAATTACCAGCATATTTCTGTAACCAGATCCCATTTGAAACATTTTGTGCTATCATAAAAATACTTGAGTCAGTCATGCAACACACTTTCATACAATAAATAATTGTTCATCTGCTGGCTATTATAACCTGCCTATCATTTCTTAATGCTTTCCGTTGGCTTCTATGCCAGGTCAAATCCCTGCACAAGGAAAACCTGCCCTCGTGCAGGAAAATTCTTTGCAACTATCTACCCAATGGTTGCCCAGGACAACCAACAACAAATCTGGCTGGGGCTATCAGAGGGATCAAAGGCTGAAAGAAGAAGTGAAGAGTCTTTACACTGATATTCTGTTAAAAACCTCCTGTTACCAGTGAGATAACATTTTAAGAACTTCTAGAAAGAAAGTAAGTACTCCCAAAACTTCAGAAAAAGTGATAATGGACTCTTGTGGATTAGTATCAATGCTGGAAGTGGGTCAGTTCAATCTCATAAAGGGCTGGTTAAAGCAAACGTATGAAATCTATCAATACTGTTTCACTTTTGATTTTTTTTTTTATCTTGAAGTAGCAGTTCATTCTCAACATCAATGGAAAGCAGTTTTCTGGCTGTCTTGACAACAGCTCCCTTGCTGAAAATTGGTGTGGTTGGAAATTAACTAATGGTTATAATGTTTTGCTTCTGAAACTCCATGAATTTCCTTTCACAAAATTTTAATTTTTAAAATCTGTTTTTCTTTTAAAATATACATTGTGTTGGTACCCAAAAAAAGTCTTTGTAGTGAAATCTACTATATAAATTTTATATTTACTTGAAGTGATATTTCATGCCTGATCTCAAAACAAACAAAAAACAAAATTCAACCTTTTCAAGATAAAGTTTATCATTAAGTGTTCTCGGATTGCAAAGAATATTCATTAGAGAAAAAAGTGTTGTTCCCTTCCCACAGACTATAAGCTCCTTGTGGGCAGGAACTGGTTCATTTTTGTCTTTGTGTTGCCAGTACCTAGCATAACATAGGTGCTCAATAAATACTTATTGAATGATATAGTGACTATGTATATATTAAATAATTTCTTTGACATCGTAAAGGCAAGTGTCTTAAAGAGTACAAATTTTTAAAATTTCTTCCACTCATGTGAAGACTAAATATAAATCCCTAAATTCATTAATTTATTAACACAAATGCTGTTATGACATTTATGCAGTTTGACACTTGCTACATTACAATGTTCAGGGGGGGTAAGCCTTGAGAAATCTAACAGGTTTTGTAAGCCAGCTGGCTCTGGGACTCCAAGCTTGAAATAGAGGGAAACAAGTCTTAGGATGTAGTTTGAAGTTAACACAGAGCTGTATCATTTTTTTCGCCTCTCCATGCATATGCTCACTGGCATTCTTGATGGCTGAGGATCCCCACTGGGAATGTTTGGATTCTAAAGAAAACTCCTTTAGCAAGTTTTAAAAGATATGGAGATTCATAAATGTTTTATAATCTGAACATTTTAATGAGAAGCTGAATCAGAATTTCTGGCTGGGACAGTGAATATAAAAACATACACTGAGAAAACATTAAAAATGGTAAAGACTCATTTGATATTACACTTCTGACTCAGAATGCATGGTGCCATGCTTAGTCTAGCTACTATATTTTTTGAAGGGCTCATTGGAGCTTGCTGGGATTATCTTCCAGTTTCATTTTACCAAAACCTATCTCTAATTTAGAATATGATTTTCCTCTGATTCATCTATTTTCTTTTTCTTGTGTGTGAAGCAGATAACAGATTCTGGCCATGTCTCCAAAGGTAAAGCAAGTGCAATGTGGGTGTTCAATTAACCCCAACCTGTATTATTTATCAGAGACTGAGAAAATTCTAAGTACCTTCAGAAAAGGAGAACATAGCTCTTTGGTGACCCTATCTTTGCTACGAAGCAATACTCCAAATGTACACTTGCATAAACACACTTACATGCACACACGCTCTTCACACGTGGATACAGTGTCCTACAGAAGAGCATTGTGATTTAACGGGATATAGGGACTTTACTTAATAGGTTATGTGTTATCAGAATATGATTTACTGAAATATCCTGGTAGTGTTAACAGTGACAGTAATTTAATTGTGGGTGCATTTCAAAAGGCCCAAGGTACTTTGGGTGTGCTAAGGTGAGGACCTCATAGTCCTCATGTTTCATGACATTCTTCAATTCATTCCTGACTATTTAAACACTGAAGATTTGTAGGATTCTTCCCCTATCCCTGTCATTTATAAATTATGAGAACAATCAGACAAATCCAGTGTTGAAAACAAAGTGAAATTTACTTCATGTATCACTGATTTCATTATGGACTGATTATCTTTCTTGTTGTTCAATCATCTCAGTCATGTCCGACTTTTTGTGAGTCCATTTGGGGTTTTTTTGGCAAAGACACCACAGTGATTTGCTATTTCCTTCTCCAGTTCATTTTTACAGATGAGGAAACTGAAGCAAATGGGGTTAAGACACTTGCT
Organism: Pseudochirops cupreus; assembly: GCA_028627135.1. Lineage (NCBI taxonomy): Eukaryota > Metazoa > Chordata > Mammalia > Diprotodontia > Pseudocheiridae > Pseudochirops > Pseudochirops cupreus. Next base: position 445,434,823 of record CM053581.1, read on the forward strand.
CAGGATCACATGGCTGCTGTGTCTGAGGCCAGATTTGAACTCAAGTCTTTCTGACTTCAAGTCTGATACTCTATCTACTGTGCCACCCAACTGCCCTACTGACTGACTATTGGCACACTATTTGGTAACAGACCACAATACAGGAGCTTTATGCTCTGCAATGCTCCCCACCCGCCACACCAAGGTTTTAGCAGCTTGTGTCTCACCTTCTAGTGATGAGCCTCTCTAATCTTAGTGGGGACAGTCTTGGAGATTATATTACAAAATCTTCCCAGCTTGGGAGAATCTGCCAAAGCCTGTCCCTACTGAAATGCTATTCTAATGCTTTATTATGAATGAAGCATCATGAAAAATGAAATCCATCATCAAAGTTATCCTGTGGTCTTGAAAAACAAAAGTGAAATTAAACCTTGAAAGATATAAAAATGAGTTGAAAGTGCTGGGGGTGTTCAGCTTGGAAAAGAAAAGATTCTAAGGATGTGATAGCATTCTTTTAGCATTTGAAGGAGGCATTCAATTTGTGTTCTTGGTTCCTGGTGGAACAGATCTAGGAGGGATAGGTGGAAGCTGCAAATTTAGGGCTGCTGTCAGGAAAAATCCCAATTTTAACAAATCTTAACAAGTAGAGCTGTGCAAAGGTAGAATGGAATGCTTTGGAAAGAAGTAGGTTCCTCCTCCTTCTCAAAGGTTGGTTCCTCCTACTCAGAGTTTTCAAGCAGAGATTGGATACCCATTCTTAGAGTGTGTGATAGCTAGGATTCATTTTGGAGATGGGTTGGAATAGACAGTTGCTAAAATCCCTTCCAACTCTTGGATTCTGTGATTCCTTGAATCTGTGTTGTTTGGTATTTTTTTGTCATTGACTTGGATAAAGGCATAGATTGAATTCTTATCAAAATTTCAGAGGACAGAAAACAAAGATGTTGAAAAGTATCTTTCTTTACCTCTCCCTCTTGGAATATCTGACTTCCTTCAAGATTCCATTAGAACAATAATACCTTTTTGGAGTGGAGAAGGTATCTTTTCTAGCACTCTCAGTTGCTAGTGCCTCAACCCCCTAAGGCCCTTCCATCTACTCTGTATGCCCAGCATCTGATATATATCTGTTTATGTGAACATTGTCTCATCCCATTAGACTATATGTTCCTTGAGGGCAGGAGACTGCCTTTGCCTTTCCTTTGTATACCTGGCATTTAGCACAATGCCTGGCACAAAGTAAGTACTTAATGAATGTTTGTTGATTGATTGAATATCAGACTCAGGGTCTAAAAAGATTTCAACAATCTAGTACACTGGGCTGAATCTAATGAAATGAAAATTAATATGGATACATTATATCTTATACTTCAGTTTAAGAAGTCAGCTTCCCAATTTTAGTATGGGAAAGCATAGTTAGACCATAGGATCTTTTTTTGGGGGGGGAGGAAGGAACAAAAAGGATCAAAACATGGAACCAGAAGAAGATAACAAAGTCAAAACTCCTGCATCAAAAACTTCCAAGAAAAATATGAAGGGGCTACAGGTCATGGAGGAGCTCAAGAAGGATTTTGAAAATCAAGTAAGAGAAGTGGAGGAAAAATTGGGAAGAGAAATGAGAATGATATAAGAAAATCATGAAAAGTGAATCAACAGCCTGACTAAAGAAAATAACACCTTAAAAAAATAGACTAACTCAAACAGCAAAAGTGGCCTAAAAAGGCCAATGAGGAGAAGAATGCTTCAAAAAGCTGAATTTACCAAATGGAAAAGGAATTTTAAAAACCCACTGAGGAGAATAATTCCTTCAAAATTAGATTGGAGCAAGTGGAAGCTAATGACTTTATGAAAAATCAAAATAGTATAAAACAGATCCAAACAAATGAAAAAATAGAAGGCAATGTAAAATATCTCATTGGAAAAAATCACTGACCTAGAAAATAGATCCAGGAGAGATAATTTAAAAATTATTGTACTACCTGAAAGCCATGATCAAAAAAAGAACCTAGAAACCATCCTTCAAGAAATTCTCAGGGAAAATTGCCCTGATATTCTAGAACCAGAGGGCAAAATAGAAATTGAAAGAATTCACCAATTGCCTCTTGAAAAAAAATCCCCAAAAGAAAATTCCTAGGAATATTATAGCCAAATTCCAGAGTTTCCAGGTCAAGGAGAAAATATTACAAGCAGCCAAGAAGAAACAATTTGAGTATTGTGGAAACACAATCAGGATAACCCAAGATCTAGCAGCTTCTACATTAAGGGATCAAAGTGCTTGGAATATGATATTCTGGAAGTCAAAGGAGCTAGGATTAAAACCAAGAATCACCTACCCAGCAAAATCGGGTATAATGTTTCAGGGGAAAATATGGTCATTCAATGAAATAAAGGACTTTCAAGTATTCTTGATGAAAAAACCAAAACTGACCAGAAAATTTGACTTTCAAATACAAGAAGCAAGAGAAGTATGAGAAGGTAAACAGAAAAAAGAAATCATAAGGAACTTATTAAAGTTGAACTATTTACATTCCTACATGGAAAAATGATAATTGTAACTCATGAGACTTTTCTCAGTTTGAGGATAGTTGAAGGGAATATATATAGGGGATATGTGTGTATAAATATATATATGGGAGTGTGTGTATATGTGTGTACATGTATACTTAGACAGAGGGCACAGGATGAGTTGAATATGAAGGGATGATATCTAAAAAATAAAATTAAGAGGTTCAAGAGGAATATATTGGGAGAAGGAGAAAGGGAGAGATAGAATAGGGTTGATTATCTCATATAAAAGAGGCAACAGAAAAGAGTTACAATGGAGGGGAAAAGCAGGAAGGTGAAAGGGAATGGGTCTATCTTACTCTCATTGAATTTGGATTAAGAGGGAATAACATATACACTAAACTGGGTATCTTATCCTACAGGAAAGTAGTGGGGGAAGGGGAAAGAGGGAGGATGATAGAACGGAGGGCAGATTGGGGGACAGGGTAGTTAGAAGTACACACTTTTGAAAAAGGGACAGAGTCAAAGTAGCAAATAGAATAAGAGGGGGGCAGGATAGGATGGAATATATATAGTAGTGATCTGGAATATATATTTATATTGTTTCTGCATTAGTACCCTGCCATCTTTGTATCATATCCATAAGCTTCTTTTCTAGGTCATGTCCCTCTGAGAATAGCCTTAATTGTCCATAATGATACCACCCCCTCCTCCACCTGTGGCTGCGCTGCTTAAATGACAGCCTGTCTCAAAGTCTGAGAAAGTGTTTTTATTTCCAGTGGCTCACTGCCCAAAGAGGAAGGTATTGGCACTGGGGCACTGGTGATTGAAGTGTGTTGGCACTAGACCACTGGCTCTTGGGGAGGATGACCCTCCCCTAAACAGTCCTTTTATACCTTTCTCAGTCCTTACTACTCTCAGCATGAGGGCTTTAATCTCACTCAAAACGTGTGGTCAGCAGTGGGAGAGGGAGTATTAACTAATTCCCAAACTCTGCCTTTGTTAGTTATCTCTTGGGGATCTGGGCATATCCTGCACTTTCAGAAAGCTTACACAGTTCAGCAAATACATTGTCCTCTTTTCTGTATGTTTTATCTACTACTTTTCATCCATCCCAAGAGACTGCAGCACACCATATTGGAAAATACCTTCAACAGACTCAGCCTCACAGTTTATGGCTCCCAAATCAATACCTCTTGAGAAGGGTCCAGTCCCAGCACATAATGTCTCTTTAACATACATAGTCACGCATGCATTGGATTTGCCTGTATTATTAGCAAGGTTTGTCCTGACTGGAATGCTACCAAACCTGGCTCCTGGAGTCAGACAGTTTTTAAAGTAAGTTTTTCTGGGTCTTTTTTAAACACTGTAGTTTAGCCCAGTATCCCTTCCTATTCCCCTCCCAGAGAATTATCCCACATAACAAATAGTATTTAGCCAAAAGAAAGAAAAAATCCAGCATAACTGATCAATACATTGAAAAAGTCTGAAAATATGTATACTATACGCTACCTATGGCAAACCCATCTTTGCAAAGGGGTGGGATGAGAGTGAGTTTTATATAGTTTTGAAAATCCCTATGGCCTGGGGCAGTTAGGTAGTACAGTAGATAGAGCACCAGTCCTGAAATCAGGAGGACCTGAATTCAAATCCACTCTCAGACATTTGTTAGCTGTATGACCCTGGGCATGTCGTCACTTAATCCTATTTGCCTCCAAACTAAAAAAAAAAATCCCTATAGCCTAGACTCAACTATCAAAGACATAGTAGCTTACTATCTCAAGACTATTTGGGTGAAAGTTCTTGACACATCTGATCTACATGAAACCCCAGATAAGCTGCAGTGCTGTTTCTGTCCCAGCCAACCCTAGGTCTTCATAATTTTTGGTTAATATTTATGAGAGTTATCTTTTGGGAATAACCTTATGCCTCTTGGGTATACGGCAGGATTCCTGAGCTCCTGGTTTTCCCATCTTACATGGCTCTTGTTTCTCTTCCAGCTCAGAAGTCTTTCTCACTCTCCTGACACAATTGCTCCCATGTGCCCTGAATATCTCATTATTCCTTGTGATACAATCACCAAGTACCATTTGCACACTGTCTCCTGGGAAATGGAGCTCTGATCACATGCGTTGCATAACCCATTCCTAAGTACAGGCTTGTGCAGGTGGGAGCCCTGTTAATTACACCTAAAGGTAGATACAAAATAAAACACTGTGCTTCCCTTTTTTTGTGCTGTTAGTTGCACATTAGCTTTAATAAGGTGGCTTGTTTTGAAAGCATTAAGGGTAATTTGTTTCCTATCATTTTAGTAACTTAACTGTTTTCAATGGACAGAGAAAAACTAAAATGTACTCATAAATTTAGGTCTAATTCAAGTGATTAAAGTCATTTGCTGATTTACTATGTGGTTCTGTTGAAAGGTCTAGAAAGTTAATGTAGTATCGTCTTTAGGAAGAGCCATTCTGGAAATAGAGAGTGTAATACCATAGCTGAATTGAAGTGTTTCCTTGTCTGTATCTAATGGTGACTGTGAAAAAATGCTTGTTTACAGTCATCAAAATGTATTTCTTTGACTGACTCGTCAGACAATCAGCCTGCCACTGGCTCCAGTGTGTATTCCTAAGGCTTAGAGCAGATGTTGGCTTGATAAGCCACTCATCTCCCCACCATTATTTTGAAAGCCTATTTGAAAGTAAATAGGCTTATTTCAAATGGCAATGAGCTGAGCCAACATGATCAGAATACCTCATCCTATTCTATCCCAATCTGCTCCCTAGAGAAGAGGGAACATTTGCTCAATCCGGGTGTACGCTGAAATCAAAATGAGATTGAAAATAAATATACAAATACATAAAACGGAAATTTAAAATAAATCTGAAAGCTCCCATTTCAGCCTCGAGGCTTTTCAATTCACTTATGAAATTTAACGAACACAGTTTGCGTGTACTGGATCAGATAAATGTCTTTAATATCACCTTGTGGAAGTTTTCATATTTTTATGTCTCTGATTTGCATTCAAGTTGGGAGAAGAAAGGTGCTAGTAATCAGTTACAATGTATTGTAAATTTATCTCTGGAAGTTCATTATCCCATCCCTCCTATTACTTTATGAACTAGGCTCTTACCTCTGGGATGAAATAGAAGCCCTCGGTCTACCATTTAAAGCTCTCGTGACCTGTCTCCAGTTTATTTTTTTAGATATATCAGAGTACTGCCCCTTCATATACTCTACTGTCTAGCCCAGGGTTGGGGAATGTTTGGCTTCGATGTCATACGTGGCTCTCTAGGGCCTCAAGTGTTTAACACAGAACAAATGTTGGGTGAAGTTTGGATTTAGTCAAAAGGCTGTACTTGAAGACCTATAGGGCCACATGCGTCCTTGAGGCTGCAGGTTCTCCACCCCTTTTCTAGCCAGACTGTTCCATGTACAATTCTCTAATACTATCTATCATTCTATCTCCTACCTTTGTGCCTTTATATAGAGTAAGATAGTAGTAAGCTAGTAAACAGGGCAGCTAGGTGGTAGTGTGGGTAGAGCACTGAACTTGGAGTTAGGAAAATCAAATCTGACCTCAGATGTTTACTAGTTGTGTGACCCTGGGCAAGTCACTTAACCCTGTTTGCCTCAGTTTCCTCATCTATAAAATGAGCTGGAGAAGGAGAAGGGAGGGGGGCAGCTAGGTGTCACAGTAGATAGAGTGCTGGGCCTGGAATCAGGGAGACTCATCTCTCTGAGTTCAAATCCAGCCTCAGACACTTACTAACTGTGTGACCCTGGGCGAGTCACTGTGCTGCAGAAGGAAAAGACAAGTATCCTTGCCAAGAAATCCTCAAATGGAGTCACAGAAAGTCAGACATGATAGAAACAACAGAACAGTAAAAATATGAAGAAGGAAATGGAAAACCACTCTAGTATCTTCGCCAAGAAAGCCCCAAATGGGGTTACAGAGAGCTGGACCTGACTGAAAGGACTTGAACATCGGCAACAAGCTAGTAAACTGTGGGAACCCAGGGTACCTCTGTCTACTTGGGTTTTCTCATCTATAAAATGAAGGTGATCTATTTGGCCTCATGGCTCAGGTGAGAGCCAGGACTCAGGTTAGAGGATTTACAGAAAATTGGTACTCAGGAAGCTAGTGTCAGCATTTAGGGTGAGACACAGCAAGCAAGCAAAAAGTGAAAACATACATTCACACAGTATATGGCAACACAGACAGAGATTTGGTCACACAGGGTTGGGGTCATTCCCAGGAGGGAGATAGATATTAGTAGCAATATCTTGGTGGGAACACAGGCTCAGAGTGTGGTCTTACAGGTTGGGTGGGTTGGGACAATCAGCACCAAATGTGGGGAGGGAAGGGGTCCTTCTTAATCAGAACTAAATGTGGTGGGAAAATTTGATGGGGGATGCTGGGGGTCAGTGGGAATTGGTACTAGACTCTGGTGGAGGAACTTCCTAATCTGGACTAGATTGGATGAAGGTTCACGTTGGTCATCAGGGACACCAGGAACTCATGTCAGCACACAGTGACTGCAGCCAGCTAGGTCCCTCATTCAGTCAGGAATCATAGTAATTCACAGGGTCAGAATGGGTCAGGGCAATGGAAAATATAGGTTGGCTGTTATTGGCTATGTGTTTATGGTCATTAGAGCCGCCTAGCCCAAGAGACTCCACATTGGAGTCCTATAACTTATAACTACAACATTAAACAATAGATTTCAAAAATTCCAAATATCATAGGAGAGAATAGTACGCATACCTTATAGGGTTATTCTGAGGACACTTTGTAAACCTCAAAATCCTCTATAAATGCTACTTACTATTGTTGTTATTTATCTGACTTCTTGATATTTGCAAGTATGTATCTCCATATCTTGAGATGAAATGTAACTGTTGGTAAAGGGAACTCCCCAGAAAGAAACTCCCTCCATTAAGGCAGGGCAGAATTAAAAAAAATTTTTTTTTAATTTTACAATTTATAGTCTCAGAGGGTTGCCTAGGGCAATGGCACATAGAATCATTTGCCCAAATTCACTGAGCCAGTATTTATCAGTCAGAACTTGAACCTAGGTTTTCATGACTCATATCAGCTTTCTTGCCACCACCCAGTTTCCTCTTTTTGATATGACGAAGCAGTGATATTCCATCATTCATGTAAAAATTGCTCTGCCAGTCTCCAATTAATGTGTACCTACTTTTCCCTTCCAGTTCTTGTCTTCTATAATTTGAATATGAACGTGACCTTTTCATTTGTCTTTGGCCTCTCTAGGGTATATTATGTGGTACTTCTGGGTCAAAGGTGTATACAATTTAGTGATTTTTTTTTTTTTTGGAGAGGGGAAGGCAAGGAAATTGGTGTTAAGTGACTCGCCCAAGGTCACACAGTTAGAAAGTGGCAAGTGTCTAAAGTTGGGATTTGAACTCAGGTCCTCCTGACTCCAGGGTCAGTGCTCTATTCACTGTGCCACCTAGCTGCCCCAATTTACTTATTTTTTAAAGTCTAATTGCAAATTGTTATCCAGAACAGTTTACATTGATTTTGTTTGTGCAAAAAAAGTTTTTCAATTTGATATGATAAAAATTGTCCATTTTCCCTTCTCTGACAACCTCAGCCCCTTGCTTAATTAAGAGTTCTCCCCTGACCATAGTGTATGTTAACCCCATCTACTCTTCACTAATTTTTAAGATTAATACAGCCCTCTGTATTTAGATGTCTATCCAACTGAGGCTTGTTGTGATATATAATAGAAAGTGCTTTTCTAAAGCTAATTTCTGCCAAATCTCTTTCCATTTTTTCCAGCTGTTTTTTGTCAAATGCCATGCCCCTATCCCAGAAGGTGATGTCTGTCCTTCAGCTTCTTGAGCATTGGATTAGGATGCGCAGTTGCTTCTGGGTTTTGCTTACCTGGTCTGCTCCATTTGTCAAAGTAAATCGTTTTTCCTGTTTTCCTGAGGTATTAATGATCCTTATTTTACAGGAGTGAGATGACTTGCTTGGAGTCATGGAGCTAGTAAATGTCTGAGTTGGGATTAGAATTCAGATTTTTCCTGACTCCATCTCCAGCACTCAATCCGTTACACCACCTAGAACTCTTTAAATTTAGGTTATTAAATCAAAATAAAGGAAGTGGAGATGTTTAACCCGGAGAAGTCTCAGGGAAGACATTTTAGCTGCTTTCAATTATCTGAAAATTGCCACGTGAGAGAGGGATTAAATTTACTCTTCTTGGCCTGAGGGAGTAGAGTTAAGAGAAATGAATGGAAGTTGCAAAGAGGAAAATTTAGGCTTGATGCAAAAGGAAAAATAAAAACCTTCACCAAGATTAGAACTTTCCAACAGGGGAAAAGGTTGCTTCAGAAAGAAGTGGGACCTCTCTAAGTAAAGGTCAAGTACATTGCAGAGGGCATTCTTTTTCAGTTCTGGCTTGGACTAGAGATCCCCTGAGGTATCCTCCTAACTCTGAGATTCTGTTATTCTATCATTCTCTATATTTTAAGTGGCCTATGGATGGTTCTGCTTATTTTCAGGTACTATCTCATAGAGTTAATAACAAATAATGCTAATAATAGCTTCTGACATTTATAAAGTACCTTATGGTTTACAAGCAGCTTTAAATATCTCATCTCTTTTAATGCTGTATCATCTTTTTTGAGCAGTCTTTATGGAAATAGGTAGTGTGATATCACAGCTAAATCCAAGTGCTCATTTCTCAGTGTTTGCATTCAGATACACTGATGTTTATTAAAAATACCTGGTCTGACATTGCCTCCAATGAGTGGCTCCAAGTGGCTCCAATAGTCACCAAATGCCTTTATGGATCACAGGAAGTGTTGCCAGCTCCTCATTGTGGTTCTGTTCACCAGAAAAGGAACTGACCCTAATATGTACTGGCATTCATGCACTTGACTTAGCCCGAAAGAAATGCTAGGAAAAGGTTAAATTATCTGTTTCTCAGAGGTTTGGGGTCATTTGTAATGGGCTAAACCCAATTTAGGTTAGCACTCTGGTAGGTTAGGTAATGAAATAATGTTCTTGTAATAGATCATTCAATAGTTAACCAAAAAGGTAGTCATAAAATAAAAAAGGACAAATAACAAGAATATAGAACTTTATAAAAAACTTTATAAACTTTGATGACCAGGAAGTGACATCAAGATGGGCCGAGGCTGCCATAATTAGCTCTGCACCCTCACCTATCTTTCTGTAACCTTTTCTCCTTCCTAAATCTGCAGTGTTTCACAAAACTTTGGCGTAATGAAGTTGGTCTTCCTTGGGAAAAGTCAGCAGGCATATTTATATTATGCATTTTTCTCTTTTCCCATGGAATTAGTGAAAGGAATAAAGAGTATATGAGAAAATATCTACACAGTTGCATGTTTGAAGCTTCTTCTAGACCCAGGCTGCCTCATCCTGTATACAGGTATACCCTACATCCAGAAATTCCAGGAAAGACACAGTTTGCTTGTTTAACCCCCGTTTGTCTGCTCCTTTTGCAAAAAAATGGGCAAAGGAGCATATCAAACATATGACAGATTCCATTTGATGTTTGACTCACAGTATCTCTTATAAGCTCTGAGGATTCCCATTGCTACTTCCGCTCTCATGAATGAGTCAGGTCCCCCAAACCAAGGTTACATTTCCCCTCTTAGTATCCCTAAAAAACTGGGAGTTGTCTTCCTCTAATCCATGGGCTCAAGCTCCCATTCTCTGTGAAATGTGTATGTGAATGTGAATCACCAATGATTAATACTCCAGAGTTGTCTAACTTCAATTAATTTTTACAAAAATTGTTTATTGTGAAAATGGGCAGCTAAGTGCATGAGGCATCTGAAGTCAAGAAGACCTAAGTTCAGATGTGACCTCAGACATTTGTTAGCTGTGTGACCCTGGGCAAGTCCCTTAACCCTGTTTGCTTCAGTTTCCTCATCTGCAAAATGAGCTGGAGAAGGAAATGGCAAACCATTCTAGTATCTTTGCCAAGAAAACCCCAAATGGAGTCATGAAAAGTCAGACATTACTGAAATGACTCAATAACCACAACAACATTTACTGTGAAGACGTGGCAAGAACAGAAACAAAACATTCCATTTGCCTGGCCCCCCAACTGTTGGGGACATGCTCTCCCTTATAACATCTCAGTCCCTTGGAAGAGTAGGCTCAAATTTAAAGCAATTTCTATAGAGCATATACTCTACCAAGTTTACTTCCAAATGTAGCAAAGCCAGTGGATGAATGAGTCCAAATCTTTGCTATCCCTGGGCTAAGTCACCTAGATTACTTCAACTGCCATCTCACCTGTGCTCAGTCTCCCACAAATCCTGACAAGAATTCCAAATCCCAGATTTCTGGTGCTACCTCTTCTGATCTTTCAAAGCTCATAAAGTCATGGTCTTCTCTTATAGTACTTCAAAAAGCAGGAAAAATGGTAGATAGGGCAGAGAAAAAAGCAATAGAAAGATCATCCATACACAGGCCATACATACAAGGTCACCTATGAGTCAACCAAATGCTTATGGCAATCCTTGCCTCCTCACTTTAATACATTAAGGAGGGGAGTGCATTGGAAAGAGGCCTGGACTTGGAGTCAGGTGTCCTGGATTCAATTCCCAGCTTTAACACTGGCTAAGACAGAGGGGTGCATTGGAAAGCACCAGATTGGAAGTTACTGGAACTGGTTTATTTCTTGGCTCTACCATTTACTACCTTGGTACAGCAGAAACAACCCTGCCTTTCAACTTGGTCCTCTGATTCCTGCCTCTGAGTCTCGAGTTTGTGTCACCATTACTTGTGACTTTGTTCAAATGCCTCAGTCATGCTGGTTCTCAATTTCCTCATCTATTAAAAAAATGAAAAAAGTTAAACTAGATGATTTCTAAGATCTCTTCAGTCTCTATACTGATGACTCTATGAGTCACTTAATCTTTCTGTCCCTCAGTTTCCTTATCTGTAAAAGGGTCAGATTTTTGTTGGATATTTGTTAAATTTGTCGGCCAATTGTTAAACACTTACCAGCAAACTCTTGCCTACCTGTACAAGATCACACAGCTATTAATATCGAGACTAATACTAATCATAACAATTTATATTTGCTTCTTTAAGAGCTGCAAAGGACTGCCTTCATGTACTACCTGGAGGTGCCACCCAGCTCTCATAGTGTGATTCCCAGACAAAACTTCACACATTCAAAATCTTCTTTCTCTGTTCGTCCTTATCCACTGATTCAATAGCTTTACTAGTGAACCAGAAGACATAATTCATAGTAGCATAATAGGAAAAGTGATAACAAAACATTTCTACTTTAATCCTGGGATGTACCCTCCCACAAACATACATGTTATCAGTGGGAAGAGTGGCTACATAGAAAGAACATACCTGGAGAAGCATGTAGTTAGGACATAAGTGTGGAAGGGCACTCTATACCCTGAGGAGACAGGGCTGTGGCTATATCCTGCTGATGTCCTGAGCTGCTCTTGCAAGGTGTGATCCCTACTGGTCTGGTGTGGCATGTAGTCTCTGAACAGATGTTTAGTCTATGCCAAGTGTTGTTCCTTGTTGGCTCTACATGATGGCTGTTCTACTTTGCTCTGCCTGGTCACTGTTGGTCACTGACAAGCATGTTCCTACTGCCTATGAAGTTGTGGAGTTTCTTTTGGTTTCCAGTTTCTGGTTTCTACTGGAGCCTTTAGTTCCCCCCTAGTAGGATAAGTGGTCTCTGCCATACTCTTTTATTTCAAAGCCCTGAGATTTTCTTGGTTACATCTCTTTGAGAAAGCGCACTTAAATATACTTAGGCATTGGACTAGAGGGGAAAAAAAACCTTCCCAGTTCTCCTCCACCTCCCCCTTCCCGCCCTCCCCCTCCCTCCACACCCCCAGTGATCTGCATGTTTTTAGAGCCTTGTCTAGAAGGAGCTTCCACTCCCAAAAGACCTTTTGCCCCAGGTACAAAGTTTTTTAGAGCATAGAACATCAGTCTTCAAGCTTAATTCCACTTTTTGTGGTGTTTTTTCTGGTCGATGGGACACACTACTCTGTTAGAGTCTCCACTCTCACTTAGGGCTAGAAAGTCATGTACTTTCAAATCAAGTCAAATAGATTTGAGAAAACTCTGCCAAAGAAACCCCATTGTTTTGGGCTTGTATGGGCTTGATCCTTGAATGTATTTGGGGGAGAAGGGAAAACTAAATCTAATTTGTGAAAAAAATAAACAAAAACTGAGTATAAGCCAGCACAAAAGCTAAGCCCTGGGGCAAGATTATTATCCACCTCCTACCTAAGCACAACCTGACTTTTCATATGTAAATGAGCCAGCAAAGGTTTTTCAAGTTTAAAGTCTACCCTGCATTTCTATGTTAGTCCCATTTTTAGAAAGCTGGAGCTCTAAGAGGTGATTTATCTATGATTATCCAATTAAGTGTTGGAGCTGGGACCTGAACCCAGGACTTCTGACTCTTGGTCTAAGATGAGATTTTGTCATAACTTGGCAACATTTATATAGGGTTTTAAGGTTGGCAAATAACTTTACAAGTATTTATCTCATTTAATTCTTGCAACAACCTTGGGAGGTAGGTGCTATTCTTGTCCCCATTTTATAGCTGAGGCAAGCAGAAGTTAAATGACTTACCCAGGGTCACACAGCTAGTAAATATCTGAGGCTGAATTTGAAACTGGGTCTCCCTGACTCTAAGTCTAGAAGTCGATCCACTATCCATCTAGTGGCCATCTATTTGAAAAGACAGATAACATACACAGGAGCAACACTTAAGATAATAACAATAAGTCATATTTATTAAGGTTTACAAAGTGCCTTCCAATCAGCCTAGTATAGGTCCTTGCATATAGGTGTTTAATAAGTATTGCTGAATTGACTTAAATTGTGTGGGGTATTGTCCTCCGTTCCCCCCTTCCTTTTCTTAAATTTACAGATGAAGAAACCAAGCTTCAGAGAGGCTAAGCTATACAAAACTAATCATTGTTGATTTAGGTCTCCTGACTACAATTGAAACACTTTTTCTACTGCCCCTATTACAAGAAATATTTTTATATTATATAATTAATTAATATAATTAATTACTATATACTAATAATTAATATGCTAGAATTAATATACTAGAAATGAAACATATGGTTAGGGGTGACCATTTAGAGAAAGTCAGGAATGATTTCTATTTATGTAGAACTTTCCAGTTGCAAAGCAATTTACATGCATTATCTCAATCCCTCAAACAGTTCTGTTATCTCCATTTCTATAAAAAGGGAAACCAAGACCTTAGAGAGGTTCTATGACTTCACTGGGGTCACGCAACTAGTGCAAGGTCCTGGAATCCAGGTCATCTAACTTCTGATTGAGGGTTCTTTTCACTGCACAACACAGAGGACTTGTTGGTCCCTTCGAGTTTTGAGCAAAAGTCGAGGGAGGTGAAGAAAACACACTGGGAGACAAGAAGTATTAAAGACAGGAGAAAAGCAACAGCACGTACAAATGGGTATCAGTGAAATGATGAATATGTATCCAGATGACACAAATCTAGTTGGCTGAAGCAGCAAGCTTGCATTGGTATTGGAAACAGAGGCAAAATGTCTATCTTCTGCCTTGAAAAAAAAAAGCCACAGACAAAGCTGATCTCCTAAGCTAACTCCTTTATTTTGTAGGTGAAGAAATTAAGGTTAAGTAACCTATTCAAGGTCACACAAATAGTGTCAGTGAGGAGTTTTCAATCCAAGTTCAAGAACCAGTGCTTTTTCTGCTCTGACCTCATTACTCCCTCAAGACTGGCCTTGACTGAAGGATAGTATTGCTTTTGGGTAGTTTTGCCAGGGACACACATAATATAAGAGGAAGGGAATGTTGCCTCATCCAGCTAGATCAACTGAAATGACCTTGGCAATCAATGGAGTGACAGATGTCACAGCTGGGTTGCCACCACATGGCCCTTTAATGACCTTGTATTTAATCCCTTGAACATTTCTATTATCCCTGTTTTACTGAGGAAATCAAGTGACCCTGTATTCTTAAAGGCTCTTTCAGTAGAGCATAAATTCTGGTAGGTCATAACAAGCTAGAAAATCTTCAAGTATGGGGCCAGAGACTGACCACATGTGTATTGAGCCAAGAGCAGCCTCATTAAGTGTGGAACAGACATGGGTGCTGGGAAACTCCAATGAGAAAATGAATGTAAAGCACTTTACAAACCTTAAAGCTTTATAAATGCCAGTCATCATCATCATCTGTTTCTTTTCCTCTTCCTCCTCCTCCTTCCTTCTCTTCTTTTCCTCCTTCTGCTTTTTTCTCCTCCTTCTCTTCCTCCTCCTCCTCCTCCTTCTTCTTCTTATCATCATGACCATCATTAAGTCACCAGGCCTCCAGTCTAATAATTTTATTCCCTGAAACTTCTACTCCATGCCTGCTGAGCTCAACTAATGTTTATGGAGCAATATAAGGGTATGCTGATAAATGTTTAACGACAAGGCTGGGGAGGTGGGGAATACAGGCACATTTTAAATTTCATCTTCATAATTATTTAAGTCTAGACAATCAGAAAAACAATAAATCAGGTCCTTATTTGTAGCACTGATTTCTGAGGTATAAAATGCTCTCAGTAAAAATTTAACAATTTGTTCTCTAGAGTCAGTGAGAGCTGACTCTGGCACATCCTGGGAAAGGTTCATCACTGGGAAAAGCAACAACGCATTTATTATGAACTTACTGTGTGCCAGGGGACTGTGCAAAGTGCTGGGAATACAAATCCAAGCAAAAAGAAAAGCAATCTCTGCCCTCAGGGAGTTTACCTTCTAACGGGGCATAAATTTTATTTATAATTTATATTTTTATATATTTATATTATAATTTATTTGTAATGCATAAATTTGGAGCTGAAAAATGGGGACTGTGGGAGAAGGAAGAAGAAGAAAATTTGGTGTGACATGGTGACAAAGTCCAAGGAGTCAGAAGCCCAGTTGGGAAGGGAATGAAGCAGGGCTGGCCTGGAGACACACCTAAAATAGAGCCCCATCCCCAACAGGAGCTCATCAGTGGAATAAAGGAGGGATATCCCAGAGTGAAGAGGTACCTGGATAAGAAGGGAGTTCTGTTGAGGTTTGGGGCTTAGAAGTGCTCGATGCCCCAAAATACCAACACGCTGGGTCCTGCCAAATGAATTCGACTCAAGCCTTTTCTCAGTCAAAGTAAAACAAAGTTTATTAAAGATTCCCCATAATGGGTAGACTCTTAAAGAGCCTAAGTATTTGTGACTCTTGTATTGGAGAAGTGGGCTCAGAACAATCTGACAGACTAAGTCTGCGCTAGATGGAATTTCAGTACCTTCATGGAGGCAAGATGGATCTCATATATACAAAGACTGTGGGAAGGATCTAGGGGTGGTCTAGAGCATGGCTGTGGGGAGGGTCTTGAAAAGGAGTGTAAGGAGGATCTGGACCAGGACTAAGGTCAGACTCCAGGAATGGAACTAAGGGTGGGAAATAGCTGAAGGCTACCTGGAGATGACCAAGGAGGGAGGCTAGGCTAGTTTAAGATTTGGGTGTGGATATTTTGATAGGATCAAGGGTGGGAAGTAGCTGGACAATGGAGGGCTAGGCTAGGTTAAGAGAAATAGAGATTTGGGCCTCAGGCAAATGCCTCATCAAGTGGGAAGACTCATTCAGAGTTCAAGGGGTTTCCCTGAGCCTGTACCCCATCATTTCCACAGTGAAAAGGTAGCTAAGCCATGGAAGTGAAGTCCAGAAGATGGACCACAGCAATAGAAAAAAAATCACCTTCCATGGTATGTGGGGTAGCGGAACCCCAAAAATCCTCCACCCAAGAAAAATCAAAAGTCAGAGGCGTCTTGAGGAAGGAACAGGAAGTTTTATTCTCTCCCCTCCACAATGATATAGAGTTGTTTGTGATGATAATAACTCACATTTTTATAGTACGTATAGTATAGTATTGTATAGTAGGTGTACAAAGTACTTTTTATAAATATTATCTTACTTCATCCTCATTACTCTGGGAGGTAGATGCTATCATTAAGGAAACTGAGGCAGATAGGCTAAGGGACTTAGAGTCACATCAGTTCAATTCAATGAACATTTATTAAGCACCTACTGTGTCTGAGGTCAGATTTGAACTTCAGTCTTTCTGACTCCAGGCTCAGTGCTCTCCACACCAGCTAGCTGACTCTGTGATCTGTTGTGTGTGGTGTGAGCACCTACAGGGATGAAATTATGTACTTCAAGTACTGAAATTATGTACTTTAAGTACTGGAGTAAGGAGAATTTAAGCATTCACAGCCATGACAGGAGAGGATTAGAGAATTACCTCCTCGAATATTGGCAGGGAAATATGATAAATAGTTCAACCTCATTGATCTCAGGTTTAATGTATTGCTGTCAATGAATGTAGAAATCTATTCCATTAGGCAGATTCATTGCCTCAAAAACAAGCTTTGAAACACTCAGTACTGGAGCTCTCTGTAAAATCTGCTTATGATTATTGTTTTTGTGGAGGAGCATGATAGTACAATAGAATGAGTGCTGTGCTAAAGGCCTGGGTTTAAACTTTAGCTCCTATACTAGCCATAAGACTGTTGAGTAAGACACCTAATCTCTCGATTTTCAATTCTTTATCTGGAAATGACAATAATAATTCCTGTAGTATCCACTTCACAGGGCTGTGGAGAGGATCAAATGCATATAAAACATTTTCAACCTTAATGCACTCTATAAATACCAGCCTTTATTGTTGCAAATCAGTAAGTGATCAAGCATTTTGTTAAACACCTGTTATGTATCAGGCACTGGGTTGAGCACTGAGGATACCAAGAAAGGTAAAAGGAGGACATCCCTGCCCTCGAGGAGCTCACAATCTAAAGGGAGGAGATTATATGCAAACAAACTATATACAAACAGCTAAATATAGAGGATAAATTGGAGAAAATTAACTGAGGGAAGGCCCTAATATCAAGGAGCATCAGGAAAGATGGAATTTTAGCTGGGAATTGAAGGAAGGCAGGGAAGGGCATTAATGGGAGTGACCTGCATTCCAGGGATAATATAATCAATCCCAATAAAAAAGAAAACTGAATTATATCAACTACTTTTGTGGTGGAGACAATTAATTCTCTAACCCTCCTAGAGATAAGAGAGTCCTTTGATTTTTCTCAAGGTTTTTATCCAACGGCCTGAGACATTAGCCTCTGTTCCCTTGAGAAACTACTGAATTATTGAAAATACTATGAATCCCTCCAGGGGATGAGCCAGCAAGAGCACTTTTTTCTTTACCAGTACTGCCAAATCCAATAATTAGGGCTTGAAAGCTGAAAGAATTATAACAATAGATCTAACCCATTCTTAGAAAATAGGAGTCATTCCTCCACACCTATATGACACCAATGAAGTACTCAAGGATCTTTAAATGTTATGAACAAGAGTACATGGTCTTTATGCCACTCAGGCAGTGATCTAAAATGAGATGGGCACT
The DNA here is from genome assembly GCA_028627135.1 of Pseudochirops cupreus. Classification (NCBI taxonomy): domain Eukaryota; kingdom Metazoa; phylum Chordata; class Mammalia; order Diprotodontia; family Pseudocheiridae; genus Pseudochirops; species Pseudochirops cupreus. The sequence goes on from CM053581.1 coordinate 445,452,785, forward strand.
TTTGATTATCAAGAGAGCTGATTCAAATGCCCCTGAAAGAATGAGCCCAGCCAATTCAACACACCTTCCCGGTGCTCCCTTGCTAGGCCCATAAAGAGACAAATCGATACTCTTAGCCTCTTAGAGCTGCAAAGGAAGCAGGACTTTTTAGTTCTGTCCAAATCAGCTCCACGCAGATAGATATGGCCTTTGTGTTTCTGGTTTCTTATTTTAAGTGCTAACTAATTGGTCTTTGCTTGACACTTAGCAGTCAAATGACCAGCGTCAGTCTTTGAACACCTGCTGCTCTCTGTTAGCAGCATAATGAATAGAATACTGGACTTGGAGACAGGAACACCAGTGCTTGAATCCAGCTATGGGCAAGTTATTTAATCTGTCTGCCTCAGTTTCCTTGTCTGTAAAATGGGACCTTTCTTCTAGGTTTGTTATGAGGATAAAATGAGATAAGATATGTGAAGTGTTCTGCAAAATGTAAAGCATGATATAAATACTCACAATTATTGAAGAGGTTATCCATAAAGAGGGTTAGGGGTGCTCTGGAGCCCCAAAATACCAACACGCCGGGTCCTGCCGAAAGAATTAGACTCAAGTCTTCTCTCAGCCAAAGAAAAGTAAAGTTTATTGAAAGTTCATTAAAGTTCACCATATGGGGTAGATTCTTAAGGAGCCTAGGTATCTGTGACGCTTGCATTGGGCAAGCAGAATAGAATAAGTCTGTGCTAGGTCGTTCTAGGGTGCTCTCACACCAGATGGAGGGAAGGTGGGGTTTTATGTACAGAGGAATCTAGGAGTGGTCTAGAGGAGGAGTTTGGGGAGGGTCTTCAGGAGTCAGATGAGGTCAGACTCCAGTAATGAGTGATTAAGAGTGGGAAGTTGCTGGAGGCTACCTGGAGACCACAGACAATGGTGGGCCAGGCCAGTTCAAGGGTGGACGGGGAGGATCAAGGGTGGGAAATTGCTGGACAAGAGGCCTACCTAAAGACTTGGACAGAGCCACAACTTAAGGCCCATGGCCTCAGCCAAATGCCTTCCCTGAGAAGATTCAAGGAGAGCTCAAGGGAGCTCCCAGAGCCTGCACCTCATCATTATTACTATAGCGGAATTTTGGTAAAGCATAAAAACAATTGCAACTGAAATATAGCAACTGTTTATAAAAACAAAAGACCCAAACTCTTGATTCGGTTAATTGATTTTGCTCTCATTTTGTTAGTGAGTAGAAAATATATTCAAAAGATAAGAAGCTTCTTCATCAAACATGAGAAGAGATTTTCTCTTTCCATTCTTTAAATTAGTTGACAATTCTGTGGCACGTGGAGAACACGTTCCATTTGAGAAAGCATTATCTGAAATGTTACTTATTTCAACAGAAGTTTCAATAATTATGCTGCATCACTCTGGAAATCATTAGACATTTCACCAAGTAAGGAAGCTTATTATCACTGTTTCTTCATGAATTATTAAATCAATAAGACGAGTCACACTTCGTGTGTCAGTGCAGTGTTAGGATGATGTGAATGCAATTCATTGATTTAAAAAAATGTTGTCATTTATTTTTAGCTTTCTTTTCTTTTTAAATTTTGAGTTCCAACTTCTCTCCCTGTCAGCCATCCCCCACCCCCTGAGAAGGCAAGCAAAATTATATCAATAATGCATGTGAAATAATGCAAAACATATTTCCATATTAGCCATATCATTGAAAAAGCAAAAAAGAAAGTGAGAAAATTTAACTTAATTTGTACTCAGAGTTCATCCCTTCTCTTTCTGAAGTTGGATAGTATTTTTCCTCATGAGTCCTTCACAATTGTCTTGGATCCTTGTATTGATCAGAGTAGCCAATTCTTTCACGGTTGATCCTCATCACAATGTTGCTGTTACTATGTACAAGGATCTCTCGGTTCTTCTCACTTCACTTTAACTAAGTTTATGTAGGTCTTAACATGTTTTTCTGAACACCTTCATTACCCCCTTCCACTCCCCAGTCAATTCTTATAGCAAGCACAATAGTATTCCATCACAGTCATATCCTACAACTTGTTTAGCCATTCCCCAATGAATATGCCTACCATTTCCATTTTTTTTGCCACCACAAAAAAACCTGCTATAAATATTTCTGTACATACGTGTTCATCTTTTTCTTTGATCTCTCTTGGGGTATTGAATGCAATTCATTGATGTAAAAGTCAACTTATCACTGATAAAATCTGCTGGAGATAAAATTCAGAGATAAGTTATGGTAGGGAAAGATGCAATAAAGGATGCCAAACAATCTGGTCATTTTGCCTTGTTTAAAATGAAATGAAGTTTCTAAATGTGTAATGTAGAATATTTTAAAATAAGCAAGATGCCCTTAGAAAAAGGATTATTATTAAGAAAAAGGTATAGTACAAAAACATAAGTAACTCAAAATAAAATAATGTTTCACAGCACGCCTTAATGCTTATGTTTCTATTGCTTAAGACATTTTTCCATGGTTTGTCTTATTTTGAAGTAGATTTTGTGAGATGAGGGAGGTTGCCAAGTTGTATAAAATGTATATACCTATATACAATATCTCATAGTCATGGGAGACTTATAGAAAAAAATATATATATATAGTTGCAGTTGGTTAATTAGTTTTTCAGAATATGACAGGGAAAAGGTCCAAAGAGAGCCTATGAGGATGATGTGGAAGTCTTTAAAAAATGCGTTTTTGTTGATATATTTTGTTTTTATATTATCTACATTTTCCACTGTTTCCCTCTCTCCATCTCCTCTCAGAGGAAAAAAAAAAACCATGCTCACCCAAACTATCCAATATATTGAAAAAGTCTGCCATTATATGTAGTCAACAAATCCACAAGCATTCATTAAGAACCTGCTACCTGCGAAGCATTGTGCTAAATTCTGGGGATGCAAAGAATGGTAAAAGCCCTGACTGTGCTCAAGAAGCTGATGCTCTAATTCCACACCTATAATCCCCCACATTCGCTAAGGAGTGGGATCTGGGTTTTCTGATACGTCTCCCTTGAGGCCAAGCTGGGCCATTGCTGTTTCACACCACTCAGTTTCAATTGCTTAGTTGTTACTATTCCTTCCATTTATATCGTCGGTTTTGGCATACTCTATTCCTGGTTCTGCTTATGTCACTTTGCATTGGTTCATATAAATCTACGCTCCTCTGTATTCATCATCATTTATTGCAGCACAGTAATATTCCATTACATTCATGTAGTGCAGCTTGTTTGTTCATTCCCCAATTAATGGACACCCACTTTGTTTCTAGTTGTTTACTACTGAAAAAATGCTGCTATACATATTTTGGTGTATCTAGGGCCTTTCCTTTAGTCATTGAAGAGGACTGATTTTTATTGTGGCTGACACATTGGTTACTATGGTTGCTTTCTAACACATAATGAGGCTTAGCTAACTCTGATGTATGGCAAAGGTGAGAGCAATGCATCCATTTTTAATGACATGTCTCCTTTAGAATTAACGCACAGGAGATTGTTTTTTTAATATACCAGTAAATGTCAGTTTTGAATCAACAATACCTAAGCTGAGGGCAATATGAAGTATATTTAATGTGTCTTGACAGTCATTAAGAGGCTATTAGAGAACTGGCTATGAGATCATTATTTGTTTTTGCTTTTTTTTTGGAGAGGGGATGGCAAGGTAATTGGGGTTAAGTGACTTGACCAAGGTCACACAGCTTAGCAACACATTAAGTGTCTGAGGCCGAATTTGAACTAAGGTCCTCCCAACTTCAGGGCTGGTGCTCTATTCATGGTGCAACCTAGCTGCCCGAGTCCATTATTTGTATAAACCAATTCATATTTATAGCTTATTATAACAACCCTGGACTGTCACAAGCTCAGGTTTTAAGGTGGCTTCCTCCCAAGAGGCTTTCTTGATAGGATAAATGATAGCTAATGATAAGCTTCTTCCCCAAATATTATCAAGTTAGGTGGTCAGTCAGAGCTGGCCTTTTAAACTGTATAATTTGCAATGACAGAAAACAGCCATGATTAAATGATTTTCACTGGTCTAGGAAGCTGAGTCACCAGGATTCAAGAGTCTCATCAAACCTCAGTTTCTGTTTTCTTAAAAGAGAGAATTTTTTTTTAACGGTACATATGGAAAGAACCAGGCTGATTTTTAAAAATTGTATTTTAAAAAATGAGATAGGACATGACTTATTGTCATGTTAGATACATACAAAAGAAGCATTTAGGTTTTGTGAAGATAAGCAAATTTTCACCCAATCCATAGACATAAAATCAGATTTTATTCCTCATACATACAAAGATTATTTCCTAGTCTAAAAAAAGTCTTTGTCACAATAATTAACATACATACCAATCAAAAGCCATTTGATGAAGTTTTCAGAAGGAAACAGAAAGGTTTTTGTAAATGAGACTCTACAGTAGAACACTTCCTTAGTCACACAGTCGACTGGAATGTATAGAGAATACAAAATGTCAGTGCATTTATCATTCAATGACTGTCAAAAAAAAAAAGAAATTTATGTTAGAGTGAAACGCCCCCTTAATTACTTACGGCAAGGTATGTTCATGTGTATGTCAAATCCATGACAGTTCTTTTAAATATGTAGATATGGAAACAACGATGGAGCATAGTAAATAGAATTTTGATCTGTAGGCAGAAAAACCTGAGTTCAAATTTGGCCACAGAAACTTTCCAACTCTGAGCCTGAGAAAGTCATCTGAGCTCTATTTGCCTCTGTTTTCTCATCTGGAAAACGAAGATATAATAGTACCTTCCTCCTAGGGCTGCATGAGGACAAAATGAGATAACATTTGTAAAGCACTGTAACAACAGCTGTTAGTAATATAATATAATAATTATGCTATTAATAATAGCACTCTAATAAATAATTTAGCAGAAAGTGAAAATGCTCCAGCTTGTGGGTGACATTTGTTGATTGCATCGAGCCCCAAAATATTACAGAATATCATTACTGCAGAATGTAACTCAAAAAGTTTCTACTTAAGCATATATACAGGGGAAAAAAAAGTGAATGAAAAATGCTTATTGCCCAGACTAGGATATGATGAAAGATGAACAAACCATAGAACTATTCTATCATTAAATATTTACTGTACAGACACTGCATGCCCATTAAATAGGACCCAAAATTGAATAGGAGGTATATAGCAAACTGGATTGCCTTTGAGAAACCATGCAGTGCTTAAAAAAAAATAATACACATAATAAATAAATAAATATTTTTAAAATTACAAATGATTCATTTTAACATACATTTTTTAAAATTGTGAATTCCAAATTCTTTCCCTCTCTCTAGCCCATTCGCCACTCACTAAGAAGGCAAGCAATAGATTTACGAAGCCTGGCGAAACATATTTCCATATTAACCACGTTTCAAAAAACAAAAGGTAAGAAAAATAAAGAAAGTGAAAAAAATATGCCTCAATCTTTACTCAGAATTCACCAGTTCTCTCTTCAGATGGAGACAGCATTTATCTTCTTGAGCCCTTTGAAATTGTCATGAGTCATTGAATTGATTGCAATAGCTAAGTCTTTCACAGTTAATCCTCCTTCAGCATTACTGTTACTGTGTAAAACTCTTGGTTCTGCTCACTTCACTTCATGAAGTGCTTTCAATAAGTCTAAGCTTCTCTCTGAAAACAAATGCCAGGAGCCTGCAAGTATAGCCACCAGCTTGCTAGTTACTTCTCTCTAACATTTCCTTAGTCATAACTTCTCTTGCCCTATGAGTCAAGTCGCCTCATCATTAGATAGTTTTAATTTGCATATAATTATTAGAGATGAGAGAAAAGAGTGAATTAAGTTCTGCCCTCTGACACTAAAGAGAACAAGTCACTAATCACTTTTCTCCCTTCTCCTTATGTCCTCCTTTGCATTAAAGTGACTATTTATCCAAGTCTATGCCAACTCGGTTTGGAGGATCATATCAAGTCCTGAATATAATTATTTTATCTCTATATCCTCTGTATTATGTGTTGGTATAGAAACCACGATTATTTTCACGGTGGTCTTTTGGCTTGTTCTTGTGACAAGCGCCCAAAAGTCAGATGATCAAGTGTTCCATGAAATTATGTTTCTGGTTGTCTTCAGACACATGAAGAGACATTCATTGTGCCAATTCCTTTGTTCATCTATCCAAAGAGAACATGTGAGTCAAACTTCCATTTAGCTGAGATTCCTTTTGTCTTTTGCCTTTATTTACTTTGAGAAAAATCAATATTGATATGGCTCAATTTTTCCAATAGATGATTCCCACAAAGATGTATTACATTTTAAAAATGCATGTGTACAGGGTCTTTGATTTCACTGGGAAGAGGAACTCATGATTCAAGAAATTCCTTCAGGGGGAAATTATCTTTAACCTCCAGTCTTAAAAGTCACCTGGGGGCACTGTGAAGCTCAATGATGTGCCTGGGCTCATTGTGCTAATGCGTATAAGAAGTAGCCTTGAATCCAAGAATACAGTGAATATCCAGAGTGAGGAGGCCTCTGTGATATGGTAGAGAAATTGCAGAGTTAGGAGTAGAGTTCAAAGAAGAATGACGAGGGTGACCTGATCATTTTACTTAAAATAGAGGTTTTGGAAGGAAAAAAATAATCAAAGGAAAGGAGTACAGGAGTAGAAATTATTTGTCCAAGGTCACCAGTACTAAGTTTCAGAGTCAGAATTTGAATCCAGGACCTTTACTCCCCAGCAGTGCTCTTTCCTGTTTCCAACGCTATTTCTGTTTCAACACTAACCTAGCAACTTCTTTTTTCCCTGTCATGTTGCAAATGTTAGAATACTCAATAGTACATAAAGTAGAATTGGTAAGACTGCACAGCTTTGTTTTGAAGTCATGATCAGAAAAGAACAAGAGATAACAGGACACAGTGTTCCACTGATAACTAGAAAACGTGAAAAGACCTAAAGAAAAGTCTTCAGTATTTTGATTGGGTTCTCTTTAGATCTATGGGAAAAGATGGGCAAGAATTGCCCAGAATGACAGGGTCCCCCAGGTCAAACCACTGTGGGAAACACAGTCCATGCTGTGCCCCCTAAGCAATGACAATTCATTTGAATCTCTGAAAACTTTAGGTCTGAGGAATTTTTCCACGGACTAAAGTTATAAGACAAAGCGTCTGAACAAAAAAAATAAACTAATAAATTAAAAGAGAAAGTCCTTCACAGGTAGAGGTAATAGAGAGAATTCTTTCAACTGATCATGTATAAGACTGATTATATGTGGAAAGATTTTTCACTTTCTCCTATAGATTTAGAGTGGATCATAGCTTGAAAGAATGAAAAAACATAAATGCTTTAACAATTTTCTGCATGTACTTGGACTAATCCTTAATTTGCACCCTTCTTTAAATCCCCATCCTTTGAAAGTATTTGCTGACATCCATCAACTAAATGGAAGGTTCTTGCTAAATTGACCAACTCTAGACTTTCATTTCTTTAAAGGCAGGGCAATTGGGGTTAAGTGACTTGCCCAAGGTCACGGGCTAGTAAGTGTTAAATGGCTGAGGCCAGATTTGAACTCAGGTCCTCCTGACTCCAGGGCTGGTGCTCTATTCACTGTGTCACCTAGCCACCCCTAGACTTTCATTTCTTTTGGGATGGAATAGAGCTGTTTCTCCACTGGCGACTAGAGCTTGGTATTTTAAAGAAAAAAAAATATATTTTTTAAGTGGAGCCACAACTCAATCTATCATATTTGTAGAATTATTTTGGGGGGGGAGAGGGGGAGGAACCAGACCTCTAATTTAATTAGTGTTAGGAACTGCCAATAAGAAAACTCCCTCTAGAAATGATCAGTACCTATTCTGTGATTTATAGTCTTAGAGAATTGCCACGGGGCATTGAGAGGTTAAGTGATATACTGGAGCTCACACTTTCAGAGGGATGGAGTTCTGATCCCATCTCTGATACAATCTGTGTGATCTTAGGCAAGACATTGCATGTCCGTGGGTCTCACCTTCCTTAACTATACAATAAGAGGGTGGCTTCTGAGGGTTCCTTGATGCTTTCTGATCTTACATATGATCCCATTTGACACCAGCCCTTCTCAACGCTAAGGATCGTCCCCTAAGAGATGAGGTCAGACTCCTGGTGGTCTAGTGGCTAGCATCTCCACTGCCCGGGTTCGATTCCTGGTCAGGGAACCATAAAAATGATGTAGTGTAGGGTTAGGGTTGCTCTGGAGACCCCAAAATACCAACAAGCCAGGTTCTGCTGAAAGAATTTGACTTAAGTCTTCTCTCAGCCAAAAAAAAAGCAAAGTTTATTAAAAGTTCATTAAAAGTTTTCCATATTGGGTAGACTCTTAAGGAGCCTAGGTATCTGTAAGGCTTGCATTGGGCCGGCAGGCCAGAATCATCTGACACAGAGTAAGTCTGTGTCAGGGTAAGTCTGTGCTAAGTCATTCTATGGCTAGGTCATTCTATGGTGCTCTCACACCACATGGAGGGAAGATGGGATGGCAAGTACAGAAAGGTTGTGGGAGGAATCTAGGGGTGGTCTAAAGGAGGAGTTTGGGAAGGGTTTTCAGGAGAAGTCAGATGAAGTCAGATTCCAGTAATGAGTTTGGGGAGGGTCTTCAGTAGTCAGATGAGGTCAGACTCCAGTAATGAGTGATTAAGGGTAGGAAGTTGCTGGAGGCTACCTGGAGACTACAGACAACGGTGGGCTAGGACAGTTCAAGGGTGGGAAATGAGGATCCAGGGTGGGAAATTGCTGGACAAGAGGGCTAGCTAAAGTCTTGGTCAAAGCCACAATGAAAGGCCTATGGCTTCCAGAGCCCGTACCTCATCACTAACCACTTTGTCATCCTGCCTCTCAGTGGCTCAGAATGGCATATACATCCGTATAAGATTGGATAACTAAAGGAAACTCTGAACAGTGGTAAGCAACATCTTGACCATAGTAAGTTGTTGAACAAATATTTGTTGAATTGAACAACTAAAACTCATAAATAAAGAGTTTGAAGTATACACAAAAATAACAATAATTTTTTTAGCTGGCATATAGAGCCAATATAGAAGTTTAGACTTTTGAGTCTTAAGAAATATAATGAGAACATGAACTAAATAAGTTTATTACATGGGGGTGCAAGTTCCTAAAAGTAGGTAGTTTTTATGATTGCAAAATGATTGGACTCCTAAATCCTTTCTGGCACTAAACCTGTCCTATCAGGTTTTATCAACACTTTTGCCTTGTTTTCATCTGGTTCATAAATAGTGACAACACAGACAGTCACTTGACTTAAGTCACTTAGGTGGTGAACATAGCCCAAAAGTTATACTTTTTTTTCATCCCTTCCTCTGTCCCCCTCCATTAGCCATCCATCAGTCAATCAACAAGCATTTATGAGTCTACCAGCACCATGCCAGGAAACTGAATCATTTTCATTTGAATTGTCTTAGGAAGATTCTGAATATCACTTGATAGGATAAGGTACCAGACACTGAGGTCCTTACTCAACTGAATTGCCAAGCATTCAAACTCTGCTTCAGAGAGCATGACCGCGCTGGGCTGGCCACATTGGTGTTTAAATGCAAAACTTATGCTTGCCAAAAAAGATTGTTTTATGGAGAAGTCACAAAGGGCTGAGCGTTCACATGGTAGTCAGAAGAAGCGATACAAGGACACTCCCAAGATCTCACCCAAGAACTTTGGAACTGATTATGTGACATGGGAGACACTGGCACAGGAACGCTCAGCATGGCATGCCCACATCAGAGAAGGTGCTGTGCTCTATGAGCAAAGCAGAATTGAAGCAGCTCAAAGGAAATTCAGGATGCACAGATTTGGAGATTCCACCCCAAATGTGCACACAGACTATTCATGCCTGAAATGTGGTAGAGCATTCTGAGCTCCTATTGGTCTGATCAGCCACAGTCAGACACATTGAAGCTTAACTTCAGCATGGTGATGTTGATTTGGTCCTCTGGGAGAAGGAAGGACAACAACCAATCAACCGTGAGTACATTCCCGGAACAAGGAGCTGGGAGCTGTGGATACATATACAGAGAATGCAACTCTCCCTACTCACCAGGACCTTGCTTTCTAATGATGGAAACAACCTATATATACATACGACATCAATATCAAATTAGGACATTTAATGTAGAAAGGGGCCACTGTGTAAAGTGCTGAAAGAGAAAGTTTAAAAGAGAAGCCCCAAAATGATCAGTCCTAATTGCTATTGAAAAAAAAAAAGATTAAACCTACTATTGCATTAGAATGGGGCAGTCTAGATGAAATTCTCTGTATAGGTGCAGATCAGCACCTGATCTGCAACTTATGGATTCAGAGAGTAACCTGGGAATCCTAAGGGGTTAAGTGAGTCATTCTCAGTCAGGGATAGGACTTGAATCCAAATCTTCCCAGCTCTGAGGCCAGTTTTCAATTCACCTCACATGGCTGCTTCTTATTCACCAATTATTTAGATTAAAGGTAGATAATAAATCGATACTTCAGTGCATATTTTGTGTAAATGAATATCAATGAAACCACCAACCCCCTTTCTGTCTTTACAAATTCAAACATTTCATTACTAGACCAAGGGTTCTTAACTCTTGTTGTGGCATAGTTCCTTTTGCCAAACTGATTAAGTGTCGACCCCTTCTCAGAATAATGTTTTTAAAGTAATGGCAGGAATTGCTAACTTTCAGTTTTTAAATTATTTTTTAGTTTTTCTTTAGTTTTGGTTGCCTTACCCTGAACCCTGTCTGCAGACCGTGTGTGTGTGTGTGTGTGTGTGTGTGTGTGTGTGTGTGTGTGTGGTGTGTGTGTGTGTGTGTGTGGAGGGGAAGGGGAATAATTCTATGGACCTCAGTTTAAGAATCAGATCAGTAAAGAGTATTCTTTCTTGGCAGTTCCAGATATTACCCACTTTTTGTTCTTTTTCTTCTCTTCCATCTCCTATCACTAATATTGAACCCTTTTGAAACCGATTTCACTCTTCTACATCTCTTAGGCTAATACAACAGACAGGATGAAATATAAGTCAGATATACTTCACTCTCTCCAGCAAGTTCATGCACTGTCTCTGGGAGCTTTCTGTCTCATCTTGTTTATCCTATCCAAACCGTGATTTGCCACAAAAGGAGTATGTCTTTGCCCCTAGTTGGCCCTCAATAAATGATAAATAGTATTAAGAGATTTGACTAGACAAAAGCAATTACATGAGTACATGTAAAACCAGATTATTTAGGACAAAAGGCTTAATGGAAATTGTTATTCAGCTTTCCAGAAGATGAAAATGGAAAACTGTGTTGATACCTGCTAAATATCTCAAGACAATTATTCCATTTTTTGGTTTTGCTTTTCCTTATATGCTTCTTAGAATTTGACAATGACCTTATAAAAACAGAGTCTAAAGCCATTGAATAGAGGTTTGTACAAAGGATAATTCTTATAGTTCTTCCATTTTCAGAATTGGCAAATTTTGCTTCACTTTTTATTGACGTCTTTTGCTTTTACATTATATTCATTTTCTAATATCTCCTCTATCTGATCCAGAGAGCCATTCCTATAATAAAAAATAAGAGGGAACAAAGGCAGTTCAGCAAAACTGACTAAGATGCCAACACATTCAACTTTACACAAGGGTAGCTTTGAAACTTCCCATTTAACTCTGATACTTTAGGTAAGAACACTTTTTAGTTAAATCAATAATTAATACGAAGTGTGAGCAAGGCCTGTACATCTCCTTGAACCAATCAAAGTCAATTTGTAGAAGACTGGTCAGGCCTAAACAAATTATATATAGCTAGGTCTGGATTAGCTCAAATAATGAATCTCCTATAATGGTCACATGCATTCAAATACGAATTTGTACTATTAGAATTTATAATTATATAAAATATATGAAGTTATAATTATGTAATACATAATTATTTAAAATTTGTTTCAGCCACATAGAAATAGGTAGTATGAATTTGAATAATGCCACTATTTCAGGGGATCCATTAATCTCTTTAATTAGGACCTAACTATAAAAGGAAAAGGCCAATCTCTGAATCAAAGTGAGAGATTCAAGAAGTTGGAACAAGCATGGAGTTTTGAGTATATCCTTTTGAAACAAAGGGAAGACTGAACTATAGGAGAGAAGGAAGATATTTTAGGGAATCATTACTTTCACAGGCATCTCAGAATAAAGGAACTAAATTGAGAAAAGTTCCAAGGAAAAGTTGGCTCTTTACCCAACTTCTCCTCTAGATGCCTGTATAGACATAGACACTATAATACAATTTGCTATTTAATTACTAAAATATTTCCAGTAAACTGAATTTTGCCTTAGCCAGAGCCTAATATAGGAGGGAGTGAGAAAGAGAGAGAGACAGAGAGAGAGCGAGAGAAAGAGAGAGAGAGAGAGAGAGAGAGATCTAAGGTGAGGCAGAGAATCATACCTTTACCTAGGTGGTTGGAATTTTCTTAACTGGGAGCTCAGAGCTATAGTAACTGAGCTGAGAAGTTTTCCCTTAAATTAGTCAGTCAAAAAGCATTTATTAGCTGCTTAGCCCATGCCAGGCACTGTATTAAGTATCAATAATACAAATACCAGCCTTCAAGGAGTTCATATTCTAGTGGGGATAACAGCACATGCAAAGAAGTTGAAAGGAGGAGGGAGAGAAAGGACCTCTGTGGACTAATCATTGCTAGCTAAAGCATAAATATTTCTGCAAATTTATGCTACACTGTTCATTTCATGAATTTGTAATCATTGGGGATGATTAAAATGTTCATGATTAATGTTGTTATGGGAACATATTCATTTGAGGTTATCTCCATGTGAAGTCATTTTTGAGTGACACAGAATACAGCAAACTAAAGATAGAATCTTTGACCTAAAGTCTTATTACTGCTAAATATTATGCTAGATACATAAATGTAGGGTTACATTGTCAGCCACAAATACATAATAAAGGCAGTAATATGACTAGGAAGGAGGAAGAAAAAAGCCTTGCTCCCTTGGTTTAATATTTGTTCCTATGTCTTTCACTCTTACATTCATTTTCATGGGAGCAAGAAATAATTTTGAGGTAGAAAAACTGGAGATTGCTGGAACTAGAAAG
>CM053581.1:445465955-445478051 GCA_028627135.1 Pseudochirops cupreus
GCATCAGTTTGTATAAGCCTCTCCAGGGGAATATGAAGACCCTCTCCTCCCCATTTCTTATAGCACAATAGTATTCCATTACATTCATATACTACAACTTGTTTAGCCATTCCCCAATTGATGGGCATCCCCTTAATTTCCAGTTTTTTGCCATCACATAGAGAGCTGCAATAAATATTTTTGTTCATATGGGTCTTCCTTTGGGTCTTCTTTCTAAGAAGATTCTAAGATCAGCACTCTATCCACTGTATCACCTAGCTGCCTCATGCTGACTGATGGAGTTTAACAACTAGATATTAAATAGGGAGCCTCAAAGTATTTCTGACCCTAAATTAGAGTGAAGTTTCTGATAGAGACTGTGACTTTACTGAGCAGGAAGATTTAAACTAATTGACATTAGCTAATTGGAATTATCTCAAAGAGTTTGGTACCTGGGGCAAGAAATCTTCCTTTAGAAAAGAAATATTTATTTGGGTCAGGAATCTGAGAATAGGCAGATAGACCTATGAGATGAAAATTCGTATAAGACTTTCTCCCTAATCTGGTGGCTATGTTAGTGCTTTGTTTTCCTAAAAGAACTGTATGTTTAACCCAGGGTTTCAAGCTAAAGTGAATTACAGAGTAACTCTTCCTCTTATCAAGAAGCATTGGCATCTTATCTGGGAACTTCAATCAAAAGAAGAAATTGGAAGTGGAAAGAAAATCTACAACCTTCTACTTAGTGGAGTTGGGCCTGGTAGAAACAAATGTTGGCCAGTACTGATGGGGCCAATAGAGCACCATTGAGTAGGGCACATTCAGTATCATCAGGGAGCACTGCAAGGTGGAAACCCATTAAACCAGTATTCCTACAAGCCAAGTAGAGAGCCCATGCTCACTAGAATTTACATGTCTGGCAGAAACCATACTCTAAGACCAGAGTTCAAGTCTAAAAAAAGTAGCATTATGAGTTTATCAGAAGGCAATAGCAACCATGGTGGTGTCAGAAGCATTAGTGACAATACTTAATACCAAAATTAGCAGTCTTAAGTGAGGATAGAGGCTGATTGTGAGTGGTAGGCTTGGGTATTACACTTTCTTCCAAAGTCATAATTATCCAATTTTAACAAGCAGGTGTCATTTTTCAAAACTGTCAAAAGTTATTAGTTTTCTTATTGTACTTGTTGAGAAGTAAATATAAATATTTTAATGGGAGCTGGTGAGCTATTATTTTAGAAGAAAATTGAAAGGATTGTTGTCTCAATTTTCTTCCAAAAAGATGTCTCAGCAAAGTACATGTATAACAAACCTTAATACCAAATTAACAGTCTTACATGAAGATAGAAAAGTAGCTAGGGGTTATAGTAGATAGCATGCCTGGCCTGGAGTCAGGAAGACCTGAGTTCAAGTCTGGCCTCAAACACTTACTATCTGTGTGAGCCTGAGCATGTCACTTAGTCCTGTTTACTTCAGTTTCTGAATCTGTAAAATGAGCTGGAGAATGAAATGGCAAACCACTCTAGTATCTTTGCCAAGAAAACCCCAAATAGGGTCACAAAGAGTTGGTCACAACTAACACGACTCAACAACATGAGAATAGCGGCTGATTGTAGCTGATGGGCCTGAGTGTTACACTCAGTCCCAAAGTCAAAGTTATCCAATTTTAACAAGCAGATATTTTCTAAAACTGCCATAAATCATTATTTTTCTTATTGTGCTGGTTAAGAAGTAAATGTAAATGTTTTACTGGGAGCTTTTAAAATGTCATGCTGGTCCCATTCTAATTTTCAAGGGGTCATTTTCTTCCCTAAGATTCTGGATCTCCTTTTCCAGTAGGTTGACTTTCTTTTTGTAATATTCTTTTTCTTGGATTGTTCTTACTCTTATTGGACTTAAAGTTGGTTTTTTTTAGATCTATGAATTCTTTTTGGGCTGGTAACCATTTGATGTTACTCTTTGGGGTAGAAGAGGCTTTTTTTTTACTTCAGTAGCCTCCTCTGAAGATGAACTCCAGTCTTTCCCATAGTAACTGTCTGTATTTAGTTTCTTTCTCCTTTGCCTGTTTTTTTTTTTTAAGTTTTAGCAGCTTATTATTGTAATCACCTCTAATCCTGTAGTGTGGGGGATGGTACCTCTGGTCTCAGGTCCTTCTTGCTGTTATTTTTTTTTAACTTTGTCCTGGACTCAACCTTTGCACTTCTTTCCCCCTCCATAGCTAGGGCTCCCCAAAACACTATGCTGGAAATGCTCTTCCTCTCTAAGGACCCTTCAGTGGTAGTGAGCCCCCAAAATAGGAGATATAGCTATTCTTGCTTTTAGTAAGTCAATGTGAGAAAGTCCGCAGCATTATCTTTAGGTTAGTGGATAAAGACAAAAACTCATATTCCTTGCTTGAACTTAGCATTACACATCTGCTCACAAGAGGCTCATTCATTCATTCATTCACTGTTTGTTATTTGTTCTTGAAGAGGACCATGAAATTAGGAAGGTGATGTTATGACTTGCAAGTGAATTGTATTTAAGCGAGGCAGGGTTATTCTAAGTCATCACTTTCACCTCTGGTGGGTCCAGTGGCAAGACATAGATCAGGACAACTGGCAATGGTCCCAGGTGCAGTAGGAAACCTTGGCCTTTTTAAGCTAAGGTCTTTTCCAGATCTCACTTTGACTGAGGCAATGCCCATTCAGTGATTAAGGCTAGATAAGAAATCAAGCAAAGAATGACCTCTTTTATCTAGTAAAAAACAAAAACAAACAAACAAAGAAACCAGCGTGGGAAGGGAAGACCTTCAGGGTTTCTGGAAAGAACAGAAACAACTGCTAACCTAACCCTCAGAGCCCAAACAATGACCAAGTGGGACTAGGATTGGACCTATTTTTGATTAATCGAGAGTCAGAGTAATTTGGGTTTAAGGTATGCTCCTTAAAAGAAAGATATCTAATCCATAAAGCCCAAAATATCTCACAAGGTTGTAATGATCAAAATTTATATTCCTTTGGGCAGAGGACCTGAAAATAAGGGTTTGATTCTTTACATGGACAGAGGGAGTGGAGGGAAAGAAGGAAGGAAGGAAAGAAAGAAGGAAGGAAGGAAGGAAGGAAAGAAGGAAGAAAAGAAGGAGCTGTATTGCCCAACTGGAACTGGAGAGTTGGTCCCTAGTGTGGCAGCTGCTACTACTCACAGATTGTTGTTTGTCATTCATTCTTGAAGAGGACCATGTCATCAGGAAGGTGATGCCATGACCTTCAAGTGAATTGGATTCAAGTGAGAGAGAGCTATGCAAAGTCACCAGCTTTACTTTCTCCTCTTGACTCCTCAGGGTCCAGTGGCAAAATATACATCAAGACAAATGGAGATGGCCTCACACATAGGAGGCTATACTGTTTGTATAGTTACGTAGCTTTTGCTTCCACAAAATCTTATTCAAATAGGACAGCTCCACCTCTAAAGTCCACAACCTATCACATGCAATATGGTGCTCTTCCCCCACCTCCAAACCATCAGTAAATCTATAGCTTGATGTTGTTCTGTCTGTATATCAGTGAATCCTACTAATATTGTTTTCTGCTTGCCTATCTAATTGCTACTCACCATAGCCTGATGAAAAGTATTCAACTTTCACTCTGAGATAAAAGGGTCCTGCCCAAACACCACTTAATGGTTATTTTTTGGACCCTCCAGTGGGGTACACTGGAGCTACATGGAAACAAAGACGTTCCATGCAATCCTTGGTGAGTCTCCATTTTCTGAAAAACCCCGGACCCGTCATCAGAACTGCCCCATGTACCAGGCCATCTCTGAGTGATTGCAAGTATGGAGTTTCTTGAAAATCTGGAACAATGACAATATAGGATCAAAAACCTTTTAAGAATTTTCTCCAAAAAGCTTCAGAATGGTCACCAGAACAGCCACATGTATTGTGCCATTGCTGAGCCAGCTGCATCAATAGGGTTTCCTCTGGACAGTGTCACTACAGGTTCAAAAACCTCCTATGAAGTTACCAGAAAGCTAAAAGCAGCTAGCCCCCAGGGATTGGCCCCTTTTATGAAGAGCTAGACACTCATGCATGCGTGAGCAGTTCTCAGATGTATCCACCTCCCAGAAAAGCCGGGAGGGACAGATGCTAAAGAACAAGACCAAAGGGTCTAGAGACAGGAGGAGGAGGAAGAAGTAGCTAGAGAGGATGGGTGCAGTGATGTGTCAACCCAGCATTTTAAGACCCTTGATACTGAAGCTCCATTTTAAAGCTGCACAAAGGGTGAAAACAGAGAACAGAATTCAAAGCAAGAAGTTTCTGAGGAACTGCACAAGACATTATCAAAACATTTTGAAGAAGATGGTCACCAACCTGTTGGGGGAAGACAGGATAAATATGAATCACCAAGACAGTGTGAAAGTCCCTCAGAGAAACAGAGAGGGAAATGTGGTTCTGAAGAGGATTTAGAAAAATTAATAGATCATCAAGGACTGTACCTAGCAGAAAAACCCTACAAATGTAATGCATGTGTGAAAAGTTTCAGTCAGAGCTCTCATTTTACTTCACATCAGTGAATCTGCACAGGTGAAAAATCATACAAATGTGGGTAAAGCTTTAGTGACCTTTCAACCCTCAATACTTATCAGAGAATCCATACTGAAGAGAAACCATACAAATGCCTTGAGTGCAGAAAAAGCCTTAGAGATCTTTTAATCAGAGAATCCACACAGGAGAAAAACCCTATAAATGTAGTGAGTGTTGGAAAAGCTTCAACCAGAGTTCAAATCTTATTAAACATCAGAGAACCTACATGGGAGAAAATACTGACAGATACAATGAGCATGGGGAAAGCTTCTCTAACAGTCCATCTTTAAGGGCACATTTGACAAACCACATGGGGGAGAAGATTTCTGAGCATCTTGAAGGAGAAAACAATTTCAGTGTGAGCTTAATTTGTTTGGGGCCCCAAAGAGCTGACTCTGGAGAAAAACCCTTCAAATGTCTTGAATGTGCAAGAAGCTTCGGCAAGAACTCAGTCCTTATTAGTCACCAAAGAATCCATACAGGACAGAAACCTTATGAATGTTCAGAATGTGGGAAAAGCTTCAATAAGAGCACTCTTACTAACCATCAAAGAGTCCACACAGGTGAGAAACCATATAAATGTGTTGATTGTGGGAAATATTTCAGTCAATGTTCAAGCTCATTGGAGAGTTCACGCAGGAGAGAAACTGTATAAATGTCTGGAGTACAGGAAAAACTTCCATGATCTTCCAACCTTATCACTCACCACAGAATTCGCACAGGAGAGAAATTGTATAGGTGTGGTGAATGTGGAAAATGTTTCAACCAGAGGTCAAGCCTTATTATACACCAGAGAATCCACACTGGAGATAAACCCTTCAACTGTACTGAGTGTGGGAAAGACTTCAACAATAGTTCACACTTTAGTGCCTACTGGAGAGCACACACTGGGCATAAAGTTGTGTAGGAGAGAAAAACCAAGTGTTTATTTTAATTTTCAGGCATCATATAGATATACTTGCTAGAAGGTTTTTTGGTTTTTTTTTAAGCTTTAGGCGTAGTTCATCCCAGGGAAACAATACTGGTGTAAAGCCAAGCAACTTGGATGTGAATTGGAAAATTCTCAAGAGTTGAATATTAAAACATTTCACAAAAACAATTTGTTTTTGTGTTGGAATCCTCTATCCCCACCCCAGATACACATATTCTTTAAGTCAGCCTTACCTAATGAAAAATGTTGGAGTTAAGCAAGTAACTTTGCAAATCTAGACATGAATTTTTCGTTTACTACAAAGAAGTCATTAGCATGGGAACTTTCTCACTCATGTCCAGAATCATGTATGGAATTGAAGTAATAAAAAACCCTTGCCACATCATCATAAATTTCTGATTTTCAGCAAAACTAAAGCACTAACAGAAAACATTTCAATCTTACATACCAACCTTATAAGGCAAAAAGAGAAGTTTTTTCCTTCTATTTATAAATGGGAAAATAAATGATTAAAACAAGAGTTTTGAATCTAGCTTAGACATTGTTAATACAACAATAGAATCCATAGAGGAGAAAAGCTTGCTAAATTTGATGAAAACATAACTCTTAGTCCGGTGGGAAATTGAGCTCAGTAGAAGATGTGTCTGGGACTCCTTTCTGTGCTTGTTGCCATGCTAGCAAACCCCTGGCTGAGTCATTATGAAGAGGCTCAGGGTTTTTTTTATTTTTTTGTTTTTTTAAATTGGTGGTAGTTCATGAAATCAGGTATTTTTACAGAGTATAGCAGAAATGCTGATGGTGATATTGCCTCATATTCTCCATGCCAACCTGTTTTGGAATTCTGCACAGAAATAAAAACAATGCCTAGTTATTTTAAGTATCTTAATAAAGCAGAATTTATTCCTTGAAACAAAAAGCAATACCACTTATTAGAGTTTTATCCCAAAGACTTAAAAAATGAAAAAGGACCTACGTGTACAAAAATATTTATAACATCTCTTCATGTGTGGCAAAGAATTGGAAATTGAGGGGATATCCATCAATTGGGAAATGGCTAAATAAGTTGTTGTACTTGATTATGATGAAATGCTATTGTGCTATAAGAAATGACAAGCAGGATGCTCTCAGAAAATCCTGGAAAGACTTACATGAACTGATGCAAAGTAAAATGAACAGAACCAGGAGAGCACTATTGTATGATGATCAGTTGTGAATGACAGCTATTTTCGGCAATACAACTATCTAAGACAATTCTGAAGGCCTTACAATGAAAAGTGTTATCTATCTCCAGAGAAAGAACGGATGGAGTCTGAAAGCAGATTGAAGCATACTTTTTCTTTACTTCCTTTATTTTTCTTGCTTTTCTTTTAACCTGTATTTTCTTTCACAACATGGCTAACATGGAAATATGTTTTGTATGACTGTACATGTATAACCTATATCAAATTGCCTGCCTTCTCAATGAAGGGGGGAGGGAATGAAGGGAAGGAGGAAATTTGGAATTCAAATTTTTAAGCAAATAAATATTAAAATTTGTTTTATTATAATTGGGGGAAAACAAAATGTTAAATTAAAATTTTAAAAAATCTGTGAGAACTAATGAGACCAACAGTGAAGCAGTATAGAGAAGTGCTTCTTATACTGTGGGTCATGACCCCATATGGGGTCACAAAAAATTTGACAACAGTAAAGGCTTTCAGAATGTGCAACAACCAAAAATGAATTCAAAATCCAACATGTTATGAATCTAAGGTGTTTCTGGCAGTGCTTGTCCGTCTTGTAATGTACAACTTCACTGTAGCACAAAAAAGGGTTCACAAGTGGAAACAGTTTAAGAAGTCCTGATATAGAGGGAGAAGAGGAGATGGCCCAGGAAAAAACTTGGGGGTACACCCATGGTTGGAAGGCATGATATGGAAGAGGATACAGCAAAGGAGACAGAGGAAGAGTGGTCAGATAGGTAGGAGGAGTAGTGTCCCAAAAACCCACAAAGACAATTAATCGACAATATCAAAAGGTGCAGAAAGGTCAAGAAGAATGCAGATTGAGAAAAGGACATTAGATTTGGCAACTGAAAGATCATTAGTAACTTTTGGAAAGAATGTGTAATTATAAGGTCAGAAGCCAGCTTATAATGGGTTAAGAAAAGAGTGAAAGGAGATAAAATGGATGCACCTATTGTAGATGGCCTTTTCAAGGAGTTTAGCCACAAAGGGCAGAAGAGACATAGGATGAAAGTTAGCAGAGATAGGAGGATCAAGTGAGAGCGTTGTTTTTTCTTCAGGATAGGGAGACATGGACATTTATATAGACAGTAAGGAAGGAGCCAGTAAACAGGAAGAGATTGAAAATAAGTAATACAGTGGGACTGACAGAGGGGAAAATCTGTTCAAAGAGATGGAATGGAATGCAATTGCTTGAACAGGTAGAGGGTTTAGCATTGGCAAAGAGTAAGATCACCTCATAGTGAGACAGGGATGAAGGAGATAGTGGCAGGAGGCATTTGAGTTATATGAGATGAAAAATGAGGAAGAAGAGACAACTCATGGTAAATAGCCTCAACTTTTTAATTGTCTTAATAATGTAGAATTTAGTCTTTGAAAAGTAAGAAGCAATACTACCATTAGATCTTCATTCCAAAAACATAAAAAAAGAGAAAAGGACCTATATGTACAAAAATATTTATAATACCTCTTTATGTGGTGGCAAAGAATTGGACATTGAGGGGATATCCATCAGTTGGGGAATGACTGAACAAGTTGTTGTAAATGATAATGATGAAATACTATTGTGCTATAAGAAATGACAAGCAGGATGCTCTCAGAAAAACCTGGAAAGACTTACATGAACTGATGCAAAGTAAAATGAACAGAACCAGGAGTGCACTATTGTATGATGATCAGTTTTGAATGACTTAGCTATTTTCAGCAATACAATGATCCTAAAGAGGCAGAGAAAGAGGAAGAGGAAGAAGAGACAAAGTTCTTAGCTGAGAGGATAGGGAAAAGAGGAAGAATGGAAGTTTTGAGGAGGGATGAAAAGGTTTGGAAAAGTCACTGTAGAGAGTGGAATATTGACTTGAGGGAGATGTAGTATCACCTACCAGCAGTGAGAGCACAATTGGGGCTGTAAAACATAAATTTGTAGTGCACCAAATCAGAATGGTTATGTGATTTTCTCTACCTTTTTTTTTTAAATAGCAGTGCATGTATAGGCATGAAGACAACAAATGTCAGGAGTGATACAAGACTGAGGTTTGGCATGGTGCAACTGGTGAAGTGATAAAGGGATTCGAGAGAGAAAGACAGGACAATGTTGAATTAGTCAAATATTAAAAATAAGCAAAAGAGGAGAAAGTGATAGGTATAGAGAAGTTGGCCGGGAGAGAACTGAGCATGTTATGTAAAAAGAGGAGTGTTTGGTAAGGAAAGGCAGATGGGCAGATAAAAGGCCAATAAAGTATATGTAGGTAAGGAGATTTTGGAATTCTTGAACATGGAAATGGTACCTTTGTGGGTGACAGCAAGATCAAGAGTGTGACCAACTTTGAGTGTGTCTGACATGGGGAGTAAGTTATGTGAAGTAAGGGTGTTTAAGGGAAAGCCAATATGTATGTTGAAGTATGAGGGCAGGAGTTAAGGATGAGAGAAAAACTGTGAGTCATGTACTAAACTGAAAGGTGTTATGACTAATGTAACAAAGAAACCATGGCAGCCATCTGGGAGGAACTTAAAATATACTAGGGACAATAAGATGTGTGTGTGTGTGTGTGTGTGTGTGTGTGCTCACAAATACATAAATACATAGACACCCCAATGAAACACCATAGATAAGTAAGAAAGTGTGTACTATGTCCAGCACATTGGAAACATTTAATGAATTCTTGCTAATTGTCTATGTAGGAAGCATAGGGATGTGCATAACTTATCTAGATCTATGACCAGAACTAATTGCTCTATTCCTGGAATTCTCTGTATTCTAGAGATTAAGTCAACATAGAGCAAATTGACATTCTGCCATTGGAGTTTTCTTTAGATATAGGAATATTTGAAAAAAGATTATGTTGATCTGATTTTCTCTGTAATTTCTCATTTTGTAGACTTAGAGCAAGACTTCTTAACCATTTTTGTGTCATGGACCCTTTTGGACATTTAATGAAGCCTATGAACCTTTTTATTAGAAAAATGTTTTTAAATATGTAAGATAAAATACATAGGATCAAAGGAAAATCAATTATTGAAATACAATTGTCAATGAAATTCATGTATTCTAGGCTAAGGTTTATCTTCATTTTTAAAAAAAATTTTTGGTCTTTTTGGAGGGAGAAAGGAAGGACAATTGGAGTTAAGTGACTTGTCCAAAGTCACACAGCTAGTAAGTTTTAAGTGTCTGAGGTCACATTTGAACTCATGTCCTCCTGACTCCAGGGCCAGTGCTCTATTCACTTCACCACCTAGCTGCTACTATCTTCATCCTTTTTAAGAATGAAGATAAACAGAGTATGTTAGAGAGCTAACAGATTTTTGCTATTAAATGTCATTAAAAAGTATTATGTAAGGCTAGTCTTCGAAAGGGATAAGATTAGGAAAGAAAAATTATGTTTTCTTGACCTGCTAAATATGTCTTCAAAAGAGCTGCTCATTTTTGCCAAATAGCAGAGCACTTAGCAAACAAGTGTTAGAACACATCTAGCACATTATACAAAAATGGTAATTTCACAAAATAGGGAATCCAGTCCTGCAACGTTTCCTCTCAAATGTTTCTGCATGACCATTTTCTTTCCACAAGCCAAGATTTTCTGCAGCTGACAACTTCTACAGCAGAAGGGGAGGAAGAAAAACAAAATGATGTCATCATAGATCAATCTGTTTGAAGGCAAAAACCATTTTTTTTCTTTACAACATCATTGCTTTGTTTAGAAAAATTGAGAAAGTTTTTGCCCTGTGCTAAGAGTACGTCTATGCTTTAACCTCATATGATCTCTTTTAGTCAGTTACTAGTGATTTCATTATTTAGATTATTAAGGATGGTGTTGGATGTGGGTGGTTTGAGGCTAAACCATTCAGCATCTCCCATTCTGATCCTGCCCTCTCCTATTTTTATACTGTGCTCCATGAATAGTATGGATTTCCCTACTCTCTATGTGTTAAAATTCCACCCTATCAGGAACAACTAGGTGGCGCATTGAATAGAGCACCAGCCCTAGGAGGACCTGAGTTCAAATTTGACTGTAGACACTTGACACATTTACTAGCTGTGTGACCTTGGGCAAGTTACTTAACCCCAATTGCCTTGCCTTCTCCCCTCAAAAAAAAAATTCCTCCCTATCTTCAATGCCTGGGGGTCAGGCATATTCTTTGATGTTTCTTCCTCTACTTATTTGAAAATAATCTATCCTCTAGTTCTTCAGAATACTTTTCTTGGGCCATTCCTTGAAACTTGTCATATTCTATCTTGGGTTATAGTTATTTGTGTGCATGGTCTATTCTCCTGTTAGACATCAAGCACGTAGAAAGAAGGGATTGTCTTATTTCATCCTTTTGTCACTGGTTTCTAGCACAGTCCTTGCACACTAAGCATTTAACAAATATTTCTTGGACTGAAACCAGATATTTTTGTTACCATGTGTCAGTCTTGAAAATAAAATTATGGATCACCCATTCTACCTAAATGAGCTGTTTCATTTTCCTTGTCTAAACACAACTTTAAGATTAAAGGCAGGTTACTATGTTAAAATAAAATGTGACAGAATTTACAAAAGGAGACATGAAATTAATTATTAAAGAAAATAAATAGAATATAGGAATGGCATAATAAGACTTTACTAACTTCAAAAACTTAATAGATTGTTTTAAATATAGTCAAGCAAGAAATTTAATCAGCCCTCAAATACATTCATTCAAAGCCTCAAAACACAAAATTAATCAATTGGTCATTTTGGAGGAAAGAAAAATGTTTTTCTAATTGGATTTGATGATATTTTCCCCCTTTGATGTTTTTTAAAAATGTTTTTGGATGAAGAAAAATGCTTTTAAAATTAGATTTGATGATATTTTCCCCCTTTGCTGGTTTTTAAAAAAATAAATTGTTTTATTTTATTTTTTAATTAACTTTTGTTTATTTTTAGTTTACATCATTGATTTCCACAAGATTTTGAGTTACAAATTTTCTCCTTGTCTATTCCCTACCCACCCCCACAAAACAGTGATCCCACTGTCTACCCCCTCCCCAAATCTGCTCTCTCCTATATCCTCCCCCACCACCCCTCTGACTTTCTGGTAGAGCAAGATGGATCTCCCTATCCCAGTGCCTATATATCTTATTCCCCAGTTGCATATAAATAATAATAACAATTATATACATATGTATACATATATTTTTTTAACATATTATTTTAGAACTTTAAATTCTAGATTCTTTCCCTTCCTCCCTTGTCACTCACCCCCACTGGAAAGACAAGCAATTCACTACAGGCCGCACATGGTAGTTATGCAGAACATCTCCACAATGGACATATTGTGTAACACTGACAATATTTCCCTCGTTTCTATCCCACCCTCCCCTTGTTCTATTCTCTACTTTGTCCCTGTCCCTTTACAGAAGTGTGTGCTTCTAACAACCTTTC
>CM053581.1:445478551-445520168 GCA_028627135.1 Pseudochirops cupreus
GAGCTGACTTTAGTGGGAAGTATCTTTGTGTGCGTTTTGGAGTTCTAGGATTGGTTTAGAGTCCTATTTTATGGGTATTTTGGGGTGGCTATGTGAGAGCTGTGATATGTTGCTGCTGCTACGCCGCCATCTTGGCTCCGCCCCTCCCTCTACCACAAGTTTTGATATATTTGGGTATATATTAGACCTTTGCTTTCAAAGATCTTCTATAGAAGGTGCTTTTCATGCCTATACTGTTCAGATTTTTTTAAAAAATAGTGTTATTGTTTATCAAAGGTATTTTTTGCATCTACTGAAATAATTACAAATCCCCCTTCATTACTAGTTTAGTATCCTATCATAAAATGAAATAAGGTTGGTCTGGAATAACCTGTGTTTTAGAAATATCAATTTGGCAGCTATGGTGGAGGATAGATTAGAGAAGGAACATTTGCCGCCATATCTGCTGAGCAAGATTTGCAGTCTCATGTGTTTTCAATCTCTTTTGGCCTGTTTATTGTGATAATTGATTCATGCCCATTAACCTTCCTTAGGAATTGGTAATAGTCTACCTTGGCATCTTTTTTTTTTAAATGCCAATTTTTTTGTCATCAAGATCTTGTTTCAATGGGCCATATTGTTCTCATTTCCATTATCCTAACTTGCTTTGATTTTGATTTTTGTTCTAACAAGTTTGTGACTTGACAGCTAATTCTTGAATGACTCCCACATCAGTAAGCAGTTATTTCTTGTCTTGTAAGAAGCCCATCTCATCATAGAAAGATCACAGACTAATATGCAAAATAAGAAATACATTTTTAGATGTGATCAATGTGGGCATTTGTTTTGCTTGACTGTGTTTACTTGATAGATGCATATTTCTTTCTTTCTGTCTGGATGGATAGAAGAGGTGGGAGATAGATAAATAAATGAATGAATAATCACTGAAAAATAAAATAATAATTTTTTAAAAAGATTAAGTTAGTTTTATCTCTTGGTGATATTACTTGGTAGTCATCATGTCTGTTGCCTTTCAATTCTCTTTGGGAAGAAAATATTCATGATACGTAGGGATGAGGCCACTTTGCAGTCTACAGATATTGTCTCTTTGATTTCTTACTCCTGAACCACGTTTTCAGAAGTATTTTTCACCATCCTCACCTTTTCATCATTCTCACTTTAAGGCCATCATATAATAAAATTTAGGTTGATTTAATTTTTGAGGGCCTTGTCAAGTTATTCATAGAATTTCTCCACCTTCTCATCCTCCATGAGAGACATTGGCACAAAAGCTGCAACTCTCTTTATGGTATTCTCTTAGTTCATAAAAACCTATTGAGTGTGAAAAATTACTTGCGCTGAAACTATTAGTGATAGGTATAGCATTGGATGTGGAAATAGAAAAATCTGGATTTGAATCCTGCCTCAAATGCTTACTAGCTTACTAACTTACTTACAAAAATCAAATACTTACTTACCCCAGTCAAAATACTTAACTTTTCTGAGGTTTTAATTCCCATATCTACAACATGAGAATAATAGCACCTATTTCATAGATACGACAAGACCTTTGATCTAATTCCTTACCTTTATAACTTCTATCCTCCTTTAGCTGTGAAGAGGGGTGTATGGGTTGTTCAAGGAGGACTAGCATCTCTGGTGCAAGGGCTTTCTGAGCCTTGTCAGGGCTGCTCATCCACCTTTGGTGTCTCCCTGGCACTCAGCTCTACCTGTGGCTCCAAGAAGCTGTAGCATGTTTAGTGACCACACCCCAGCAAACCATTTCAGTAGAGGGGCTAAATCAGGTTGAGGGTAACTGAAGTGCCTCAAACTTGGCTGTAAATTAGGGGGGATCTACCCCAAACATGTGAAGACTTCCCCCCAACAGAATGGGCAGAGGAGAACCATTTGTTCCAACAGCCATGAAGGTGACTAAAGCAGATGCTGTGGAACACTTAGACCTTGGTCAGACATTGGAGACACCAAGGTCATCCACTGCATCCCAGGCCATCACCGGTCATCTTGACTGAGAGGCTGACCCCTTTGTATAACTCAGTCTCCCTTAAATACAATTTACACAGGCATCAAGACACCCTGTGTCTTCATCCTCTTCAAAAGTGAAGGGCAAACAACAGCCCCGACTGTGTGGAGTAAAAGGAGAGTGAAAGTCGTCTGGAAATGGCAAGTAAGAGTAAAAGCATATTGAAGGAAGTGAAGGACTACCCTTTTACTTTCATTTATATACTCCTCTCTCCTCCCCCAACCATCTACCCAAGGAAGTAAACATAATTCAGAGATTTTTTGAGCTCTGTACTTTGGCATTTTATTTGTGCAGGCAATTGAAGGAAGAGGGGAATAATGAAGTTTTGTAAGACTAAGTTCAATAATCTTGAATCACTCACTCTTTGAAGACCCTTGCACAAGAAAATTCCATTAGTAGGTGGCTAAAACCCTTAGAGCAGCAGTTCTCAACCTGTAGGTTGTGACCCTTTTGGGAAAACACATGTTTCAAATGGTCTTAGAATGGAGACACTGCTCCTCTATCTGTCTTCAGGCAGGTCCGCCCACATGCAGATACACCCAGATACGCCCAGATATGCCCACATATGAGCATTAAAGGGTCGCAGCATTAGGAAGGTTGAGAACCAGTGCCTTAGAGCAATTAATTTCTTCTGATTTCAGGATTTTAGAGCAGTATCAAATTTTTAGTATGGATTATTCAATTTTTTTCATACCATGGAATTCCCAGTTCTTGAAAGTGATAGACACAGATTAAGTATGTCCACAATGGCTTCTTTGAAACTCAGCTTGAAATTTACTGCTGTTCAGATTTATTGTGGGACCCAGAAAACATTTTGTTTTTGTTTTCATGTCCCAGAGAAGACATTTTCCTCTCTAGTTCGTCTCAAAAGGAAGGCTATTCTCTGTTGGTTTTTCCTAGCTCCATTTTGGAATTTGATATACTACCCAAAGAACACTTAAATTTCTCACAACTCAGTGGCTGCTAGCTTAATCACTGTTACAAGTCAAACTCTTCAGGGAAGGCTATAATATATGGTTTCTGAATAAAACTTTATTTAATTTATTAATTTATTTTTGTATCATTATATTATTATATATATTATTTTTATTTATTAATTATTTTAATATAATATCTATGAATCTCAGATTCTGTATCTTTAAATGCCTCATGTGGTTTTGGGGAGAATAGTGAATGTGAGCTATTTTGTGAACCACTATTTGAGCAAGACATCTGTTCCTTTGAACAATGTTGTTTCCCTACAATGTCCTCCTCATCATTCTCACCCTCACCCTCAACCATTTTCTCCACCTAGAAATTCATTTTTGGAGGTTGCAATAATCAAGGTGGTTTTTAAAAAGAACTTGAAAAATTATTAGTTAAATAATTATATTTAAACACTCCAAGGAGAATGTTAAAGTTCCTTGCACCTGCCCAGGGACCCTGTGCAAAATATTTATGAGTCCTTTTGATCCAACAATTAAATTTAGTTCTAATGACTGTTTTAACCAATAGAGACTTACATCAATTTGAATTTTTATTCAATTTCCAGGAGGATTTGATTCAGTTAGTTTTCCTATATCATCAATATTTCGTCTGTGAAACTGTCTTGTACTCTATGACGTTGAACAGATCACTATATCCTCATATCCTGCAAGGGAAAGGTCATGACAATTTGAGATCCCTTGAAATGTAGTATTGTATTATGACTAAGCTTCATATAAAAAGAAAGTTGATCATTTGATCATTTAGTATGGATTATTCAATTTTTTTCATATCCTGGAATTCCAAGTTCCTGAAAGTGATAGATGCAGATTAAGTATGTCCACAATGGCTTCTTTGAAACTCAGCTTGAAATTTACGGCTGTTCAGATTTATTGTGGGACTAATTGGAAATAGAGCAGCTCAAGACAATTGATGCTTCTAAAAAGACTATCATCTACTATGAACTGATAGGAGAAAATGGGTATAAATAAGTTAAAGAAAAGAAGAATGGGCTGACTTTTTTAAA
Source organism: Pseudochirops cupreus (assembly GCA_028627135.1). NCBI lineage: Eukaryota > Metazoa > Chordata > Mammalia > Diprotodontia > Pseudocheiridae > Pseudochirops > Pseudochirops cupreus. The sequence continues at coordinate 445,482,562 of CM053581.1, forward strand.
GCTTCACCATTCCCATGTTTATGGCAAATGAGAAAGAAAATAATAAAAGTTTAGATTTTTTTTTTTTGCAAGGCAATTGGGGTTAAGTGACTTGCCCAAGGTCACACAGCTAGTAAATGTTAAGTGTCTGAGGCCGGATTTGAACTCAGGTCCTCCTGATTCCAGGGCCGGTGCTTTATTCACAGCACCACCTAGCCGCCCCAAGAAAATAGTAAAAGTTTAATGACAAAACAACAAGAGAATATTATGAGGGCCTGAGAATTGTAGGTAGTATTATCTACAGATTTTTGTGTATGACTTATGACAATCATTCTTATCACTTTGAAGTCATAGAATATGTTTGAAACTCTAGGACTGAGATATAACCTCCCCCACTTTGTTTTTTTTTTTTGGAGGCTTCTCATGACAATAGGAAAATAGTTCTGTTTGATGTGATGCAATTAAATCCTATGGAGAGGTCAATGAGATTGTCTTCGATGTTCCTTTCCAACTTTGTGAATCTATACCAATGTTATAACATGAAATGAAGAAATGAAATGAAGCAATTTCAATACACAACTCAAAAATATGATGAAAATGCTGGAGTTGTGTGACATGAGAAACTTAGCTTGCAGATGCAAATAAGTCACATGTAAACATTACTACTCTTGAGTTACATATTATTGCTTGCTATATTAGGATTGGTCCAACTAGGTGATGCTAAAATGTAAATTAGGGGAGAAAAGTGGGCATTGTTGAATCCTTGCTCCTTAGGGTATGAGGGTATGGTGGTCCTGGTGATTAGGGGAAATAAATGGCATATTAATAGGACCCCAGGGAGATGAACTTGGGAAAGAAAATGTAGTCCAAGTCAATATAATAATAATAATAAACAGAATACTCTGCAAGTTCAAGTTAGATTTCTCAGGAGTAAACAAATCCAAGCATCAGAAAGGAATTAGAAGGAGTTCCTAGGAGTGATATAAAGCCAAAGAGGTTAATAATGGAAGACCAGTAGTTAGGTCTTCTAGCCTGGCTATTTGGTAAGTTGGAGAATTTCCAGTTAGAGAAGGAGCAAGTGAAATTTCTAGGGCATATATTAGGCCAACAAAATTTACATATAGATCTATATAAGGTGGGAGCTGTAGTAGAAAGGAGAATACCACCTTCCCCCCCATCAGTGTGAGTGATTCTTCAGTTTTCTTCAATACAACTGTTCTTCTAGCCTTTACCTTCTGGACAAAGAAATACATCATGGGGGGGGGGGGGGAGGCGCGGGGAAGTATAGGCAGCAGCAAAATGACAAAAAGTATCTGTCAAGATGTGGCCAAGACTTTTATCATGCTAATGTGCTAATCAAGTTCTTCTGTTCACTTTATTAACTTTGCTATGGAACCTGGACAGCATCCTTTCCACTAGAATGCTTCCTCAGAACCTAAGGTTGTGGCTTGGTGAGATCACATCAACAGAAGATCTATTGGGTGAACATTTTATGTTATGATTCTCATTACTTCCAGTTGGGCCAATGATTACCTCTTCTTCTAGGTCTCATGTGACCTTTGTTTCATCTTTGAGTGTAGGCTCTCTTGAACTATGTATTCTTGTTACCCATGAATTAGTGGGAACTGTCAAGATTGTAGTATAGATGTAGATGACTGAAATAAAATTGTGATATATGAAGATAATGAAGTATATCACATCAGTAAGAAATTAAAGCTGTAAACAATTTAAAGAAACATAAGAGGAAATATATTTGAATCTATATTCACACAAGCCAGAATTGGGGTTTAACTTTTGATTCCCAGTTATTGGAAGTCCTGCTGGCTTAGGACTTCCCTATACAACAAATTTATGTATAGGAGTTTGAACTGGCTTATCTACCTCTGCTGTCTGCTGGCTTTTGTTTTGTGGGCTGGGAAAATGAATTTATTTCCATTTTGTTCTTGTTTTAATTATAATTTTTTTAACCTGGGATCCTTTTTGCTGAGGTTTAGGTAGGAGAGATGATCTTCACTATAATGTTTCACATCATCATCTTAACTAGAAATTAGAGAACTGATTTTTTGATGCAGATTTTCAGTTGTAGTTCTTATATTCCTTAGCCAAGAAAAACTCAAGATATATATTTGAATTTACTTTAAGTAAAATTGCATATGGTTTTTTATGTTAAATGTTAAGATAAGCAAGATTACTTCTCTAAGGTTATCCTCAATAAAGTGGCAATAAGATTTTCATTACACATTGAAATATTTACCATTTATTTCCAAAGCCTTTTACACAGCCATACAAGCACAAAGCCCTTAGAGTAGCAATATTGTCATGACATTTCTTTTTCTTCTTCTTAAATGTTTTATTGATTTTTTCTTTTTTTAAAAGATTATTGTCACTTCCTATTGACACTTCCCAAAGCCATCACTTTAGTATCTTCTTTTAGTCAAGTAAACAATTCAACATATTGGACATGAGTGGAAGAGTATGCCTTATTTTGCACCCATAGTGCAACACCTCCTTCCTGATATGTGGGAAGCATGTTGCACCAGCAAGCCTCTGAAGTCGTGGTTGGCTACTATGAAGTAATTAGAGTTCTGAAGTCTTTCAACATTGTTTCCTTTTATATTGTTTTGGATGTTGTGTAATTTGTTCCACTGGTTGTGCTTATTCACCCTGCATCAATGTGTCTTTCCAAATTTCTCTGAATTTCATATTTGCTATTTCTTATGGTGCAATAATATTCCATTATATTCACATACCATAATTCATTTGGTCACTCTCCAGATAATGGGCACCATTTTGTTTCTGGTTTGTTTGTTTGTGCCACCCTCCCCCTTCTCCCATAAAGTGCTGCTATAAATATTTTTGTGCATTTGGGACTATTGTTTTCAAAAGGTGTATTGCAGTACAATTATGTGCCTTAAGTTTTGCTAGGCTTCTCTCAAAACTTCTCCCTATGCTCCAAGAATTCCATATTTCCCAGTCCCCTCCCTCAGGATCAGTTTATTGCCTGTTTTTCCAGCTGGCATCAAGAAGCTTTAAGGGTGGTGTAGAAACTTTCCCACCCTATTTTATTTCTGATCCCTTGACTATAAATCAATTGCTCAATCAGTCAGTCAAAAGGCCTTAAAGTGTCTGTGGAAAGGTCTTGCTAGGACTAGAATAATATGACTTTGTCCAAGCATCAGATCTACCTGAGAAAATTTGATCATGCCTTAGGTGGCTCTAGAAATTGCCAAGTTGAACTCCTTAGGAAGAAACTGTCTGAGATAGAAGAAGAAACTATAACCTCAGCCTCAGTCTCTTCCTCTATTGGAAGGGAAACATTCCAGTTTTGAAGAGCCTGAAGGCTACTGCCATAATAACCATTCCTTTCCCATGTGGGAAACAGCATCACTCAAGGATAGACTGTTCTTGTACTCGTATAAGGAGCCCAGCAAAAATGCTTAAGGGAGACTTCTTGAGTACCTCATGAAAGGGAGAAAAAAATTTCTAGCAAACAGGAACTGTGATTTAGCCCTTAGCTACATGCACTTTCTGAGATTGAGCCCACTTCTGTTGGACTATGTAAGTACATGTGAGAGGATGTATCCCCCTAAAACATACTTTTGGTGGGGCAGGGTCATCTTCAGTCATCCTGATCTTTATCTTGCCACTGGACCCAGATGGTTTCAAAGGAGAGAGTAAGGCTGGTGACTCTGCACAGCCCTCTCTCACTTAAACCCAATTCACTTGCAAGTCATGGCGTCACCTTCTTGATGTGATGGTCCTACTCGAGAATGAAGAACAGACAATAACCTATAAATAGTCTGAGCTGCCCCCTGGGGACCCAACTGGCCAGTTTCCGTTGGGCAATGCACTTCTTCCCTCCTTTTCCTTTCACTCCCCTCCTCTCCTCTTCCATTCCCTTCTCTTCATATTCTTTGAGCACACATCTATTAAGGAATTGTTTAGGTTATTTATATATATATATAGCTCTATAGATTTCCCACAGAACTTAAATATCAGACATTTATCAAAGATATTTGCTCTAAAGATTTTTTCCCCGAGATTACTGCTTCTCATTTGTTTCTAGGTTCATTTTTTTTTCTGTTCAAGTTTTGACGTTTTATACAATTGAAATTATATCCTTCTCATAGTCCTCTATCCCTTAGTTAGTAAAGAATGCATCCATCATTGTTCAAGGCACCACTTACTTTTTCCCATCAGCATATTTCTAAAGGAAATTTATTCCTTACAAACTTAATGTGTTTTTGTTTAGAGATTAAAAAAAAAAAAACCAGCACTGTGGTCTTCAGAAGGAAAACTCAGGGGGTTTATATTAAGTTATTATTCTCTATTAGCAGATCTCTGTTTTAAAATCTAGGTTAATTTAGCCATAATCAGAATGACTATTATCCAATGTTCTGAGGTATCTCTATGAAATGCCTTACTGTTCTTAATCCAGCTCATAGGGAACAGATGTTGATGGGGCCAGGGAAGGGAGGAGTCACAGTCAGAATTTTGTCTAATTAATACCTTTCTTAGCAAACTAAATAAGACTAGAAACTAAATTGCCCTCCCATCTCATGGTTGAATACTCTAGACCAGGGATGAGTCACTGATAATAATTCCTCACTGGCTTTTTTGTGGATAAATAGAAGGCTTCAATCTTTAGGTCATATATATGCCAATTTTCATTGTTACAAAATATACTTCATTTGTTTGATACTTTTTTTTTAACAGAGCGCACAGATCCTAACAAATTCACATCAACCAAAAGTACATTGTCAAAGAGAATAAAGCAAAACTACATAAAAGAATGAGTGTGATTGATTGTACATGTCACTTTCCACTATTTTAGTCTACCATTTTCTTTTTTTTCCATTTTTTTTATTAGTCTACATTTTCAACTGAAAGGATACATGTGCTTTAACTTCAGAAACATGGCATCAGCATTGTCCATTGTGCTTGATCTGAGGTGTTTTTTTTGTTAGTTTTGTTTTTGCCTTTTAGTGTTATCTTCATTTACATTACCATGGTCCTTATATATTGTTCCTTTGACTATCCTTTCTTCAATCTTCATAACTTCCTATAAGTATTTCCATGTTTTCCTTAATTCTAAATTATAGAACCATTAATTACATTCATAGAATGAAAATTTATTTCGCTATTTTCCAATGGTTGGACATAGTTTGCTTCCTGCTTTGGCTATTGCGAAAATGTATTGGAAATGTTACTATTGTTATTTCATACATATGGGTCTCTTGTCACTGTCAACATACTTGGGGTTAGTGAGGTCACTAATACAAAGGATATGAACAATTCAAGTTGCTTTTCCTACTTAATTTGAAATTATTTTCTAGAATGATTGGTTTGGTCAATTCATACATCTTCTAGGAATGCAGAAATGTTCCTGTCTTCCCACAGCCCCTTCAACATTGCATTTTTGCTATTTTCCAACATATTTCATCATTTTAATGAGTATGGGGTGATTCTTCAAAATTATTCTAATTTGTATTACTCAGGTCTATGTCCCTACCCCCCAAGAGTTCCATACCTAATGTCTTCAGTGGGTTTCTGAAGCTCTACTTATATCTGAAAATTTTCCCTTAAGCCTCAATAAGTAGTATTGAGTATCTATGTCACAGCAGTTCAATGACGGGGCCACCACTTAGATATTTTCAAAACTTTGCATCTGTCTTCATGGAATTGAGTCTAGTAATTCACCCCACGCCTTCCCATTCCCATCCACAGGAACCAACTCCTTGAATAGTATCTCAGAGTCTATAATTAAGATGATGGGATTATCCTACTTTTCACCTTTGGATTTTTTTTATAGTAACACAATATTCTCATTCACTTTAAATGTATCCTTTCATACAAACTATAATATCAGTCCTTAGTTTTTCATTGTACTTATCCTGTGTATAATACTTTCTGTGGCTGATAGTCACTGGGGTGAAATAAAGACTACCTGGTTAATTGCAATGACTACAAGCAGTCAAAGAAACATATAAATGGGAATATAACAACCATTGTACCTTTGCTATTGTTGTTGTTGCTGTTCAGTCATCCAGTCATGTTTGACTCTGGGACCCCATGGACCATAGTACACCAGGTCCTTCTATCTTCCCAAAGTCTGTCCAAGCTCATGTTCATTGTTTCCATAACACTATCTATCCATCTTATCCTCTGCCATCCCTGTCTCCTTTTGTCTTCAATCTTTTTTCTTTTTTTAAAATTCATTTATTTTTAGTTTTCAACATTCATTTCCATAAGATTTTGAGTTCCAAATTTTCTCCCCCCTCTCGCCTCCCTGACCCCAAAATGGCACACAATCTGACTTGTTCTACATATATTTTCATATTAAACATATTGTTGCATTAGTCATGTTGTAAAGAAGAATTAGAACCAATGGGAGGAACCATGAGAAAGAAGAGAGAGAGAGAAAGAGAGAGAGAGAGAGAGAGAGAGAGAGCGAGAGCACAAAAGTATGGTTCAATCTGCATTCAGACTCCATAGTTGTTGTTTTTTTCTGGATGTGGATAGCATTTTGCATCATGAGTCTTGTAGAGTTGTCTTATATCCTTTATTGCTTTAAGTCTTTCCCAACTTCAGGGGCTTTTCCAATGAGTCCTTTCTTCACATTATGTAGCCAAAGTATTTACATTTCAGCTTCAGTATCTGTCCTTCCAGTGAATAGTTCAAATTAATTTCTTTAAGTATTGACTGTTTTGACTTCTTTACTGTCTAGGGGACTCTCAAAAGTATTCTCCAGCTCTCAGCACCACAATTTGAAAGTATCAACTCTATGGTGCTCAGCTTTCCCCCAACTCTCATAGCTGTACACTACTACTGGCAAAACCATAGCTTTAACTATATTGACCTTCGCTGGCAAGGTGATGTTTTTGCTTTTTAGTATGCTATCCAGATTTGCCATAGCTTTTCTTCTACTTCTGTTAGGTCCCTACCATATTTGTCTTTAAAATGCCCATTTTTGCATGAAACATTTCCTTGATATTTCCAATTTTCCTGAAGAGATCTCTTGTCTTTTCCGTTCTATTATTTTCTTCTATTTCTTTGAATTTCTCATTTAAGAAAGTCTTCTTATCTCTATTTCTATTCTCAGAAATTGTGCACTTGGTTGGGTATATATTTCCCTTTCTCCTTTCCCTTTCATTTTCCTTCTTTCCTCAGCTATTTGTAAACGCTCATCAGACAGTCATTTTGCTTTCTTGTTCTTCTTTGAGATGTTTTTTGTTGCTGCCTCTAGCATAATATTGTGAACCTCTGTGCATAGTTCTTCAGGTACTCTATCTACTAGACCTAATCCCTTAAATCTATTCATCAATTTCACTTCATATTTATTAGGGCTATTATTCAGGTCATATCTGTATGGTCTGATGGTTTTCCCTACTGTCTTCAGTTTAAGTCTAAATTTTGCAATAAGAATCTCACAATCTGAGACACAGTCAGCATCAGGTCTTGTTTTAACTGACTCCATAGAGTTTCTCTACCTGTGGCCACAAAGTATATAATTAATCTGATTTCATTATTGACTATGGTGATGTCCATGTGTAGAGTCTTTTTTTGGATTATTGATAAAGAGTGTTTGCCAAGACAATTTATAATCACAGGAAAAAATGCTCTAAATGATTATTGATTAGAGAAATGTAAATTAAAACAACTTTGAGATATTATTTTACACCTACCAGATTGGCTAAAATGATAGAAGAAGAGGGTGACAAATATTAAAGGGGGTATGGAAGAATTGGGGCACTAATTCATTGTTGGTGGAATTGTGAACTGATACAATCATTTTGTAGAGCAATCTGGAATTATGCCCAGAGTTATTAAACTACCTATACCCTTTGATCCAGAAATACCACTACTTGTTCTATTTCTGAAGATAATTAGGGAAAAAGTAAAGGAACCTGGCAAAGAATTAGAAATTTCCAGGAATGACCATTAATTAGGGAATGGCAGAACAAGTTGTAGTATATAATTGTGATGGTGCTATTAAAAAAAATGATGGGCTCGATGATTTCAGAAAAACATGGAAAGGCTTCTATGAAACAATGAAGATCAAAATGAGCAGAACCAAGAGAACATTGTATATAGTAATAGCAATATTGTTTTAAGAACAACTTTGATCGAATGAGATATTTTAACTATTACAAATACCCAAATCATGTGAAGAAAGATACTATCTGCATTCATAGAAAGAGCTAATAAGGAGATGTATAGAATAATTTTACATATATATGTATATATATACATATTTATATATATATATATATATATATATATATATATATATATATAATTTTGCATACATACCCATGTATACCTATTTGTGTAGGTATGTGTAGGTAATGGTAGTCACCTCTAGGTTGGGATGGGGAGGGAAGAAAAAAAATAAATTTACTTGATAATTTTACTGTATATTGAAAGGGATGGCAAGTTGTGCATAAGAGATTTGCAGTTTCACATGCAATCAGCTTCTTTATTAACCTATGTTATGGAAATGCTTGTTTTATTCCATTTAAAAAAACTTAAAAAAGAAAAAGAATTTGCTATGATCAATGAGTTTTCTTGACAAAACTCTATTAGTTTCTTCCCTGTTTCATTTTGCACTCCAAGGCCAGACTTGCCTATTATTCCAATTATCTTTTGATTGCCTACTTTAGCATTCCAATCACCTATGATGAATGTGACTTTTCTTTTTAGTGTTATTTCTAGATGGTGTAGGTCTTCATAGAATTGAGCAACTTTGGCACAGTGGTTGGAGCATAGACTTGTATTACTGTGATGTTTTATGATTTGCCTTAGATTTGAATATTGTACCTTTAGGGAACCCTTAGTCATATAGGTTCAGGTCTGTCTGTCCACTTCAAAACTGCTCATTGATAGACCTTCCCAGAAACAATAAACTTTTAATTTGTCTTAAGTACAATAGCCCACTAAATAGGATGACATTTCTTACTATGCATCAACCTGATGGTCCTAGTTTTCCACTTGTGGCAAATGTCTGCAACTCTAGGCAAGTAAGAACCCTTGGGGCTGTTTTACATCAATTGGTACATGGGGAGCTTGGTCTGGAACCATGGGTGTGGTAGCCTAGAAAGAGAGACAACAGCATAAGGAAAAGTGTGTCCTGGGTTCATTAAAATCACAGAAAGAGTAAGTCAAGGCTGCCAAATGTAAATGCAGAGCTTTTGGGGTGACTATACTATGTCTGTGACTTGGTATGGGAGCAGAGGGAGAAGAAAAGGAAATTATAGGTTATTTGTAAAATATATCTTCACATAGCATATATGAATATAGAGGGCATTATGATGAAGGACTTTAAAATCTCATTTTGCCAAGTAGAGCATCTGGGCGTCTGAATTCATTTCTAGATTCTATTTTGGGAGACAAATTATCCAAGGGAACACAGGATGACCTAGGGCACATTGAAGATATCACTTCAACCCTTTGGGTTTCATCATTTGTTAAATGAGGAGACTGGACAAGAGGATCTCTAAGATTCATTTTCCCTCAAAGAATCTATACTCCTAAAGAAATACAACACTCTGGTGACAGCTACACAAAAGCCAAAACTTCCTTTTGAAAGGGAAAAGGAACCATTTGGTGCTTTCTAAGATGACAAATTTTAAATTTCATCCTTAAACAAATTTCCAAGTATACTGTGTTTTTCATATGTTTCTCCTCATCAAAAAAATGACAAAGTCATATTAAAATACCCAATATAAGTACATGTATTTTGTGGGGACAACAGGCCTGAAGAGCCTTTATAAGATCCACTATTTTCCTGGTAACCTTCAGTTCATGGGTCACTCCCCTTTGTCTCATCTAGGGACCTTTCTCTATGACATCATCTACTGGCTTTTAGTTGCCCCCATTTCCTTCTATTCCCTGGCATGGCTGTTCTAACTGTGTGTGGAAAAAACTTCCAACTTCTAACTTCTTCTTTTGTAACTCATTCCCTTGTTTCCTCCAAATAGCACATTACCGTCTTAGAAGTTCTGAAGGAGGATTTTTACAAAGCACCACAGAGGAAATATTCTTTTTTTATTTCTCTTTTGGTTTATATTTTATAAGGATAGCAACTAAACCTGTGATTTCTTTAGTATTCTCTCAAATAAGGAGATTCCTGCTACCAATGCAGAGCAAGACCTTCCCTGCAGTTTGTTTTCTTAGAAAACTGCCTACACTAGAAATGTAATGACTTTCCCCAGATCACCCAACCAATATGTTGGAGTTGGGACTTGAATTCAGGTCATCTTGACTTTGGGGAAAGCTCTCTATCCACTATCCATGGGTTCTTTTTTTTTTTTTAGTTCCAAATTCTCTCCTTCCCTCCAGCCCATCCCCCACCCATTGAGAAGTCAAGAAATATGATGCCAATTACACATATGAAGTCACACAAAACATATTTCTACATTAGTCATTTTCCCTCCCCACAAAAAAGCATAAAAATAAAGAAAGGAAAATATCAGTTTTCTCTCCAGAGTTGGACAGCATCTTACATGGAATCTTTGGGAATTGTGGTGGATCATGGAAGTCTTTTGCAGTTGATTATCTTTACAATTGCTGTTACTATGTAAATTGCTCTCCTGTTCTGCTCACTTCACTATGCATTGGTTCATTTAAGTCCTTCGAGGTTTTTGGGAAACCATCCCTTTTATCATTTTGTACAGTACAATAGTATTCTGTCACACTCATACGCCATAACTTTTTAACCATTGTCCAGTTGATATATCCCCTCACTTTTCAATTCTTTGCCACTGTAAAATGATCTGCTAATAAACATGTTTGTACAGATGGGTTCTTTTTCTTTGATCCCTTTGGGCTATAGACCCTAGTAATGGTATTGCTGATTCAGAGGGTATATACAGTTTTATAGACCTTTGGACAGTTCCAAATTATTCTCCAAAATGGTTGTGAAAAGACTTAGTAACTCTGATCAATGCCATGATCTACCACAATGCCAAAAGACTTATAAAGCAAATGCTACCCAACTCCAGATAGAGAACTGATGGTCTTAACTTTTTTTGTTTCATGGACACTTTTGTCCGTCTGGTAAAGTCTGTGAACTCCCTCTCAGCATAATGTCCTTAAACATGTAAAACAAAATATATTGAATTACAACGGCAATTAATTATATTGCAATAAAAATATAATTTCCCCCCCAGCCAAGTTCACAAACTCCGTTTAGGAGTATGAGACAACAAATGGTACAATGTTAGGAGAAGCGGGCTTGGAGTCAGGAAGACCTGAGTTTAAATCCAGCTTCAGATACTTACTAGCTCAATGACCCTGAACAAATCAGTTAACTTCTATTTGCCTCAGTTGCCTCAACTGTAAATTGGGAATAATAATGGCATCTACTTCCCAAGGTTGTTGTGAGGGTCAAATCAAATGAGCCAATATTTGTAAAGTGCTTGGTGCATATAGTAGGAGTTTAATAAATGCTTATTTCTTTCCTTCCCTTAAATTTATCCATATATTTGGGATCCATTGATGAACCCCAGGTTAAGCATTCGTGAAGTATTCCATGTAATATATTAGTACAATACAATAATCTGCAAATAAATAAATAAGTGATCATACATTGGTGGGGGTGGGGGTGGGGTAATGTTGTTCGTGGTGATTTCTCCAAAATTTTTTACTGGTAGAAAGGCAAAATTAGAAAAAAAAAGTTTGGAAACCACTGGACTAGAGAACTAGGGCCCCTCCCAGTTCTGAATCTATGAATCTAAAGTACCTCAAACAGTAATCAATCTCCAGGCAACTGTCCAACCCAAAGAGCAGAATTCAGGAAAATGGGAAGAATTGAAACCCTGAAAGATGAGGAATACTGCTCCAATCTAGTCAATAGTTAAATTCCTCCCAGTTTATAAACTTTGGGGAATTCCTTGTTTTGAAGATTATGTTACTTTCAAACTGGGCCAAGATCCATGAACAAAAGATCTGAAGAGTATTAAACAAGAATATAAATCAGAAACAGTAGATTACAATCTCTTAGAGAAAGCACGGTTTACAGAGACAAAGCTCCATTCCTAATGAGCTCCTCACACCCATGTTCAGCCCCATAATAGAGCTTTAAAGTTCTTTCCACATATATTCAGTCCTTTCTTTCTAAGAAGCTCCAAATGCTTTACATATCAAGTCTTAAGATGTACCTTAGGTACTTAGTACTATTGTGCTGGATTGTAAGGATTAATTATAGTATTTAGTTTCATAATTTCCCCCTTTTATGAAGCAGATGTTTTCCAGGGAAAAGAGGACTGGAGATGGGAGTAGAGGTGGGGTTATTTATAGATACATTGCTGCCTCTTGCTGCGGCAGCCAACCAAGTAACTGGTGTCTTCCTCAGTCTCCCCAGTCCTCCTCCTTTTTTTTTTCCATCCTAATCAATTCACTTCCTGACCTCTTTCCTAGTAGGCTACTTGAAACTTTGCTGTGAGTGGCTTAAGAGCCACAGAAGTTAATCACTCTTACATGTACTTCCATTAAATACAACTGTATGGCTCTTCATAAACATATGTCAATCATTTGGTCAACCAACAAATATTTAGGTGTTGTAGTGGATAGAACACTGGTCTTGGAGTCAGGAAGACTTATCTTCTTGAGTTCAAATCTGCCCTCAGACACTTACTGGCTTGTGCAACCTGGGCAAGTCACTTAACCCTGTTGGCCACAGTTTCTTCATCTGTAAAATGGACTGGGAAAGGAAATGGCAAACCACTCCAGTATTTTTGCCAAGAAAACCCCATTTGCCAAGAAAACTATCCACAAGTAGTCATTTGACTGAATAATAAAGTGGCTGTAGTGCAGGCACTATGTTAAATTCTGAGGTTGCAAAGCAAGGTCAAAGCCAGCCCATGCTCTTAGGGTGTTCATAGTCTAATGAGGGAGACAGCATGCAAACAACTATTTAACACAAGGTATGTACACGTGTATGTGATCATCATAGATTTTTCTCCTTAAAATTAGGGATAGGGAAATCTGTGAAGGGAAATAGTAAGAAAATATCATAATTAAATCCATGTTTAGAATTGTAAGGGACCTCTTCCAACTCTCTTCCTTACAATGAATTCCTTCTACATTCAATTCGATTCAGCTAAGATCTTAAACTCAACATGTCCAAAACTGAACTCATTATCTTTTCCCCAAACTCTACCCTCTTTCGAATTTTTCTTTTTCTGTTGAGGGTTTCTACCATCTATCTTCTCACTCTCTCAGGCTCAAAACCTAGGTGTAATTCCCAACATCTCACTCTCTCATCCCCTATATCCACTCAGTTGCAAATCCCTATTACTTCCCCTTCTCTCCTCTGACCTTGCTACCATCTTGGTGCAGGCCTTTTGGGACTATTGCTATAGCTTGCTAGTGGGTGTCTTTCTGCCTCAAATCTTTTCCCATTCCAGCCTGCTGTCCATTCAGCAACCAAAGTGATCTTCCTCAGGTGTGACCACGGCACTCCCTAGCCAGTCAATTCCAATGGCTCTTTATTACTTCCATGATGAAATGTAAAATGCTCTGGCTTTCAAAGTACTTCACTCCCTAGCCCCTTCCTCCCTTTCCAGGCTTCTTATGCCTTATTCCTCTCCATCGATGCTATGATCCAAAGACACTGGCCTCTTTACTATTCCTCGCATAAGACACCCCATTTCACAACTCTGTTCCGTTTCACTGGCTGTTTGGCATGCCTGGAATTCTCTCCACTTTTGTCTCTGCCTCCTGGTTTCCTTGTCTTCCTCAAAGTCTTAGCTGAAATCTCATCTTCTGCACAAAGGCCTTTCCTAGTCCCTCTTAATGCTAGTGCCTTGCCTGTGAGATCACCTCCAGTTTATCCCACATAGACATTGTTTGCATGTTTTTTTACCCCCATTAAATTGTAAAGTCCTTGAAAGCAGGGATAATTTCTGCTTTTCTCCATATTCCTAACACTTAGTACAATACCTGCTACATAGTAAGCATTTATTAAAAACTTGTTGATGTGACGTGTTGATTTAACTTTGAAGGTGGTGGTTGTGGTTCAACACGTGCTAGACTTAAAGTGAGAGCATGCCTCAGAGAAGGAAAGCGGGGTGAGTTCCTTGTAAAGAAAGCCACTGGTTAAAAAGGAGTGAGCTGCTAGGGAAGCTCCACCCACAGAAGGAGAGGAGTTTGTTTCCTAGGTATACTCAGTCAGCATCCAAACTGAGAAATTATTGACAGATCAGCCTATCTCTTTGGCAGCTCCACTTAGAAATATTGCAAAGAAAAATTGTAAAGCAAAACCAGCTGACACAGAAACTATACATGCAATCCTAGAAACCACAGTACCCACTCCCTTCTGAAAGGAGGGAAGTATGTTTGTCCACTAGAACAAATATTTATCATTGTATTTTATTTATTTATTTAAGTGTGGCTGTTTATATGGCCTAGCACACAGAAAGTGCTTAATAAATGAGTGTTGACCAATTCTTTGCTTTCTAGCATTGTTTTCACTTACATTATCATAGTAAAATAGGTTGTTCTTCTGGTTTTGCTTCCTTTGTTCTGTATTGGTTCATGCATGCTTTCTATCTTGCTTTGAATTTTGCATATTTCCCACTTGTTAAGTTTCAGTAATATCACATCACATTCATATGCTATAGTCTAGTCCCTTGCCAGTTCTTGATTGGTCTGTATTTAATTTCAAGGGGAGCATTTCTTTGTTTGGCTACCACAAAAATTGCTTGTGTTAGCCTTTTTGGCATTCATGTCAAATTGTTGCTCACATTCAGTTGAACTTGTCATCAACTAAAATTTCAAAATGTCAAAGGTCCCAGGCATACATGAAAAAGAAGAGGGGCTCACAAAGTTTTGTCAGACCTTGTGACAGAGATTCATCACTACCCAAAAATTTCAATGTTCTCTCTTACCCGTGACTTGAGGCAACTCACAGTACGCCTTCATACACAAATTTCGTTAAGTATATGCCACAGGGAAAAAGAGACAGACACAGGGAAAGTCCATCAATCAATCAACATTTATCAGGGGCCTACTATGTATCAGGCATTATGCTAAGTACTGGGGATACAAATATGAAAAATAAACAACAGTCCCTGCCCTCAAGGAGCTTATGATCTAATGGGGGGAAACAAAATTCAAAGGAAGCTGAAAGGCAGAGGTGGGCGGAGGAGGTCCCGAATGTGGGATAGAAGGAGGGCGGACATAGTGGAGAAGTCAGAAAAGTACCAAGGTAGTGGGGTCAGGTAAGAAAATAACCCAGAATACCATACGCTTGAAATTTCCCTGCTCTACCATGAGTCAGTGTCTGGTAGATTCACTGCTCTTGAGGAACTGACTGTTACAATTGTCGTCTATAAATCAGACAGTCTCGGAGCAGCAGAGGCAATCGTCATGTCCTCAGACATTATTCCCTACAGCTACTATTTGTTGCCCCATGGCTCAGTTCCTTTAATGTGGTGATATTAAGTGTTTTTTGTTTTGTTTTGTCTTTGTATGAACAGCTGATGAGTTATGCTTCTTCCATTCTATACTTGTGCAATTGACTTTTGGAACATAAATGCTTTTGTGGTTGTTTTTTAATCATTTCAGTCATGTCCAACTCTTTGTGACTGCATTTGGGATTTTCTTGGCAAAGATACTGGAGTGGTTTGCCATTTCCTTCTGCTGCTCATTTTACAGATGGGGAGACCGAGGCAAACAGGATGACTTGCCTAGCATTACACAACTAGTGTCTGAGGCTAAATCCGAAATCACAAAGATGAGTCTTCCTGATTTCAAGCCTAATTCCTTATTAAATTTCATCTTAGATTTGGCCAAGGATACCTAAATTTTGAAATCTTTTTAGATTTCAATTCTATTACCTATCAGAGTAGTTATCCCTTCCTGCTTCATGTCATGTGCAAATTGAAAATGAGACTTTGCCTTAATACAAACATACTTTAAAATGTTGAATCTGACAAGGCTATTTTCCTAGCTTTGCAGCTCACAGCTGGCCAAGTTGAGATTGATCCATTAATCAATATGGTTTGCAATGGTTACGAATCTAGTTAAATGTGCTATCATGCAGTCACAATTTCGCTGTCTTTTCCACCAAGTTGTCACAAGAGATTTTGTTAATTGTGCAGCTAAAATCTAGAAAGATTATGACAGTTATTTGACATGGTGGATACAGTTCTGAACCAAGAGTCAGGAAGACCTGAATTCAAATCCCTCCTTAAAAATTTACTAGCTGTGTGACCTTTGGCAAGTAAAGTCTGCTCATTTCCTTTCCAGCTCTCAATCTCAATCTATCTCAATCTCAGTTCTATGACTATGGTATTTACTTGATCTATCATTAATCTATTGTGGAACCATATGTTAAAATCTTCTTTTTAGTAGATCTGAAAATATTAAGAATTAATATTTTCTCTAGCCTTTAAAACCCTTTCCAGACTTTCACCTTTGAAGGCTGATTGGATTGTGGACAAAAGACCTTTTATAGAGAAATGTGATAAGGGTGATAGACAAAATTTGGAACAAAAGGGCCTCTTATCTTGTTCAGAATCTTGCCTTCTCTAGCCTTGAAGTGATTAGGATATTGACTTCTCTAGCCCAGAAGTCATTAGGCTATTGAACCGTTCTAGGATGGATTCATGTAAGGGCTGTATGCTATTCCCTACCCCCACTCCTAAAGTAGCAATGACTCACCCTTTTCCATTTAGAAATGGTGATATCAATTGTGGGGAAGATTCTCTTTCTAATTCTTGATGTTCTTGATCCAGGAAGGAACTGAATTGTGACTATTGCTTTGGAATGTTAACTCCAAATTGCATTTTTTTTTAGGCAACCAGGGTTTAGTGACTTGCCCAGGGTCACACACCTAGTAAGGATCTGAGGCCACATTTGAACTGAGGTCCCCTTGACTCCAATGCTCTATCCACTGTACCTCCTAGCTGCATCCCCTTCCCCAATAGCATTTTAACATAGTATGTTTTTTTTTCTTTTTTTTTAGAAATATTTCCTCAAGTTTTTCTGAGGTAGAGAGTCATGTGTGAGGACAATGGGGACCTTTCTCAAGTTTGATCAATTCTCTTTGCAAGCTAGAAATAAATGTCTTGGATATAGAATGATGTTAAAATAAATGAAATTGTTTGTGGCAGACTTGTGCCTAAAATGAAGAATACTACCGTCTCCCAGTTCTCCTCCTACCTATTTGGTGATTCTTTCTCAGTTTCAATTGCTGGATCTTCATTCAAGTCATTCCCACTAACCACAAGTGTACCACTTGACTAGGTCCTAAGCCCTCTTCCCTTCTTCTCTAGGTGATCTCATCAGTTCCTGTGGACTCAGTTATCATGTCTATGCTGATGATTCTCTAATCTACTTATCCAGTCCTTACCTCCAGTCTCAAATCTCCAACTGCCTATCAGACATTTGAACTGGATATCCAGTAAATTTCATAAACTCAAATACATCCAAAATGGACCTTGCTTTTCCCACTAAACTTCCCATTTCCAAATTTCTCTATTACTGCATAAGGACATTAACTTTATCATCTAGGCTGTCAACTTAACTGTCATCCTTGACTCTTCAGGATCTCCTGCCCAGCATATCCAATCTGTTGCTAAGGTCTGTCAATTTCATCTTTCCAACATCTCTTGAAGGCTCCCTTCTCTATTCTGATACTGCCTCCATCCTGGTGCAGGTGCCAATCTCCTCATGCCTTGTTGTTGTCAGTTGTTTTTCAGTTATGTCTAAATCTTCCTGACCGTGTTTGAGGTTTTCTTAGCAAAGACACCAGAGTAGTTTGCCATCTCCTTCTCCAGTTCATTTTACAGATGAGGAAACTGAGGCAAACAGGGTGAAGTGACTTGCCCAGTGTCATACAGCTAGTAAATGTTTGAACAGATTTGAACTCAGGAAGAACTCTAGGCCTGGTGCTCTATCCACTGTGCCGCTTACCTGCCCTTCTCATGCATGGACTTTTATAATAACCTACTGGTTGTTCTATATGACATAAATCTCTCCCTGCTCAAGTTGGTCCTCTATTTAGCTGTCAAGGTGATTTTCCTAAAGCTCAGATCCAACCAGGTCACCTCTCTATTCAATAAATTCCAGTGGTTCCCTATCAAATATAAAATCCTTTATTTGGCATTCAGAGTCCTTCATAATCTATCCCCTCCCTACTTTTCCAATCTTTTTGCACATTACAAAAATTCCCCTTCCTCTCCTTTCTTCCCCCACCCCCATGCTCTTTCATCTAATAACACTGGCCTTTTCGTTGTTCCCTAAACAAGGCACTCTCTGTCTCAGCTCTGCGCTTTTTTTCTGGTTATTTCCATGTCTGGAATGTTCTCCTTTCTCATCTCTGCCTCCTGGCTTCCCTTAAGTCTCAGTTAAAATTCTCCTTTCTATAGGAAGCCTTTCCCAATCCTTCTTCATTCTAGTGCCTTCCCTCTGCTGATTCATCACTATTTATCTTGCATATACAGTCAATCCTCAACTTCCACAGGGCTAACATTGTCAGAAAACAGCATGAAAGTAAAAAACATGAATGTTGGTACATTGAACCTATGGGAAATAGCAAGTTAGGTTCCCATGATCACCAAAAACTGTAATTTTTTGCTAGAGATTGCTGCAAAATACATATTTCTGCATATAATTCTTTATAACAAAACATTAATTCTGATAATATGCACTTTTCCTAACACAGTAACCAGAAAATAACTCACAAAATGCAGTTTACAGAATAAAATTGATAACATGCAAAACATTTTCTCTTGCTAGTAATTCCCTAGAATTCTAAGACATTTTATGCTAACATCTCAAAACAAACAAAAAATAAATAAAAACACTGATTTCAGGTAACATTCATTTTTCATAACGCATGTAATCTATAGTACCATAAATACTGTACAGCAAATAAAATTCCTAAAAATAAAACTTTTTAAACCTGAATCATACCTTCCATCAAATGGAGGTGTGAGGACATTGTACTGTACATCATACTGCTGCAAATCTCTCTACCTTGGCCACCCTCTGAAAAAACAAGAGAGATGTATCTGGGACTTTAGTCTCTGTTGTTGGAAGCCCCTTAGACTGGTGAGGTCTCAACATCACCTCTGAAGTCTACACACTCTGCATCTACTGTGCATAGCTGTGACTGTGCAATAATGTGTGTAGTTACCAACTTGAAAGTGAAAATGAGGCTACTAATAAAATCACTCAGGTATTGTTGAAGTTTGACTACAGCTTAATTGTACACTGTTGTGTACACATCATCTGCCCCATTAGATTGTGAGGCAGAGACTGTCTTTTGCCTCTTTTTGTATCCCCAGCACTCAGCATGGTTCCTGACTGACTATATCAACAATGCAGTATTCACAGTGCCTACAGGAACTAATAGTATGCTGATATGGTTATTAATCAAAAAATTTAACAGGCTCTCTACATGGGAAATATAGCTAGAACATTTATTCAAATACCAGAAAACTGAGTCCCAAAACCAGAAAGTCAAAGCCAACACAGTAGTTATAAAGTTGGCATATGTAGTTAAAGTAGTAAACACCCACATTCTCAAGCAGCCTTCAAAATAGGACAGGCTACCTCAGGCAAAAATCCTCCTCTCCTTACTCATGCAACTGCTCGGTGTCCAGGCAGCTTGCTCCCAACAGCTCCAGCCCCCTGCTGTTTCTGTCCCTAGCAGTCCTCAGCAGGAGTCTTTAGCAGAGATTCTGGCAGGCTCAAAGAAAAACCACCACTTCGACTCTAGCATGGCTCTGGCTTTTTTTGCTCCACCTCTTCCTGCTATATCTGCAAACTCAAGGGGCATGGAAGATCAAATCCATTATCATTATGCTGACTATTAATACTTTTTCTCTGATATTATCAAAAAGTAACTAATATGCTGTGCTATAAGAAATGATGAGCTCAATGATCTTAGAAAAGCATGGGTAAACTTACATAAAAGAAAGAAGAGTGAAACAACAGAACCAAGAGAAGAAAAAGAAAGTTACATGATAGCTTTATTAAATATCTTAAAAGAATAGCAAGTTGTACATAATAGATTCGCAGTTTCATGTGCAATCACCTTTCTATCCTACCATGTTACAGAAATGCTTGTTTTATTTACTAAATTCAGAATAAAATAAATAAAAATTTTAAAAAATGAATAACCCCATCACAAAGGAAAATGAACAACTCTTAGTAAATCTATGCAGGAAAGAGAAGGCTCATCAATTGTCTTTCTAATGATGTTCCCCAACCATCTCCTTGGTAATCCATTCTGGAATTCTGTTGGGGGTTGACATCAGTCTCAGGATCTCTCTCTTCTTTTTTGAAAACCAGGCAAACATTTGCTCAGCTTTTTCACCCTGGCAACCTTCTTACTCCACACAATTCTTCAAACTTTCCTAATACTTTGTTCACCTATCTTATTTTCAAGTGCATTCAGTTCCTTGGGATGTAATTCAGGCCAGGAGAACTAAGTCAGAGCAGTAGTAGCCTTCCTGAAAGGCAGGCAGGTAGTGTAGTAGACAGAAGGAGCGACTTGGAGGCAGAAGACACGAGTTTGAATCCATCAGATGCATATTAAGTGTGTGATTCTGGGCCTTTTTAGTGTCACTCCAAGAATAATGTCAGACTAATGTGAAAATATGTTTAATAACTTATAATAACATATAACACTGGACATAGCTGACTTAAAAAGGGTGGTTTTTTTTTTCCTTCGCAGTGTCTCCCAACTCATTTTGGGTTTGAATTTTCCTGTCACTTTTGTTAGAGAGACACTGAAAATATTTTTGACACTAAAAGGCCCAGCTTTTTGTAGTGAATCATATTTTTCAGGCACCAAATAAAGAGCCCAGAAGAATTAATCCCTTTTTATATAAAGGAGAGCAATAAAGAGGTTTTGCTCATTTTAAGAGATATATATGTTTAAAAGGTAGAAAAAGAGGAACCAACCAAGATCTCCCATAACATTTTTTATTGAGAAAGAACCAGGGGGAGAACTTCAGACTCTCTGCTAGATGCATGAACAAGCATGGCCTCTTTGAATTGGTTTTCCTCTTGCTGGGAAGTCAGTGCCTAGGTGGACATTCTGTAAGATCTTCCTGCTGATGAAATCTACGCAGCCTTTATCCTTCAAATAGGAAAATAGGGAACTCTTTTTTTCGTTCTGGTTTACAGTCAATATAACTAAATGACTTAGCACCACTGGCACGATGGAATAATGAGCCTGCTTTCTCCTCTCTTCCACTTGGCAAAATGGATCCCAATTTGTACAAATTTTGTCAGATTAGATACAAGTTGTACATTTAATTCAATTCCCTTTTTACTCTATGGGCTTTTACTTAATTCTTTTATTTCTTCCATTTTCTTCTAGATATTATTCTGTTGTTCTTGTTACTGTTGTTGTCATTGCAAACCTGTGATTTCATCAGTGTAGGGGAAATACCAGTATGAAAACTCTTGATAAATGCTGATCAGATCTTTTATTTACCATGATAGAATGTAAGTTTCTTAAGGGCAGGGACAATTTCACTTTTGCCTTTGTATTTCCAATGCAATACCAGGCATATGTTATCATGCCATTGCATCCTTTATTAAGAGGGTCATCCCTAGATTCACTTCTTAAAGAGGCGTTTTGACTGAATGGGTGTTACCTCACTCAAAGTGATAACTGAAAAGACCTTAGCCTAAAAGGGCCAGGGTCTCCTATTGCATTTTGGCCATCTCCAGTTGTCCTGATGAATATCAGGCCACTGGACCCAGATGGCTCTGGTGGAGAAAGTGAGGCTGATGACCTTGCACAGCCCTCCTTCACTCAAATCAAGTCAACTGCAAGTCATGTCATCATGGCCCTGATGTCATGGTTCTCTTTGAGAGCAAAGGACAAACACAACAAGAAATGTTTACTAACTGATTGATCTTAAAGAAATTACTAATAGGTTAAGTGACTTGACCATGGTCACAGATCAATATGTGTCAGAGGTAGGACACAAGCCCACATTCTCTTGATGCTGTCTGTCCCTCTATCCACTATGCCAGGCTGCTGTAAATTACCTTTCCTGTTCTCTTCCCTTCACACCCATCACCTACAATTTTAACCTTTACATTCCTAAAGTAATATCATATTTCTGAGAACCTTTTCAACAGTATCACATAAACAGGATTCCAGAAAATACATTAATCAAAGATTCTAAAGCAGTTTATAATTAGCATTTAGATAGAGGATTTATAGTTTCAATGTACTTTTTAATCAAGGTATTTGATACCCTCCCCAGTCAATAGTGTTCTCATTTCACATTAACAGATGTGGAAACTGAAATCTGAGTATGTTGCATAAGGTAAAATGGTTTTTACATTGTAGGCCACAGGATTTTTACAGTAGTAGGCTGGCATTACTGCCTCTGAGGCTCACGAGACTATCAGATTTGTAGAAGGTGAGGGAGTGATTTATAGCTCTCAGGGTTACCAACAAATCACTGTTGGGGCCCCTTCTTAACCCAAAGTGCTTAGTTTTAATTAAAATCCTAGAAGAGCATAGTCAGCAGAGTAGATACCCATTATTATTCATGCTATAATTTTGGATAAGCCTTTTAGAATAAATACATGACATAAAGCTTTCTGGAATAAGCGTATTACACACAAAAAAACATAGCCAATATTTGTGGAACTTTCTTAAAAGGGAGGGACAAAGGTAAAAGCTAAGTAAATAAAGTCACATGAAGAGAAATCTTGAGTATCAAAAGAGAAATGTATCCAAAAATCTGGTGTCATTATTAAATGAATGGACTTGTTGAAAGTATGAATTGAGTATGAAATGCTATTCAATATAGAAGATTAAAAACAACTTTCTGCAGTCTAGCCAGGGGTTTTTTTTTGTTTTTTTTTTTTACCCCTTTTCCTTTACAAGCTAATATATTTCTAGTGACAAAGAACTCCTGGAGGCAGGGAAGAAATTAGAACTGACTTTTAAAACTCTCATTATCCTTCTGCCTCTTTAAGAAACTTGGCTCAGGTTTGTTGCATAATCAGCTTTAGCATTCAATGGCTTTATTATTCATTTATAATAAAGTAGAAAGTTCTTGTTTAATAAAAACCACGTTTTAAAATTATTATTATTCTTGCCTGCAGTTACAAATGCTCTTAAACAATGACCAAATCATGCTGGAACAAGTATCTGGAAAAAAAAACAAGGCCTCTCTTAGAAGTTACTGAGCTTAGCCGTGAAATTCTAGAATTGGAGAAAAAGGTGGAGATTAATAATGGGTCAGTGTGGGGTGTGAGGGGGGCTGGGAAAATGTGACCTGGTCCAACATATCTATTTCCTAACACTCCCATTTGTGTTTAGTATGGACATACTCGTTTCTTCACATAATTGTTCATATAGCTGTTATTCTAATACTTTTTTATTGGAAAATGTTACAGAATATTCACTTACCATTTTTGATTATATATGACCTTTGGAACATATCCAGATGAAGTCCTGTCATACATTTCTTATCTTTCTCAATTACTGTGATGTAAAAGTTATTAAAACTGGAGATGAAATCTAATTAACTCAATAAAAGAGCTACCCAAATTAAAACGTGTTTCATAGTCAAGCCAAATTGTTATAGAGATGATTAAATACCAGTGGCTTTTAACCTTCAGTGTTTTTTTTAAAAAAAAGTGTTGTGGTTTTTAATTGTTAAAGGCAATAAACATTTTCATTTGATACTGTACTATTGCCCCAAAATTAAATACTGAGAGATGAAAGTCATACAAAACAAGCTTCTTATTTATGATGTAAACTTAAGAAAATGATATGTATATACATGTAGATGAAAGGAAGAGTAAATGGATAGATGAATAGATTGGTGAGGCTACATGATGCATTCAATAGAAAGCTGGCCTCAGGGTCAGAAATACTTGGATTCAAGTCCCATCCCTCAAACACACTGATGGTTGGGATCCAAGGGCAACCATTTAAGCTATCAATGCCCCCAGGCAACTCTTTAAATTGTTAATCTGCCCTGGTAGAGAGATGAGAGAGAGGGTAGAGGAGACAGAGACAGAGACAGAGACAAAGAGAGAGAGAAAGAGAGAGAGAGAGAGAATCCAGATAATAATTGGACTTGGGATTTCTGATTAAGGAAATTCCCTCCACCAGTACAGACCTGAAACTGACTCTGCAGTCAGGTCTCTAACCATTATATTATCATCTATATTATAAATACATATTCATTATCATGATAATGACATAGCTAGAGTTTGTCAAAAATGATTAAGACTACGTAATGTTAAAGTAATTTTTTTAAAATTTAATTTGGGGTTATAGGGAAGAAATAGAGAACTAAGGGAATAGTGGAAGATGACAGCATTTATTTCTTCCCTGGATATTGCAGTGGATGAGAGATAGAGAGCATCTCAGAGCTGTGTTCTCAGAAAGAGGCTTCTTAGTCTTAGCTATTGCCCGATCTTATCCACCACATCTACTCCTGGTAATATGATAACCCAAGTCACTTATCTAGTTCCTTTCTGCTATTCACATATAAGACAAACAAATAGGTCCTTCATTGGTGGATACCTGTTATTCCCAGAACACACAGACAAGTCACTGTTCTCTGGGCCTAGCTGAATGGATGGGTTCCAAGGGAGATATATTAATTCAATAATCAAGAGTGTGCAAAATTAGGGAGGTGGTAGCACTAATGTACTTTTCCCTGGTCAGATTATATCTGGAGTATTATGTTCAGTTTGGGTACCATGTTTTAAGAAAGACATTGATAAACAGAAGCACATAAAAAGGATGGAAATCAGGATGATGAAGGACATTAAGGAGCTATCCCATAAGAGGAAATAACCCTTACAGAGAACTTTAAGGCTCACAGAACAATTTGCACATTATCTCATTGAATTCTCACAGTCCAGTGAGTTTGGTGTTAGGATGATCACCATTTTACCAATGAGGAAACCAAAGCAGTCAACTTGCCCTGGACTATTGTTGTTTGTCCTTTGTGCTCAAAGAGGACCAAAATGATTTCACCATGTCCAGGTCAACATTCAGCATGTTCAGCAGTGGCTGATCATACCAACATGAGCTCAGAAGGCTCTACCACAAGTTGGGCACAAATATTCTGTGTCACCCTTTGGGAGGGAGATACCTCTGAACCTGTGTATCTCACACTTCAATTCTGCTTTGCTCCTAGAGCACAGTACCTTCCTGATGCTGGCATTCCATGCTGAACGGTCCTGTGCCAGGGCTTCCCATGTATCACAATCATTTCTAAGGTTCTTCAGAGAGACCTTGAGACTGTCTTGTATCACTTCTTCTGACTTTCTTACCTTGCATGATTTCTCCCTAAAATAGTCTTTTAGGCAAGTGTACATTTGGCATTTGAACAATGTGGCTAGCCCATTGGAGCTGAGCTCTTTGCCTAGGACTACAGAGGGGGTAAATGTCTAAGGTGGGGTTTGAACTCAAATCTTCTCGATCTCAAGTTCAGTGTCATATCCCCTGTATCACATTGTTTCATTCCCATTTGAGGATCAGTTGAAGTAACTGGGAATATTAACTTTGGAAAAGAAAAGACATAAGGGAGACATGTTACCAGCCTCCAAGTATTTGAAGTGTTGAAACAGAGAAGAAAGACAAGATTTGTTTTGCTTATTTTCAGAGGAGAGCACTAGGGGGTCATTAGTAAAAGTAACAAAAAAAAAAAAGAAAGACAATTTAATCAATCAGTAAACTTTCACTAAGTGCCTACTATGTGTGTCAGGTATTATGCTAAACTCTGGAGAGTCCAAAAAAAAAAAAAAGAGCAAAAGACAGTCCCTTCTCTCTAGGAGATTACAGTTTAATGGGAGAGATAACAAGTTATTTACAAGATAAATAGGAAATAAAGAAAAGAGGGAAAGCATAGGAATTAAGAGGAGTTAAAGAAGGCTCCCTGCTGAAGGTGGGATTTTTTTTTAGTTGATTTGTTTATTTACTTTTAGTTTACAAAATTCAGTTCCCACAATCCCTTGAGTTTCAAATTTTCTCACCTCCCTCCAGACCCTGTGAAGGTGGGATTTTATTTGGAACTTAAAGGAAGCCGGGGAGCCCAGTAATTAGAGACAAGAAGGGAGAGCATTCCAGGCATGGGGGACCTCCAGAGAAAACACCTGGAACTGAGACAGAGTGTCTTGTTCGTGGAAAATCCAAGAGGCCAGGGTCATTGAATTGAAGAGTACATGTTGAGAAGGAAGGTATAAAATGACTGCAAAGGTAGTAGGGGGCTAGGTTATGAAGGGTTTTGAATACCAAACAGAGTATTTTGTATTTACTTCTGGAGGCAGAAGGAAGTCACTCTAGTCTATTGAGTAGGGAGGTGACACAATCAAACCTGCACTTTAAGAAAATTACTTTACTGGTGAAATGGAGGATGGCTTGGAGTGGGGAGAGACTTGTGGCAGGCAGACTCACCAGCAGCAGGCTATTGTAATAGTGCAGGCACAAGGTGATAAGGGCCTACACCTGTATAGTAGCAGTGACAGAGGAGAGGGGGAAGCCCTTTCCTAACAAAAAAGTGGAATAGGATGCTTTAGATTAAGATAATGGGTTTCTTCTGACTGGAGGCCTTTGAAGGCTGGACGACCACTTACGGGTATGTGATGTAGATGAATCTTCATGTATGTCTGCACTAGATTACTTCTGGAGTCTCCTCCAACTCTGAGATTGTGTGATTCCACAAATAAGACAAAGAATTGCAATATTTTGGCAAGGAACATCCTAGTTCATACAGTTCTGTGAGCATTCTAACTACAAAATTCAACACATCTTCTGCAACAATAAACTTGTCTAAATATATACAAATCACCAAATGACCTGTCAGGAAAAGTCATCTGGGCCTCGAGTACATTCCCATACTTGTACCCCCAGATTCTCTGACTTTATTCTGACCAAACTGTGCTACTCGTTCTCCCTTGGACATTGTATTCCACCTCACTTCTGTACCTTTGTAAAAGTGGTCCCACATGCCTGGAATACTGATTTTGACCCATCTACACTTTGTAAAATTCCTCATTTATTCTGAAATATAGCTCAGGCCCCTAGTCTTTCTTGATCTGTTCATTTACTTGCCCTCCTGCTTCCCGAAATCACTTTGTATACAATTTGTATTATTTCTTTGTCATTACACTGAGTAAATGCCTTGCCAGTCTGCCCAAAGCAGTTACATTGTCAAACATGAGTGCTAAGCATAGATAATAAACATACTGATGTGTTCATTTACGCTCTCTTGCTCTATATGGTAGTTACATGATATTTTGTTCCCTTCAGTAGTAATAAGCCCTGGTGCACATTCCACATATCCATACAGCACAGAACCACCCCATACATACATTATACAATCCAACATAACAGGAGCAACATCCCCTCATGGTCATGTGCAGAATTAGCATAGCCATTAGAATTTGAAGTTTCCTATACCTTTAATAATATTTTCCCCTGGCACAATAATGTTATTATGCATCAGCAGAATATAGAGTAGAAACCATAGTTCCAGGCAGACTTTGATTTAATTCAAACACATGAATAAAAATCAAAACTGCAAAGATACAAAACCTCTACCTTCACTCAGACCCCAGACCTAGAGGTAAAGTGATAGTGAGGGTATTGTCACTTCAATAGGGTCAACATCTGAGGGGAGTATTCTGCAATGGATAGACCACATCTGTGATACTAAGTATAGTTTGGGGAACCATTTTAGGAGATGCTTTGATAAAGACTAGAGCACATGCAGGGAGGAGGGCTAGAATGTTTAAAGAAATGCAATGTTGACTAGGGAGAAGAGAAGCCCAAGAAGGAACATGATGTCCAATGGCAGTAATTCTAAGGGCTTCCATATTAAAGAAGAATTAAACATTTCCTGTGTAACTCCATAGGACAGAGGATTTGGGATCACTATGAGGAAGAACTTAATAACAAGTAGAGTTAGATGCCCCAACATGAAATTGATTGCCTTGTGAAGTAATCAACTTCCTTTTTGTATAGATGGTTAGATAATTAAAGACCACTTCTCCAAGCTGTTGAAAAGATTCATCTACTAAGCAGAAGATTGGATTAGATATGCCATAACACTTTAAGAACCCAATGGTAAAGACATCTTTCTCCTTAGAACCCAAAGAAGCAAAATTACTTTCCTCGCATGTAATCTTCCTGACCCCAGTCACTATTCCCATTTCTTGTTTAGATCAGCCATACTGATGTAAGTTGAAAGTTAGTGGAACAAGAACACTTTTGTGTGTACATCTTAGAAATTTGATTATGGGAGTCTACACTGATTTCTTCCTCCCTCTCCTTTTCAGTTCCAATCAGAATTCTAAGCACCTGCATTTCTTTTTGGTTTTAAGTGTATCTCCCCTACCCCCTTAGTCACAGTGCTTTGCAGATAGTAATTGCTTAATAAAAGTTTATCACCGTGCCTTGTCTTGATTTCACACTTATTTGAGATTGTCTTTATGTCAATAACAATAACTTTTCATTATAAGAGAAATATACCTGGTTCCTATCCTCAAGGAACTTACAGTCTAGTTCTTACAACCCAGAACAATGCATATGAAACAATTATATAAGGATATAAAATAATATGTAATTATGCACTAAGTTCTGTGGAATTGACTAAAAGAAAACTAAGAGCCTTAAGGATTACTTAATATAAAAATAAATGTCGTAATATAGAAATAGCAGAGATCTTAAAGGCAATTGAGTTCAAAACACTCATTTTACAAAGGAATTGAGGTCCAAAGAAGTGAAATAACTCCCTCAAGATCACACAAGCATTCAAGTGGCAGAGGGTTAAGGTCTTCAGGCTTGTAAAACTAATAACAAGCGGCTCTGCTAAGGACTGCTGCTGTGAATAACTTTAAGGATCTAATCACATAGTATAGTGAACTCTCTATTTATTCAGCAATAAACTAAAGCAAAGCATTCAAGATACTAAGCACAACATTCACAAACAATATAACATGACAACTTATTGCTAAGGTAGCCACATAGTCTTAAACAAAACATATCATTCAGTAAGTCACAATCCCATTAGTCACTACTGACTACCCAAGTCGAGTCTTCTTGCATCTTGACTTGAGGCTGGCTTCCAATCATCCTTAAACCAATCATCCTTAAGGGATAGAGGAAAGTACAAAGGCTATCTACTCCTAGGTCTCAGAAAGTTACAAAATCATCAGTCAGCACTGAGTACCCCAGTAAAGTCTCCTTTCATCTTAACTGGAGACTGATTTCCAAAACCCATGGTTCCTTTTCCATGCTCCCTGCCTGGATTCACCTGACTGTTTCCTGGATTCACAGGTAGGCAGCTCTCTGCTCCTGTTCTATATCACAGCTCACAGAGGCTGCTCCACCCTAAGCTCTTCACAATATCTCTTACTAGGAAAACAAAATTCAACAGGGCTATAATAGTATTTACATACATTGTCAGCACTATTGTCTCAATTCACTTTCTGTCTGAGAAATCAACACAAATCAACTCTGACAAAGTAATGCTAATACATATCAACAGACAAAATGCTTCTGTCTGACAAAGTAATATCAACACAGAACAACAGACAGAACAGCAGACAGAGTGCCAGCATCACAAACACTCTTTCCCTTAGCTCTGCTCGGTCCCAGCTTGTACTCTAGCTTTTCTCTACTTTTCTCCTTCTTGCTCTACCCTTCCTGTTATTCTCTTTCAGCAAGTTCCTCCCACTATGGGATCCATGTGATGACATTAGGCCTATTGAGGGCAGGGAAGGTCTCCAAACTCCCTTAGGCCTATCAAGAGTAACACAATGTATACTATTTCCAACAAAGACTTGACACAATCAAAGACAAGTCTCAAAGGCACTCAAATAGCTGAAACAAGTAGCAAAGTACTATTTTGCTTGCCATTACAAGGCTCCAAATCCAAAGCTCTCTGTATTGTCATGCTCTTTAGATTATAGAACTATAATATGGTCCATATATATTACGCTTATGGTTGATCACAGAAATATTACTATTTCTTTGTAAACTAAAACAGCTCAATTATTTCTAACTAAGCATAACTGCTAGCTCAAATAACATTGTTGCTATGTTAATTTTAATTTTTCAGTTTGGTGAATTTTTGTCTTTTTTCTCTTCTTTCCTTTCTTTTTCTCTTCTTTCCCTCCCTTCCTCCCTCCCTTTCTCCCTTCCTTCCTTCCTTGCTCCCCTCCTTCCCTCCCTTTCCTCTCTTTCTTTCCTTCTTTCCCTCCCTTCCCTTTCTTCCATTTCCTCTTCCTTTCTTCCCTTCCCTTCCTTTCCTATTTTCCCTTCCTTCCACCCTCCTCCCTTTCTTCTCTCTCTCTCCCCTCCTCCTCCTCCTTCTTTTCCTCCTCCTTCTCCTCCTCTCCCTTTCTTCTTTCCTGCTTTGTTTGCTTGCTTCTTGCCTTTCCTTTCTTTTTTTTTGTATATGTTGATATTTTTACATTACTGTTTCACTTAATTTACAAGGTAGGTGGATATACTTTTTGCAGATCTACATTAACTAACTTAAGCAAGGCTATGTAGGAAAGTCAGTATCAGAGACAACATGAAAGTGTGTTGACTGGTGGCCTTGTACTTGTCAACCACACCATCTTTCCAAATAGCTATACAGATCTATTTCTGGCTGATGGGCCCAAAGCAAATTCTCAAGTCAATGACTGCCTGAATGATTCTCACAGTGCAAAGCACTTTAGCTCATCTATGATGGTGTATGCCAGTCTCTAGTGCCAAGTGCTTTTCCACTTAACCAGAGAAAGAAGTGATTTAGGTTTAGGTCTCATCAAGTTGAATCTGCTTTTTTAAATTACCTGTGAAGATGTAAATTAGGACTTCTATTTCTGCAGTTAATACTGTACCCATTCTGCTTTGAAAATGAGAAATGATTAAGGAAGCAAATTTGAAAACCCTTTTATAGTCATTTCAGCATTAGGACACCCACAAGAAGTAAGGTGTTAAATAAGAAAACAGCCTGCTACCATATCCTCAACTACATCATATATTCATACTTCTATAATTCATTCTTAAATAAAGTCATTCTGCTCCCTAGGTAGAAAAAAGACATTCATTCTTACTGGAAATACTGAGCTTGCACATCTCTCCCTTCAAAGATGTTACAAATTGCTTTGTTTCCAAGAAGAATGGCATAGAGGACATGTCAGTTGCTATACCTCCAGTCATCACTCCCACATTGTTTGAGTGATATGTCGAATGCTCATTCGAGCCAAGGTCATTGCATCCTGCTGCCTAGCCAGGAAATGAGAAGTCTGGACTAATTTGGCTGGTAGAGTCAAAACACTTAAATATGCAAGATAGCTCCTTGCTTACTAAGCATCATTATACATGGAGAACTTTTGAAATTCTTTGCAGTGTGTCATTATGAAATATACCCTATGTATAGGATTCCTAGATACAATTACAAGTTTTTGTTATATATAGCTAGTTATTCCACTTTTGATGTCCAAGGATAGATTGCTTCTAGAAAAAATAATTTTTCCTAATCAAAGAGACTTGGGTCTCACTGAAAAGATAAAATAAAAGGTTAATTTTCCATTTTATTTCTGTGACACAGGGTTTATTGAAGGAAATAATGGAAAAGAAATTTCAAAAGTATTAAGCACCGTGATATCTGGGTTTTCAGATAATGGAATGTTTTCCTCATTTATTCCATAATACTTGAAGGTGTCATACCTGAGCTATGGAATAAGATTTGGAATTAGTTTTATTGAAGGGAAGTTATGAGGGGGGTGGATTGCATGCTTATAGGCATTAATGCCTCAAAAGAGACATTTGTGATCTCAGAATTATGATTCCCTACGGACACTAACCTGTAATTCATCCCTTAGATATATGAGGGAATGGGCTGGTCCTAAGGACTTTTCCAGTGACTATTCCTTTGAGAATTGCCTACAGGTAGCAGATAAAAGTAGGGAGAAGCAAAACTTGGGGGCAGATCTTCATAAGGCTAATTCATTCTACTTCAATTTGTAGGAATCCCTTTTGGAAGAAGGAGAGACAGATAATAACCCAAGTTCAATTTTTCCATGAAGGAGCAGTGTGATTCTGATGGAAGATGGAAATGAGAGGGAGGGATTTCTTTTTTATAAATAGATTTCCCTTTGTCTCTTTGTGTTTACCTATGTTGTATGTGTCCCTGGCTATGTCTCAAGAGCCAGGTCATGCTATACGTTGAACAAGGTTTGGCGCACAATGAACACCAGAGGGTTTAGACAGTGATTAAGCTGTATCACAAAGTAAATGACAGCTGGCATCCTTGATAACAGTATGTAAGCTTTTTCCTATTCTCTGGTACTAGCATGTGTCCATGATAATGGGCTCTGGGCAGCCAGTGTTTCCAGGGCCCTGAAACTGATAAGGTAAGCTATCATATGCAATATTGTTCCCAATTATAAAAAGTCTACTGAGAACAAACAATTGCATAATTCTTATATAAATTGTGTGTAATGTTGTTAGGTTCAGAAAAAAAAATTATCTGAAAAAGTGTGATAAAAAAATGAAGTTATTTTATGTGGTCCCATTCATTTTAGACATTTGAAAACATTATTCAAAAAACATTTTTAATGCAAAGCCTTCCACTGATGTTTTATGTAAAGTGAAAGATTCTGCTGATGGTGCATTAATGATGGACCCCTAAAAGGTCCTGGACTTTCCCATGTGGCCCAGGTCACTGGGGCACCCAGCCCTTTCCAGTTCATAATCCTTCCAGCGGCACTCTCATTGTGGCCCCAACCTAGACCATCACTCCTTAATTCCATCTAGACCCCTTCTGTAATCTCCCAGTCACCCCAGACTATTTGGCAACTCCTAGATCACATCCAGATTTTCCTACAGTCTTCTGTATAAAAGGTCCATCTTGCCTCCAGTTAAGTGCTCAGATTCCTTAAGAATCTGGCCTGCTTGCATCAGGGATACAAATGCTCAGATTCTTAAAATCTGGTCAATAATACAGACTCACTAAGAATCTCGCCCACTGAAACTGGTGTATTAATAAACCTTGTCTGTGACTGAAAGAAGGCTTGGGTTGAATTATTTTGAGGCAGGACCTGTATCTGTTGCCCTGGAATTTCAGGGCTCCCAGCACACATAAACCACAACATTGCCATCACAAAAAGTTTGAGAACTACAATATAAGACTAAGTAAGGACATGTTACTAGACTGAGCTCTTCCTTAGGAAAGCCCTCTAAGTGATTGAATGATAGGTTGCTAGTATAACTAAAGGAATAGCCAAAGATATGATAATCAGATAGCTGCTGGTAGGGTTGGTATTTGACTCTGATGAATGTCATGATAAGAGATACACATCACCTTCTACCACACTGGTATCTAATTGATAGCATTAAGTGCCTGTCCCATTTGGAACGTCTGAATCTTTCCCCTTTCCCTTCTACTTCCAGGGTTTCATAAGTACATTGAAGCAGTCAGTGTAATTACATGATACAACAAATGCATGTGCTAGATCCCAATGTCATCTAGCAGAACAAGAATTTGAAAACTTACAGCAATTTGGGGAAAAAGGCAACTGAGCTATGATCAGGTTAAGGAAGAGTGCTAATGCACCAGTCTTCCCTACTCAGCAGGTGACTGCAGGCATGCTACCATAGGCAGTAGGGTGAGCCCAGGTTCTAAGCTTCTTTTACCAAAATGGCTGTAATACTCTGGGTGAAGAGCAAAATGTGTCACAAGAGGCAGATCAAGAGAGAGACGCATGGGAGGGCAACATGGCTCTGGGGACCTAGTTTTCTAGGAGATTTCCCAATGTGTCTCTATTTATTACTTGTGGAAAGTTGTGTTCAGTGACTGAGATCTTGGACACAGAATGTACCCAAATACCTGGACAATCATGACTGTGTCACAAAGACTCTGGTAACTACATTAATTCAATATGAAAAAGATAGAGAAGACTCTATTAAGTGTCTGCTATGTGTGATGAAGCAAGTTGGCATAGTAGAAAGAGCGCTGAACTTTAAATCAATTGTAGGACAAGAGATTTAAAGCTAGAAGGGATATTTGAGGACATCTAATCTCCAACTCTTTCATTTTACTAAAGAGGAAATGAGGGTCCAGAAAGGTTGAAGACCTTGCTTGTGGTCACATTGTTGTTGTTTGCCCTTCATTCTTGAAGAGGACCATGATATCAGGAAGGAGATATCATGACTTGCAAGTGAACTGGATTTAAGTGAGGCAGTGCTATGCAAAGCCACCAGCCTCACTTTCTCCTCCACAGCCATCTGGGTCCAGAGGCAAGATATAGATCAGGATGACTGGAGATGGCTCCAGATGCAGTGGGAAATCTTGTCCTTTTTAAGCTAAGGTCTTTCCCAGGTCTCAGTTTGCCTGAGGCAATACCCATTCAGTGTTTAAGACTAGGTAAGAAATGAGGTGAGGAATGACCTCTTTTACCTAGTCCAAAAAAAAAAATCAACCTCAGAGGGGAAGACCCTCAGAGTTTCTGGCCAAAACAGAAACAATTGCTATTTACACTCACCACTCAACCATCAGGGCCCAAACAATGACCATGTGAGGCTTGGGCTGGAACCTATTGCTTAACCTTGAAAGATATCTTGGGGTTTACAGTCTAGATTTCTTTCCTAAGTACCACACCTTAAGCCCAAACCACTCTGGCTAGTGGTCATGTAGGCAGTAAGTAGAAGAGTCAGGGTTTGAATCTGGCTCTCTTGACTCCAAATCTATCACTCTCTCAAGTGACTTGCTGCCTCTTCCTGTCACCTTCTTTCCCACCCTCACCCCCTAGCTGCATGGCTCTGGGCAAATTGCTTAACCTCTCTAATCCTCAATTTCCTCTTCTACAAAATGGATATTGTAATATTGTAATACCATATTCCCAATAGCTTTTCCAATTTATCCTGCACATACCTTGCTTGCACATACTTCTTCGCTTATGGTCTCTACCCCTAGCAAATTGTGAGTTCCTTGAGAGCAGAGAATATCTTTTTTGTCTTTCCTTGCATCCCCAGTGCTTACCATAGTGTCTAACACGTGTGCTTCGAGACTAACTGACCTTCAAGTGCTAATTATTTGTTGTGATAGTGATGGCACTATGCTAGGGACTGCAAATACAAAGAAAGACTGAAATAGTCTCAGAAATTTGTGTTCTGTTGCCCTTGAGACCTTCTTAACTAGTCTCTGCTCTGTACCTGAGGTTATAGAACTCTAATAGTAGGGAGAAGGGCAGGTAGGTGACACAGTGGCCAGTGTATCAGGGCCTGGAGTCAGGAAGACTTAGATCTGACCTCAGACACTTACTAGTGTGTGACCCTGGGCAAGTCACTTACCTCTGTTTCAGTTCCCTCATCTATGAAGTGATCTAGAGAAGGAAATGGCAAACCACTCCAATATCTTTGCCAAGAAAATCCCAAATGGGGTCACAAATAGTTGGACATAACTAAAATTGACTCAGCAAAATAATAAGGAGTTGTGAGACCCTGATGGAATTAATTCAATAAATAAATTCGATGAGTACCTATTAAATTCCTAATATTTAAAATGTAATAGGCACTAGAAAGGAATATGGTGGTGGAGAAATTAGGAGATCAAAGATTTTAAATTATTCGGTCTTTTGAAATGCTGATCAATTTCATTAGTCAATAGTGTGTCACTTTTTAAAAAGAATATTTGTTCTAAAATAGTACATCTGCACTCTAGATAATAGATCAAATACAATGAACAGTCAATACATTATTCATGAGTGGAATGATGTAGTTTCAATCAGATATTCCTTTTTTACTTTGAGGATGAGAATTTTTTTCGATAGTTTTTTAATCACTGCCACATTGTGGTAATATTGTTTTAAAGTTTAAACCTGATGAAATCAAATGTCAAAATCTTGGCTAGGATTCAGTGGAATCTATACTTCTAAAAACCCTCTGTAAAGGACTCTCCTTTGTTTCCCTTGTCAAAACTTTTAAGTATTGTGATAACATGCAAGCCTTGCATCACCCTATAGCACAAGTCCAGACTTCCTTTCTTTTTTTTAAAGTTTCAGTAAGATGTTTTGTTTTTAAAGTAGAAATATTTACAGGTTATTCTTACTTTGTGAGAAGTCTTTTGTAACAAAGTAAAAGAATTAAAGCCAATAAAATAGTGATCTCATAGGACAGGGCATGGGGCATTCCACATCTGTAGCATTGTACTACTTTTTAATTAACTGAAATCTATATTTTTTCCATCCCATTTACTTTCACTTTGGAAAAATACAAGGAAGAACAAATTTATTTTTAATGAATACAAAGACTAAAGTAAAGCAAATTTTCTCAATGGTTGTATATAAAATTATATAGATATGTCTCCTGCACCCTAAATCTATCACCTCTCTATAATGGATCACATGTGTTTCATCCTCCCTCCACTGAATCATGACTGGTCATTATATTTATCAGACTTCCTACAGGTTAAAAACTTCTTTTTGGTTTTAGAGTATTGTTTAAGGTAGCGGACTCTGCAGTCAAGAGGAGCTGAGTTCAAGTCATGCCTCAAACCCTTACTAGCTGTGTGACGCTGGGCAGGTTGTTTAACCCTGTCTGCCTCAGTTTCCTCATCTGTAAAATGAGCTGAGGAAGGAAATGGCAAACCACTGCTGTATCTTTTCCAAGAAAATCCCAGAATGGGGTTCTGGGGAGTCAGACATGACTAAAATGAGCAAACAACAACAACAGATCTCATTATATAAATTATTCTTCTGGTTCTGTTCATTCTTTTCTTCATCAGTTGATAAAAGTTCACAAAATTGTCTGTTTTTAGAAGATTGATATTATAATGTAAATTGTTATTCTGGTTCTACTCACTTCCCTCTGCATCAGTTCATATAAGTCCTTCTATGTCTTTCCAAAATCATCTATTTCCTCATGGCATGATAGTTTTCCATCACATTCCTATACCACAGTTTACACCAGCTATTCTTCAATTTCTATATATCCCCTTGGTTTTTGTTGTTGCTGCTGTTTTGCCACTACTAAAAGAGCAGTCAAAAAAAGCAAAATGAACAGAACCAGGGGAACATTGCACACGGTAATGACAATTATGAAGATCAACTCTGAATGACTTAACTACTCTCAGCTGCACAAAGATCCAAGAAAATCCCAAAGGACTAATGATGACACATGCTATCTGCCTTCAGATAAAGAAGTGATACACTTTGACTACAGACTGAAGCATGCTATTTTTCACTTTCTTTCATTCTTTTCTTTTATTCAAGTTTTCTTGTACAAAATGAATAATACGGTAATATTTTACATGATTGCACACGTATAACCGATATCTGATTGCTTACCATCTTAGGGAGGAGGAAAAGAAGAAGGGAAAGAAGGAGGGAAAGAATTTGGAACTCAAAATGTTTTTTTTTCTTTTTTTTTAAATTTTATTTTAGTTTGCATCATTCATTTCCACAAGATTTTGAGTTACATATTTTCTCCCTGTCTTTCCCCCACCCATTGCCCCCAAAGAGCCATCCCAGTGTGTCCCCCCTCCCCCAGTCTATTCTCCTATGTCACTTTTTGGTAGGGCAGGATGGATCTCCCAACCACAGTGCCTGTGTATCTCAAGTTCCAGTTGGATGTAGTCAATAATAATAATAATAATAATTGCACATATATATAGATA